>CM035105.1:13971082-14168582 GCA_020205505.1 Panax japonicus
TGATTGATTATAACATGCATTAGTGTATTACAAGCACCTTACAATGTCTTAATTATGTTGGGATTACATCACAATTCATTGCTATTAATCCCTCTTTCATTCTATACTTGGAACCCTTCTTCTCTATCTTTTTCCTTGCACTGGCGCCGCGGCGCCACTAATTGGTCTGTGACTCGCGCTGCGGCGCGAGTTAGCAGTGTGTCATCCTCCAGCCTCGCGCTACGGCGCGGCCAAGAAGGCTTAGAGTCGCGCCGCGGCGCGGACTCTGGTCCTCAGAAAATTTTGTAGTTTTTGAAAATTTTGCTAACTTCCCGGACGCATAACTTCTTCGTTTTAACTCCGAATTGGTTCGTTCAAAAGCCTACGGTTCACAAATTTCATAATCTATGTGTTCATGCAAGAATTTTATCTATTTGACTTCATTTGCTAAAATTTGACCTATTAGTCCATTTTAACGAAAACGATAAACGTTCGTGAACGTTCAACGCTCATTTCTTCGTTCTAAGTCGGAATCCGGTCATTTTCGAGTCCGCAACTCTATAATGACTACAATGACTTGTCTTCATTGAAAACCAACGTTTTCGACTTCCAATACAAAATATGACTTCTATTCCGAGACTTTCACGAATTCAACGTTAATCGTCTAATCGTGCAAAGTTCGTCAATTCAACCATACTAAGTGTTCTAAGTGGATTTTAACCAACATATCATCATTTCAAGTTTATTTATTACAACAACTTATAATCAAAGTAGGTTTTGACTTATTTCTATAAGTCATTGACTTTCTCAACTTATGAACTAGAAATCTTCATACTCATGACTTACCAATAATTTAAGTCCTTCAATCAATGTTCTCATGTTATAAACAACATACTAACATCATATGACAAATCCTTCATGATCTTAACAACTTATTAGGGTTCAAGTTGCTTATTCAACTTATTCGGCTTAAGTTCATTCCTTATAACTTATTACATGTTATCCTCAAGCAATCCCCCTTCTCTATCAATCCTATCATAGAAAAGATATAGATAAAAGAAAAATGAGTCTTACCCTTGAAGACCTCTATTTGCTTTGGAAACTATCAAAAGTTGAAGTGGCTTATAAGTGCTTTAAGTAACTTATTCTCTCTACCAAATAAGTAGCTTATATGCTTGAGAGGAAAGTATTGGATGATAACAAAACAACCAACAAAAAATGAAATGAACTTGGTATTTATAGGCCACCAAAGCTTGGGGCAAAATGGACAATAAACAATCCCACCTCCTCATTTCACCTCCTTACTATTCATGACTTAACTTTCAAGTCTTCTTGCTAGTCACTTCTTTTACTTGCTCACCACAACACTTGGTCATCACACTTAATCCTTGCCCATCAAGACTACCCACTTCCTCACTTGGTTTGACCCATGGGTCAAGGCTTTACCTTGGGCTTGGTTAATTAATCCAACTACTTTCCTATTGGGCTTGAGTTACAATAGATTGGACTTGTGATAATCATACACTTGAGCTTCTATCAATAAACTAGAAATCCCACAAGTCCATTATCTTAAATTCAATAACTTAACATACATATCCTACGTATAATTCTCGTATGCTATATCGTATATTTATTCGAAATATACGATATCTCGTTCTTCGTACATAATAATACAATACGTCGTATTATACCTCCATTCCTTACTCCATATAATGTTTACACATTATACGATTACAACTTCATTCTTTTAACGCTTAATAATCTAACTATCTCAAATTAGGTACGCATGCGAAATATTTCATTTTCCATACTTAGATTATTATTACATAATCGATATCATCTCGATATTATAACATTACGTATTTCTCGGAAGTTCAAAAATAATTCCCGAGCAGAAATTGATGAATAGTGTTTTTCAGAAAATTTCTCAGAAAACTTTTATTTTCGTTTTAGAAATTCAACCACTTTAATTCTCCCACGTAGTTAAAATACTACTACTTTACGACGTTTCTAGGTTATAGAACGACATCCATCTTCTCAACACACAATAATAATAAATAATATTATTTTATTCATTATTAAAAGAAATTACAAAATGTTCAATTTTCTGGGGCGTTACAATCATGTTGACAATTTGGACGTTATTGGTTCCTGGACAAATTAATTCTTGAACTTGTTTTATTGAATTCTTATATCATTGTCATCATCTTCATGTTTATATTATCTTGAAAGTCATCGGTGACCTGTAGTGCATAGATGGACTTGGTATGATTATGACCAGAAATTATTCGGTATAATCATGACCGTAATGTTACAAATGATGTGGAAAAATACCTCATTGGCCCGTAGTGCATTGATGGATAGTTTTTGGTATGATTATGGCTATGGATTCTCTTTGGCCAAGGGTGCAAAGATGAATTGTTTTATGGCATGATCAGGACCGTTGATGAAAAAACGATTATCTTTGGCCCGTAGAGCATGGATAATTTGTGGTCGTGATACTAAAGAATATCCTTGGCCTGTAGTGCAGGGATAATTTCATGAGGTGGATTATTTATTAAGCTGAGTCTCAGCGATAACAGTGATGAAAAACCTTTTAAATCATAAAAGATAGTAGATTTTATTTTCTACTTGACTCTTTTAATGGATTATTGGTTCCGCTGCAGTTAAACTTGGTGTCTATTATATTTTATCAGTTTAACATTGTTGGGGACTAATAATAATTTATTCTGCATTATCTTTGTCATAATATTTCTTACTGGGCTAGGTGAGCTCACCCTTTCTTTCACTGTTCTCTTCAGGAAATGAGAATATAGCTGGGACGAGTCGGGGAACGGAGTGATGGTCCAAAGGAATAGCATTAAAAGTCCTCACTATTTCGTGAAATAGTGTGATAATAATTGTAATGAGGACTCCTTTTGAGTTTGTATAATCTCTAGTAGACAATAATTGTATTCAAACTCACAGTTTATGTTTTGTCGTATTGTACACGACAGTTATATTAGTAAGTTGTATTTGAATTTTGTACTATATATCTGGCGACCCAAGATGGGTGATGTATACCTAATTTTGGGGGCGTCACAGTTGGTATCAAAGCTTAGGGATATGATCCCTGGCTAAGATGTGAGATAAGAACTAGGAGGGGAGAGACGGGGAATTCCTTCGCTAGTATGACCTACCTAAGTTTATTTGGTATTTAATTGGTCGGTCAAAGTATAGGGATAATATGTGATATGTTAATTAACCCTTGTTTTGTGGCAGTATTGGAAAATGGCATCCGAGAATGTTGAGATTATCAATGGAGGACAGGAGACTGTTGAGTCTCCACAGATCAATAATTAGGATAATGTGCAACCAGAGGACAATACTCCTTATGAAAACAATAACACCGATGAAAAGGTGAATGATGCGATGGTCAGACACTTTATGCAATTCATGCAACAACAGGCGAATGCAACTCATGTCCAAAATGCAGGTTGAAATACTGATAACTCTCGAACGGTCACCGGTAAACAGTTTAAGGAGAAATTCATGCAACAACGGGCGAAGGCAACTCCTGTCCATAATGCAGGTGGAAACAATGGTAACCCACGGTTGGTCGCCGTTAAGCAGTTCAAGGAGCTGTGACCACCGGACTTTTTGGGAAAGCCAGAACCACTTAAGGCGGAGACATGGATAAAGCAGATTACCAAGATATTTGATGGCTTGGAATGCTAAAAGGAGAAAAAGGTTCCAATCGCCACCTTTATGTTGCGTTAAGAAGGAGATCACTGGTGGGAATCTGTAAAACGTACCCAGCCTGATGCACTCAAGATGTCTTGGGAGAAGTTCCAAGAATTAATCAACGATAAGTACTTTCCTGAAAGTATTCGTCACATGAAGGAGGTAGAATTCATCAAGCTAGAGTAAAATAATATGACCGTGTCGCAGTATGAGGCTAAGTTTGTAGAGTTATCCCGGTTTGCATCTCATTTGGTCGATAATGAAGAGCGAATGACGCGAATGTTTTTGCGAGGTTTGAAACCCGATATACGTCAATACCTCATTTCTCACAAACTTTGTTTATATTCAGATGTTGTGAATAGGGCTCAGTTATTGGAGCGCGATAATGAGTCAGCACAACAAAAAGGCAACTACCAACAATACGATAATAATCATACCGGTGGCAACGGTCATCAGAACAACGATAACCATCGTGGGGGATAGTATCATGCCAAGAATGGTAACCATTTCGGTGGTAATCATGGCCAAGATAATAAGAATGGACATTTTAAGAAGAGAAGGTTCAACAATAACGTGAAGACGTCGGCACCAGCACCCGTTTCAAAGGAAGAAGAACGTCCATCGGTCGTATGTTTCAAATGCGGACAAGAGGCACACATCCGTCCAAACTGTACGCAACGATCTAAAACGTGTTTTAATTGCGGAAGAGAAGGTCACCTAGCTCGATTTTATCGTATGGTGAAGTCAAGTCCAACTGGGATAGTGATGCCAAAGGATGTCCCAGACAAGCCAAAGCCGGTAGTTTAAGAGAAATATTTTTTTTTCTCGTGACGAGGAACCTGAATAAAATTATCATAGGTAAGTTAATCATAAGCTCTTACAAAGTCTATACCGTGTTAGATACCGGTTCTACTCACTCTTTTATTTCACCTAGTTGTGTTCAATGTTTGAACTTAACTCCAGAGAAGTTAAACTTTGATTTATCTATTGAAATTTCATTGGGAGAAACCTTCGTTACCTCCACTGTTTATAAATCTTGTTTGATTCAAATCGACACTTTCAAGTTACATGTCGATCTTATCTCCTTGAAAATACTTGCCTTTGATGTGGTTTTTTTTTAAACGATTAGTTAACTACTTATCATGTTTTTCGTAAGGTTGTTAGCTTTCATACTCCTAACCAACCTATTATACGAATTCAAGCAACCAAACCACTAAATTCAATCATTGTCATATCAAGCCATAAGTAAAGAGGCATTGCACGGCAATTCAGACATTAGAAGATGGCCAAAGCGAACGAACAATTCAGACATTAGAAGATATGCTAAGAGCATGTGTCATGGACTTCAAAGGAAGCTGGGAAGAACATTTACCGTTAGTGTAATTTTCTTACAACAACAGTTACCATGCGAGCATCGGCATGCCACCTTATGAGGCATTGCATGGCAGAAAGTGCAGAACTCCACTGTGCTAGGATGAAGTCGGTGAACGTCAACTGCTAGGACCGGAACTAGTGTAACAAACTGCTGACATTTTCAAACTCATCAAGACAAGATTGGTAGCAGCTCAAGCAAGACAAAAAAAGTATGCTGATCGACACAGACAAGATCGTGCATTCGATGTAGGAACTTTTGTATTCCTAAAAGTTTCTCCTTGGAAGGGAAAAATTTGTATCGGTAAAAAAGGGAAAGCTAAGCCCGAGGTTTATTGGACCCTTTGAAGTGCTGCGAAGAGTGGGAGAAGTGGCTTACGAGGTAGCTCTACCTCCAGAGTTGGAAAACATTTATAATGTTTTTCACATTTCGGTGTTACGACCATATAAACCCGACTACAAACATGTGACTGAGTACAAACCGTTGCAGTTGGAGAAAGATTTGTCTTATGAAGAGGTTCCTATCCAGATACTCGACAGGAAAGAACAAGTGCTCAAAAATAAAGTGATACCTTCTGTGAAGGTGATATGGAGGAACCACAATGCTGAAGAAGCTACGTGGGAATTCAAAAAGAAAATGTTGAAAGAGTACCCTGAGTTATTTGTTTAATCTGTGTCTTCGATTCTAGGGACATAACAAATGAAAGTAGGATAGAATGTAACAAATGATTTGTTTGAGCTGTGATTCTAAGGACAGAATCCTTGTAAGGAGGGAATGATGTAACATTCCAGAATTTTAAAGTGCAATATTAAATATTTATTGATTTATAAAAGTATTTAATGGATATATTTATTGTTGAATAAATAATTGTTCAATTTGAGTTGATGTGGTTTAGTTAATTATTTGTTGAATAAACAATTAAATATTAAATATTAAATATTAAATATTTATTTGCAATATTAAATATTTATTGAATTATATAAGTATTTAATGGCAATTTGAGTTTATGCGGTTTAGTTAATTATTTGTTGAATAAATAATTAAGGAGCTAAGAAAATTATTTGCTATAAGATTATATACTAATTTAATTTAATAAGTAAGGTAGAGAGCTTATAATGATTAAATGAATTATAGTATTTTAATTGGAATTTGTGATTAAAATAAAGTGTTAGTTGGTTGAATAAAATTATAATTTATGTGATATTGAATTACGTGTTAAAGTAATTTAATAGATCAATATTTTAATTGATTAAATTGATTATTTAATTTAATAAGAAGTGTGACAAATAACATTGCTATAAGGGAATTATTAAAATAAATTAAAAGAGTTTAATTTAGTTTTGCCAAACATGTCTTATTGCATATTAAGTCCTTAATCTAATGATGTTTTATCAAACAAGGTATAAGGATTAATCCATTTATTTTAATTCAGTTTACCAAACAAGGTGTAAGGGTTAATAAGTTGTTTTTATTAGCTTAACCAAACAAGTCTTATGGCTTTTGATTTTCAAAACTTACATAACTGATATAATTTATATCTAGAGTTATATTATATATTTAATATATATTATTACTATATACGTTATATTATTCTACGTATGTTAGAGTTAGGAAGAAAGAAAACTCAGAGGAAGAAAAAGGGAGAGAAAAAGAAAACTATAGAGAGAAAAGTGAGTGATTCTAACAGGTTTTTATGAAAAGAATTGGAGAGAAGAAGCTTGAGAATAACTATCATCTTCTTAATCAAAGGTAGGCACTCAATCTTTTATTGTTATAGTTTAGTTTTCCTCTTCTAAAAGTTCCTTGTAAAAATCTTTATGAAGGATAAATTGTTGGTTATATATGGCTTTATATGATAAATTAGTGTTGCGAAACTATTTTCATTAGTTTATATATGATCATAGTCAATAAATTAATGTAAGTATACAATTTGTGAAGAAAAATATATTATAGTGTTCATATAAAAAATATATGAGTATGGCTTAGTTTAAAATGAAATTAAGGTTTGATTAATTATTAATATATATAAATTGACTATTGAATTTGATAGAGTATATATAAGCATAACCATGATATTTTGAATTTACTGTTTTGGTTGAAAAACAAAATCACAGTGTTGATTTCCTGGACTCTGGCGCCGCAGTGCGGCCCAGCAGTATAAATGTCGTGTCGCAGCGCCGGCGCCACGCCTCAGCGCCACAGCACCACAGCACCGGTGCCACACCGCAGCGCCAATCTTTGGCTTGTGACTCGCGCCGCAGCGCCAGCTCAGTGTCGAAGCGCCAGCCACCGTGTAAACTGTGGCGCCGCAGTGCGAGTTAACAGAATGGTTTGACAATTTTAGTTTATTACACAAATTTTAAAAATAAATGTTATATGTTAACAATAGGAATGTTAAATAATGATTTCAGTAGTATTAAACTATGAATGAGCATGTTATCAAGTGTTAACTAGTATTAACATAGTTTGATTATGTGAATGGGTAATTTGACCTACATGATGTATATATTTGTTTATATAGATATAAAATGTTGGTAATGACTAATTATGTCATGATGACATATGTATAGGGTATTGATTCAAGTTGTAAGGTTTAGCTTATGCTAAAGGCAAGTTTTCTAACTCTAAAACTTTGTTGTGCAAGTTTAATTTCGTTGAGTACGTTATTGCTTCTAATTCAATTTCAATTACACAAGTTGCTAACTCTACACTTTCGTAGAGCTAGATTGTTTATTATTGATAAAGCTCTTGTATCTATTGGTTCATGAGGATTCAAGGAGTCCAAATCTTATATTTTATTATTGAGAATGTTTCTTTAATATGTAACTTGTGATTTAGCATGCAAGTTATTCTATTTTAATATTCTAGTATTGAACAACTTTATCATTCAAATTACTATTCACTATGCATGCTTAGTATCCAATTCTCAATAACCTTGACTTAATATTGTTCAAGCAATTTATATTATGGTTATTCAATGTTTATGCTATTAGATTATTCCTAAAGCATGGTACTAATTTATAAATGTTTATTCAGTTATGATAGTTTCATAGTATACAGTTATTGCTTTTGTATTCAACTAATCCTTAGTTGATGATCGTTGAATTCTAAATTACCCTTTAATGTATCCAAACCAAATCTACTTTGGTGCGGACTTGTATTCTAAATACTGAGATGAACAACTCTTTTATTAGAGGTTTACACTTAGCGTTGAAATGGTTGTGCACAATACATTGTACGAAGGGTTGATCCCCTTAAGTACGTGGAGTCCTTATAGTCTTATGACTGTTAAAGTTAAAGTTGAAAGATTACTTATAACTGTGGACATAATTCATGGTTATTAGACCCTCAGTGAATGTTATAATTTTCAAAAAGTTAATAGAACACATTTTTCAGTTCTATTGAGCCTAGTATTGGCAATTGATGTAAATGTTCAAAGATTTATTTGTTGTTATTCCAAGTGGGCCTTGTTTGCTCACTCTTGCCTGTAAAATTTTTTACAGTTAAAGCTGAAAAGGGTGACGTACCTAGCACCAGTAAGGGAAAAGGAAAGATGAACAAATACTGAAGACTTGTAATAGTTTTGATAGTTTTATTATCAGACTTTGATTTAGAGATTATAATGAAGTTTATTTAATTTTTCGCATTTGAATGTTTGTAATTAAAGGTTAGATAACCTGGGATATTTTTAATTAAGTTTAATCCTGTATGGGCAGGTTTTATTATTCAATTTTATTATGATTGGGTAGTTAAAAATAAATTTTGATTAAGTGAACACCAAATCTTGAGGAAATGAAGTAGCAGTATTTGGGGGTGTCACACAACATATTATTCCTATACTCTGACCGACCAATTAAATATCAAATAAACTGAGGTAGGTCATACTAGCAAAGGAATTACCTGTCTCTCCCCACCTACTTCTAGTCTCACACCTCAGCCAGGGATCATATCCCTAAGCTTTGATACCAACTGTGACGCCCCCTAAACAAGTATACATCACCCAATTTGAGTCGCTAGATACATGGAACATAAATTCAAATACAATTTAATTATACAACAGTCGTGTAAAATACGACAAAACATAGCTAAGAGTTTAAACAAGAATATTGTCATCTAGACAATATTCACACTCAATGGTGTCCTCATTATAATTATTATCACATTATTCCATAGAATAGTGAGGACTACTAAAGCCATTTATCCTAGACCATCACTCCATTCCCCGACTCGTCCCAGCTATATTCTCATTTCCTGAAGAGAACAATGAAAGAAAGGGTGAGCTCAAATAGCCCAGTAAGAAATATTATGACTAAGATAATGCAGAATAAATTATCCTTAGCCTTCAACAATATAACAACTAATAGAATACAATAGACAACAAGTTTTAGATCAACAACTGCAGCGAAAATAAGCAATCCATTAGAAGAGTCAAGTAGAGCATAAAATCTACTATCTTCTATGATTTAAAAAGTTTATCATCAACTTTATCGCTGAGACTTAGCTTAATAAATAAACCACATAATCGCATCATCCCTGCACTACGACCAATGATATTCATGTAATCAACAATGGTCATGATTATACCGAATAATCCATGGTTATAATCATATCAATAATTATCCATCAATGCACTACGGGCCAATGAGGACTTTTATCACATCATTCGTTACATTACAGTCATGATTATACCGAATAATCCATGGTCATAATCATAACAAGTTCATCTATGCACGTAAGCCAAAGATGACTTTCATCACAATATAAGCATGAGGATGATGACAATGACATAATAATTCAATAAAACAAGTTCAAGGATAAATTTTTAAGATTTATAATTTAATTTATCAAGAAATCAATAACGTCTAAATTGTCAACATGATACTGCTTTCTAGAGTAAAATTCAAGAATAATATTCATGTACCAAAAATAATTTGGACATAAAAGAAATATATTTTTTCGGTGAATAGTACCCCATGAATATTACTTCGGGAATAGTATCCCAACATACAAAGTGTCTCGAATACCCAAGTGAATGATACTAGAGTGAATAGTAATCGGGTGAATAGTAACTCGTGAATAGTAATCTAGCATTAAAACTGCCCTGAATACCCGAGTGAATAATACCAGAGTGAATAGTAACCGGGTGAATTGTAACCCATGAATAGTAACTCATAAAAGAAAAAAATACCAATGAAAATGATATTTCATGACGAGTACAAAAGAAATGATATCTCATACAAGTATAATAGAATATACGAAACTACAAATGGATTTTCACCCGTCATGCGGTAATCCACGCAGACAGATCATTTCCACAATTTAATAAAGAATGAATACGAATGATCATTCACCATACATACGGTAATCCATATAGATAGGTTATTCAAACAGAATAATAAAGAATGGAATAATAAAAGAATTCACCAGGCATGCGATAGACCGCACAGACAAGTTATTTCAACAGAATAATAAAGAATGGAATAACATAAGAATTCACCAGGAATGCGATAGACCGCACAGACAGGTTATTCTAATAGAATAATAAAGAATGGAATAACAACCTTTACGAGTATTGAAAGAAAATAACTCTCTTTATGAATACGAAAGAAATAATACCCCTTACCTTAGAAGAAAACTGGATACTGGAATAGTGAGGTAGCAGACTTCTCTTCTTCTTTCTCTCTATAATTTCTCTCTATAATAATTGCTCTATAGCTTTAGTGAATTGGTGAGAAATGAAGGAAGAATGAGCTTCTTTTTATAGAAAAAATATAGTTTCGATAATTGCACGTTTTGGGGCTTGAAATATTACAGTATAATACTTTCGTCCTGTCCTTCATTTTTAATTTAGTCCTGCAAGTATTATCAAACTTGCACCACCTCCCGTAATAGTAAATCATGTGACTCAATAGTTCTAAACATGTGAAAAAAATAATTACAGTATAGTATCTTCATCTATACCTCCATTTTTAACTTAGTCATGCAAGTATTATCAATCTTGCACCAACTCCCCTAATAGTAAATGAATGTGAATTAATAGTACACACATGTGAACAAATAGTTATAATCATGTGAATCAATAGTAATTAATTGCTCATTTATTCGGTTAATTACCTCTAGACATCAATTATTATCGAAATGAATGTCGATTTTCACCAACATTAATAATTCCCAGACAATGTAACTATCAATTTCATCTTTAATCAACACGAACTTATTCATCATTAATATTATAACTCACAATATTTAACAACTAGATTGTTCCCAGGAAATAGGGGGCTTTTCGATAAGGATTTCTCCTTATTGGCGCGCAATTAGGTGACCAAACCTCTCCTTGACAGAACTTCTAGACATTGTCACTATTGCAAATAATAATATGAATAACTTTGTCGTCTTAATTATTAATTTAATGCTAAAAAATATTATACAAATGATATTGTGACAATAATTGAATCAATAATATGAGAGTTATAATGCAGCAATTACTATAGAAATAATTGAGTGACTTCTTACGTAAGCATCAATAATCAATACCGTGTGTTATTATGAAACCACGTGTATTACTGTACTTTTACTACCGGTTATTTTATGACAACTTGTTTACTTTGAAAATTTTTCACATATCACCCTTAACTTTATCCTTTTATAAATTTAACCATTTACTAAATAGAATAATTATAAAAAATTGAATACTTTCATTTCATAAAATTCGGAGTCTCACAATATATATATATATATATATATATATATATATATATATATATACATATATATATATATATATATATATATATATATACCAGCTAACTAGTTGTATATAGATAGTATATTGTATATTGTAATTTCACATCACTAATTAATTATAAATTAGTGACAATGATTTGTACCATAACTCAAGCTTACTTTATTTACTCAGTGTATAGATGTGCTAAATTTTAAAAAATATCTACAAAGTTGAATAACCTTTCACTAATGACTGATTTTCAAAATATATTTAGAATTGATTCAAATTTAAATATTTTGATATTAAATGAATATATTTAACAAGCACACTTTTTGTGGTTTAAATTAGAGAAAAATAAATAAATAATGCTACTATAACATAAAAAAGTGTCATATAATACTCACATACACACACATGTATACTGCGGGAACCACATGTTAGACGGGGGCCCACAATATGCAAGTGTGTGTATGTGAGTATTATGTGACTCTTTTTTATGTGATAGTAACATTATTAGAAAAATTGACAATCTACCTAGTCGATATATAGGGGTGACACCACCACCTATCATCATTGCCTTATATTTTGACTACTTTACTTTTATGTATGTACAATGTACTAATTCAAAATTTGATTCATGTGACTAAATTTTCATAATCTCGGGGTCTTCGATCATTATTTGTTTTTGTACTTTTTAAGTATATAATAATGCGTATCTCAAAAATAGTATATAATAATGCAAAATTTAATTCATATATAATAAATATATCCTAATATTTTTAGGTGTATAATAAATGCAAAATTTGATTCATATAATCACATTCTAAAAATTTTATAAACCTCAAGGATGTTAGATATCTAGGCATCTTATATTGATAATTATGCGTACTCTAATAATATACATTGAATGCTTGTATTACTAATATTGCAATATCTTGAATACAATATTACTATGCATATGGTGTGCAGCCATTAATATATAATGTGCTATATCAGTATCCAATTTTTAAAAGAGATCCTAAATAAATGCATTAATTACACATTTATATTTATAGAAGAAAATTAAAAGAAAATTTTAAGAAGCTTTTATCCTCTTGCGCTATAAATTGTAGGAACTGAATGGTTTTGTTCACAAATCACATATCTTATTTTTGGAGACACTTGAAAAAAAATGAAGTATGAAGTATTCCATTACATTTGCTAGCGTTCTTCTCTTGCTAGTTCTTTTTACAGGTAAACACTAATTTAGTATATAATATATGGGTGTTTGTGTTTAACTAAAGTTACATATAGACACACTATGCTTTTTTAATCATGTATTTCATTTTTTAAAAATTCTATTTCTTGCTATATAAATGTTTCAATAGATTTCATATATTGAGTAACATGACTAGATTAAAATTATTTAAGATTATTAGCATTTTGTATTTTTTTTATTACAAAGGTAATTTAGATAATAACCATGAGAGCTTAAGAAAACCATGACCCCTTTTTTTTTGAAAGTCTTCTAATTTTATTAAATAATTATTATGCCTCATGCTCATGCCTTTGTTTATTTTGTTATATATAATTATTTTTTATTTTACTTCTCAAAATTATCATATAAAACTCGTTTTTCTGGTGTTAGGATGCTATGATAGAAGTTTAACTCCACTAACTCTGTCATATTAGCTCAAGTAATAATGACCCTAATAATACATGTCTTTGTAAAATAAAAAATAAAAAAAATCATGTGTTCAATTGTAGTGATCTTTTTTTACGGTAGTTACTTATAATTGATTTGTTAAATATATAATTACTTTGTTTCAAAATAGAGATACGTTTTGATTTTTAAGTCAAATTTTAAATTCTTAAAATTCAAAATTAATTCAACTTTTGAAAGACTAAATATTTTAATTAGTACTATCTTTTAATTAGTATACAGTAATTATATATATTTTTTATTAAAAGTAAATAAATATGTATTTGTATTATGTTTCAAAAATTATGAATTAGCTTACAAATGTTAAAAATGCAACTCTAATTCTAAAACACAAGGATTATATAGATGACAAAATTTTTACATAAAATCACCAAATTATATTATTTTGTCTATTGATTTCGTTTACGTATTTCGATAATTGTAGGTAATGAGCTGACGATTGTTGATGCATGTGAGGTACAATTTTCAGATCCTACTAAAAATTGTGTTGAAGATGTCTGTGCCAAAAAGTGCAAGCAAGAAAAGGGTCACTTTGCTTCAGGAAGATGTATACTTGTTGATACTTGCTTCTGTACATACCCTTGTTAATCCTATGTATTACATGATGGGTTGTCACATTTAGACATGACAATATAAATAAAAAACTATTGGGTCAATCATATTAAGTTACATTTAATTAATTTGGATTTTTTTTATTTCTTATTTTGAAATAACTTCTTCATACATGACACAAACTTTTATTCATGTGCAAATTCTTTTACAATTAAAGAAAGCAAGCTATGATGGCAATCATCCATCCAATAAGTAGGAAAAACATATTATCTAACTAAGCTTAATCTGCTATTATTCTAATCGACTATATGATTCAATTATTAAATTAAAAATAAAAATTAATTACTCTATCCAATATAAAAATTCCCAAATTAAAATTTACTCATCTACCAAACTTAAATTTGGTACTATTATTGAAATATAAGTATAATTAATGTTCGAGTGTAAGTAAGACTTTATCATTATTCAGGTAATATAACTGTTATTATTATAAAAATAAAAATATAATATTTTAATCGACAATATGATTCAATTATTAAATTAAAAAAAATTAATTACTCTATCCAATATAAAAATTTCTAAATTAAAATTTACTCATCTACCAAGAATTCTCTTATTCTGGTATGATTTTCATTTCTAACTAAACATCCTATTAATAGGAGAATGGCAAGATACTATTTAAATTCAGAAAATCACGAGTGCACAGGAGTAATATCTCGGGCGAATTCACGGACGAATTCAACAAAAATTTTTGATTTTACTATGCACACTATACAGTACTATCCATAATAAAATATAAAATATAATATATTTTATTATACATAAAAAAAAACTTATATAAACCAAACCCCTTTCCTTGACAGAACTTTCTAAACATCATCAATAATGTAAATAATAATATGAATAACTTTTGTCGTCTCAATTATTGATTTAATAATATAAAATATTATGCAGATGATACTGTGACAATAATTACATCAATAATATGTGATACTATGCAACAACTACTGTTGCAATAATTGAATAAAACTAAGTGACTTCTCACGTAAGCATCAATAAAGATAATATACAATACTGTGTGTAATATGCAACCACGCGTATTACTGTACTTTTACCACCGGGTATTTCAACAGTTAACGGTAAAATTTTTGTCGTTATTTTTGTCATTTTCTAATTCCGACAGTAATTCTGTTGTGGGGTCCACAAACTATTGTGTCGTCGTACGAATATTCCCCAACCAAACGAATATTTTAAAACAGCTTGCTTACTTTGTAAAATTCTTAAATATTACTCACTGCCATAACATTATATCAAATCCACACCTTATTACTCAAAATGATATTTATAGAAAATTAAATCTTTATTCCTAAAAGTTGGGGTCTTACACCTTCCCCATGTCATTTAACAATGAGTACATTCTGGTTGCGATAGACTATGTTTCAAAATGGGTCAAAGCATCCACATTACCCACCAACGATGCTAAGGTAGTCCTCCAGTTTCTTTAGAAAAATATATTCACTAGATTTGGTACACCTCAGGCGATCATTAGTGACAAAGGTGCTCATTTTTGCAACAAATACTTCTCAACATTGCTTGCAAAGTATGGAGTCACTCACAAAATAGCCATGACTTACCATCCCCAAACTAGTGGTCAAGCCGAAGTATAGAATAGAGAGGTGAAGCGTATTTTGGAAAAAATGGTGAACCCGAATCGGAAGGATTTGTCAATTAAATTGGATGACGCACTGTGGGCATACCGAGAAACATATAAAATATCGATTGGGATGTCATCATATTGATTGGTGTATGGAAATGCTTTCCATCTTCCCGTGGATTAGAACATAATGCATATTGGGTTATTCAGAAATTAAATTTCGACTTTCCTGCAGCAGGCGAGAAAAGATTGTTACAACTCAATGAGATGGAAGAGTTTCGCCTTCAATCGTATGAAAATGCAAATTTGTACAAAGGGAAAATCAAACGATGGCATGATAAGAAAATTATGGATCAAAAGCTTGAACATGGTCAAACGGAGCTACTCAACTGTTTTCGGGAAAACTCAAATCACGTTAGTCAGGCCCAATTATAATCAAAGAAGTATTTCCCTATGGCGCTGTTGAATTAGTTAGTCGAAATCAAGACAAAGCATTTAAAGCCAACGCACATCAATTAAAACATTACTGGGGTGGAATTGTGGATCGACACAAGACCTCTATCACTCTCGTGAATTCACCATAAAAACATGGAGTAGTCAGGATGAAAGACTTAAAATCAAGCGCTTGATGGGAGGCAACCCAATCAGTATTTAGTTTTTCTTTTAATTTAACACTTAGAAATTTTGTAGTAAGTTTAGAATAGTATTGTTGTAGTAAAACTTTTCTTATTCATTCTCCACATGAACCCTAATCTGATTTAATCATCATCATTTCAAGGTTGACATTAACATTCACAAGAGTAAATCACGAGACAACCATTAGGTAAGGTTCTGAAAGGATAAAGGTAGTGCGCATATGAGTAGATAAGTATGTGGAGAGTAATTTACATAAAAAAATATGAGGAAACAAGTAATTGGAAGTATGATTAATGTTCTAAGAAATTAAGTGGATCTGAAAGGAAAATAAATTTTTTTAGGAAAACAGTATATGCACCCTAGCAGAGAAATTAACAAATAAAACTGCGCCTAGGCGCAGAGCTCTCTGCCAAACTTTGCCCCAGCAGGCTTTTCATCGCTCCTAAGTGCAGACTCCTCTGTCAAACCTCACCCCGACGAAGTTTCCTGAACAAAAATCCTCGCCCGACACAAATCACAGTTTTCAGTTTTTAAAATTTCTCTTTCATTCGAGTTAAATCACTTCTTTTTCATTCCAAACACAAACACGCCAGTGCCCTAACCCCCAATAACCGACCCCCATTTCGATGTTAAACCAAATTCGAATAAATTCTTAGCCAAAATCACTGCGCGCAAATTCAAGGGATCTCTAGTTCTCAAATTTCATCAAGGACTTGACCCAAACTAGGGCTCCAAGTGCTTTCAGCCTTCCTCTTGACTTGAATCATTCTACATGAAATTGGGTAAATTCATTAGGGTTGTGGTCGATCATCAGACATCTCATTAAGTAAACCCATATACTTTGCCTATTTGGACACTTGTTCATCTGATTTGGGTAAGTTGGAAGCGTGAGTAGGGATTTTCATTGCTAGACTAATTACTTCAACTATAAAATGTTTGTTATTGGTAATTATTGCATTTGATCAGGTATAATGCTATACACTGCTTTGTGACTTGCAAGTTAGGTTGAACACTAAGGTTGGGGAAATTTTGAACATACAATTTAGTGCACACAAGGTATCCATAGAGTGATTGGCATGGTTCCAAGTTATATTGGTTTAAACAGTTGACTACTTGGATACATTCTAGACACGATAATGGGGGGATTCATTGAGACAACTGAGATTTGGGGGTAAACCGTCATGTGAACGTTTTGATATGTTTGGAACTGCAGTTCAACGACATACACAATGACGCCAAAAGCATCAAAAAGAAAATGGGGTAAGGGATCATCCACCCCGTTCGACAGTTTGATATAAGAAAATTTATAACTTCTGAGGCGTCGACCAGATTTGAATACTAAACCTCCAAATCCCTTATTCAAGAGCATGGACTAAGCCTCGATGAGTTTAATGGTGAGATGGACCACTAGATAATAGGAAGGGGAAGGGGGACCTTTACCAAACTACCAGAAACAGCAGTGGTCGCTTTAGTGAAAGAGTTATATGCCAATGCACCAGATAAATCACCATTGTTTTCATTTTTCCGGGGTAAAATGTTGTCGTTTACTGTTCAAGAAATCAATGATTATTACAATATCCAATCTCTAGCTGTTTGTGAGTATATGACATATAAGGACCATGGCCTGAATTATGAGCAAATACTGAGTGAGTTATCCAAGCTAGAGTCCTCATGGTCCTCGAAGGGTACGTACTTTCCAATCAAGGATCTTAGTCATTATGGAATGATATGGCATGCATTATTTTACGCTAAATTGATGCCTTCAAAGCACACAAGTGATGTTACCAAAAAGAAGGTTGTATTATTGTACTCTATCATCAAGGATTGTCTAATAGATGTAGGCCTCATAATACATCATTCCATTCGTCGTTGTCTGTGGGGAACTCTTCAAGGAGGATTACCCCATCCTTATCTCAGTTGTGGGCTGTGTGCACGAGTTGGGGTGAAATGGAGTGCGGATGAGCCGATTTAACAACTGTTGCAACTCTATGACCACATCATGATTGTTGGGTAAAATCTATATACGCATAACACGCAAGTATACGTGGTCAAATAGTATTATAGCAATGAGTAGAGTATTGTTCCCTCAGAGAAAAATTAGTAAGAAATTTAACTTTATAATTATGAATTTCCTATTGATCCTAATTCTATTAAACTATTCAATTCAATGATTAAAAAGTATAGAAACTAAATTAATAAAAAAATAAACTATAACAAAACAATCACAAATATCAAAATTTAGACTTTTAATCAAATAATGGAGAATTAGACTTATGATTTCACCCTAAGCTTTACTCCGATTTCAACACATTTATTCCAATTCAATTCAATATCCCAGTTTATTAATCAAGAACACGAATGTAGTACTAATCACCTCTCAATGCACTAATACCGTATTAACTTAAATCCACAAAGTATATAGAAACAAGCTAAACACCTTAATCAACTAATTTACTATATCTCTATGTGAATTATAATTAACGAAGGTTTAAGATTAAGTTCTCTATCCGATTACATGCGATGTCAAGCATATCTCTACCTTAACATTCATCAAGATTCTGCTATTCACAAAATTCATGAACAAATGTTATATCAACTAAGTCTAGATTCGAATATCCTCTCTCGATTCCATATAAATCCACAACAAATTATTGATTAGGCAATTCAAAAATTCACTCTCAAATTAATATAGATAAATCGGGAAATAACTTATTGAACTGGAAATCAAAGTTACAAAATCATCATTTCACTTAAAGATCCATCATAAGCCTAAAAGAGAATTAGTTCATAATGAATGAAATAAAAACTGAATAATTCAAAGATAAAATTCTTTCAATTACAAATAAAAGACTAAGAAGAAGAATAGTGAAAAACACCCTTCACGTAGCCTAAATCTACAATCGTCACGAAAATCTCTTCAAAATACTCCTCCAAAGCTTGCTATAAAAAACTGGAATTAATCTCTGTACTTTGCCTTCCGTGATGATTAATTCGTTGTTTTTTAGAGCAATATATATCTACCACAGAGTTCTAGTCGAAGTCCCTCAGTCACTAGAGTCCACATTCCACACAAAGTCTGAACAATCCATGTTCCAGTCGAGTTTTAAATGCACATAACACTCCAGACATCGGTACCCCCGCCCCGGCGAGGGGTTCACGGTAAAATAGGCCCGCCCCAGCGGACATGGCCATTGTTAGTTGGCTCCATTTTCCAAACTTGCCACAAATATGCTCCAAATGCTTCATTTTCTCATCATTCGCTACACTAACCACCCTAATATGAAATAACAAGAAACAAGTAAGAATGAAAATGAATGCAACGAATTAACAATGATTATGCTTAAAATGGACATCGATTCGCGGATATAAAATCCACTTATCAAAATCCCCCAAACTTAAATTATGCTAGCCCTCGAGCACACAACAAACTACATGCTATGCAATGCAATGCAATAAGATGTATCTAACTAAAAATCATTAGATCCAACAATATCACAGAATCAAAGTTACTCCTTCGGCCTCAGAACAATTAAGCATACACTACAATACTTCATAATAGAAACCATCAATAATTTCTCATCAATTCCTCGAATCTTATACGCCTCATCACTAATATCGTGTGTGTGTGGTCAACATCTATGCTACTGATTTAAATTCAAATTCAACACATAACCAATCTCTTATTAGGATTCATACAGAATAAACTCAAAAATTTGAAAAACTAACAAGTTTCAACTCAAATCAAACAATTACCAAGATTAGGGGTTTGAATAGGGTATTCATACTCTTTTTTTTCAATGACGGGGGCTCTTTGCCCTTATTTTCCGTCTTCTCTTTATTTTTCTTTTCTTTCTAGATAGATGGTTAGTGAGTGCGTTTTACGCTCCAACTCAGGCTTTTGTTTATGGGGAGTATTTCTCCTCAACCCACCACAAGATTCAACTCGTTTCCATTTTCTTTTTCTTTTTTTCCTTTTTTTCTGAAGCTTATTACACCCTACGTTTTCCCCCAAACTTAGGTTCTTGCCTAATTTGTTGTCTTCACTGCCTATTTTTTTCATTCTCACATCTATACTAGCAATATCCTTTAGAAACTATGTATGTGTCGATTTAAACCAATCACTCAACACAGATGTCATTAACGTGCTAACCTTTTATACCAGTTTCAAACACGCACAAAATCCTGAGTCATGATTTAAAACTACCTCACACTTCTACTAATGAATACTGTATTTGTCTACTTAATCTCAATTTCATCATTGGCCAAAATAAACATGCTGCAACACTGCTGGACATATGCAAAATGAACACAATAGCTAACTAAATTAAATATTTTTTTATTTATAACATGAATGCAAACATAAAGCAACATAAATTAAAACTAAATATGCTCCTAAGCTACTATGCAATTATTTAATTATATTAATGCTAAAACTAATATGCAAACTAACAAGCAACGCTAAATGCAAACCTAACTCATGACAATATGCATGTAACATAAAATGCATAATAAAATAATTCCCCCAAACTTAACAACAACAATGTCCTCATTGCATGGATATAGCAATAAATTGAGTGAGGACTTTTCTGGAAGTGCCTAAGTCTAGGGTGGTGGTGGTTGATCTTCTCCCTTGGAGTCACTTGGTTAAAACTTGGGCATGGGCATGGGCTACTGATATGGAAATTGTGCAGCTGGATTGAAACTCTAGAGTGTGGTATTCAAGGATGCGAACGACATGTTCATGGCATCAAACATATGGTCTTGTCGCATTGCAAGCCGCCTCATCTCCCTTCGTGCTACTTTGTTGTGCTCCTCCATGTGGTGTTGAAATGCTACAAACTGAGGGTTAGATATGGCGTCAAAAGATGGTTCTGCCTCAGTCCCTTGTTCTCCTATAGTATCTTCATCATCACTCGAGGTGTCTTCAGCGTCAGCTTCGTCCTCTGAAGCTGATGGGAATACAAATCCTAAACCTCTAGGATGAGATTCACCCCCAGCCCACACTAAATATCACGCGATCATTCTGTTATCTAGTAGTTGCAGTAGCATCTGAGTGGGCTCATCATCTGACCAACGAACTCCTGCTTGACGACACAACCCACAAATGAGGGATGGGTGTGGCAAGTTGCCCGAAAAATTGCCCTATAGACATCGGCGAATGGAAAAACTGATTATGGACACAACATCGATGATAAAGTCTTGCACAATAGCATATAGGAGTAGTGCCTTCTCTTTGGTCACGTCCGAGGTGTGTGTGGATGGCAACAGTTTCACACATAAGAAGGCGTACCAAATTTTCCAATACCAAGTGAGATCATTACTATGAAACACCGTGCCTCCCTTCCGACCCTTGATCCACATTATTCCCAGCTTGGTCATTTCTTTGAGAACCTCCTCAAAGTCAGGGTTAAAATCCCTCAAATTAGCATATTAACATTATCTAGGCACCCACAGTTAATAATACGTGTTGATGGCATCAGCACTGAACGGGACCATTCGACCCTGCACAAAAGCATTGAATGGTGCCTTGTCCTCGGCGTTTGCATAAAACTCCTTGACCACAGTAACAGCGGCGGGCTCGGGCTCCTCAGTGAACTTGACCCACCCTTTCTGATAAATTTGTTGCATTATTTCACCGTCATGAGCATCCGGTGCAAACCCCCGCTCTGGTGTAAGAGCCTTTGTGACCATGTAGTCGTACCGATCGGCGGCGGCGACACTTTTGAACTTGCGGCGGTCGAATGTTTGGGATGGTGGAGTTGGCCTTGAACTCTTTCCCCGTTGTCGTTTGGATGTTGGTTGAGACGCTATTGATTCTCCGATGCTTTAGTAACAAAATTCACTCCCAAACTGTACTCACACAATCTAAAAAACACTTGGTGTGCACAAAATTTTATCCCCCCAAGCTTGGTGATTTCTATGGCAAATAAGGTGAGAGAAGATGAAGAACATGTAGAATTGTGACGTACACTCAATTGCTCTGCACTTGCCTCAGTTATTTGTGTAATTTGTAGCTCTTGGAGATGGAGATGGAGATGGAAGGATGTGGTGAACTTGGGTTGAGAGGTAGGGTTTATATAGAAGTGGTGGGATGACGAGGGGTAGAACTAATGGATTGATGGAGTGAAGTAGTGGTTAATGGAATGGGAAAATGGAATTGTGATGAAGTGGATGTAATGGATGGTGGTTGAAGTGGTAATCGTGGGTTATTAAGTGCTAGTGTATGGAGCTTGGAGTTGTAGTGTAGGGGAAGGAGAGTAGTGGTCGTGTGTCTGTGTAACTGCCGAATAAGACTACCCAGATTCAAGGACCCCCGCTCCGGCGGGGGGTACAAGGCCAAAATAGCCCGCCCCAGCGGGATAGTCCCATGACTTTGAATTTTGGACTTCGACTTTGTGACTGTAAAATGGGCTCTGTCCTCTTCTTTTCGTGCATGTTGCTACTATGACTCA
This sequence comes from Panax japonicus, assembly GCA_020205505.1. Taxonomy (NCBI): domain Eukaryota; kingdom Viridiplantae; phylum Streptophyta; class Magnoliopsida; order Apiales; family Araliaceae; genus Panax; species Panax japonicus. Next base: position 13,993,877 of record CM035105.1, read on the forward strand.
CTATTTAACATCCTGCAAACCATAAAACACATACATGAGTATATTGTTGATCAATTTGAACATGATTGAGAGATTTTCAAGAATCATAGAAATAACGACCTAATGAAATTAGTAATTCCGAACTATTATTTTAAGCTATAATATTAATAGTACAAAAATCAATAAAAAGTAAACGTTTGGGTTGCCTCCCAATTAGCGCTTGATTTAAGTCTTCAGCCTGACTACTCTCTGTTTATGGTGCGTCGGTCAGAGTGATTATGACGACGTCGGTATTGGACTCGCCACCCCGATAGTGCTTTAATCGTTGATCGTTGACTTTGAAAGTTTATAAAGGATTCTGACTGTAAAGTTCAACGGTGCCATGAGAGAACTCTTGTTTTATAGTGAATGGTGCCGACCATCTCGACTTAAGCTTTCTTGGGAAAAATCTCAGCCGTGAGTTGAACAACAATACTGATTGCCCAGGCTCGAACATTCGGTGCATGATCTTCTTGTAGTGCCATTTCTTGACCTTTTCCTTGTATAACTTGGAGTTCTCGTAGGCGTGAAGGCGAAATTCGTCGAGCTCGTTTATTTGCAGTAATCGCTTTTCCCCTACAACTGCTTGATCGAAATTGAGTTTCTGAATTACCTAATAAGCCTTATGTTGTAACTCGATTGGTAGGTGACAAGCCTTTCCATACAGTAGTTGATATGGTGACATCCCGATCGATGTCTTATGTGTAGTCCGGTATGCCCATAATTCATCATCAAACCGGAGCGACCAATCCTTTCGATTCGGGTTCACCACTTTTTCCAGAATTTTCTTGACTTCCCTGTTTGACACCTCAGCCTGCCAACTGGTTTGGGGATGATAAGTCATCGCTACCTTGTGGTTGACCCCATACCTTGCCAATAGAGCTGTAAATAATTTGTTGCAAAGTGACTACCTTCGTCACTTGTAATTGCTCGTGGCATGCCAATCCTCGTGAAAATGTTCTTTTGTAGGAATTTAAAAACCACCTTAGCATCATTAGATGGGAGTGCTACAGCTTCAACCCACTTTGATACGTAATCCACTGCGAGTAGAATGTACTGATTGTTAAGTGACGAAGGGAATGGCCCCATGAAATCGATGCCCCATAAATCAAAAAATTTTAACTTCAAGAATTGTTTGTAGAGGCATCTCATTCCTTTTCAAAATGTTACCCATCCATTGACATCTATCACATGTTTTTATAAACTAGTGGGCATCCTTAAATAGTGTAGGCCAATAGAACCCGGCTTGAAGCACCTTTATTGATGTCCTCTCACTACCATAATATCAGACATACGCAGATGAGTGGCACTCATGCAGTATGTTCTTCACTTCACTATAGGGCACGCACCTTCTAATCATTTTGTTGGCGCACTGCTTGAATAAATAAGGTTCGTACCACATGTACCATTTTACGTCATGAAGAAACTTTTTTTTCTATTGTCTTTGTGAGATCAGGTGGAAGAACATTGCTTACTAGATAATTCGCATAATCCGCGTACCAAGGAAATTCAGCATTTATCCCAAACAGTTGCTCATCCGGGAATGATTAATTGATTTCACACTTGTCCTCTTTCAGTTTCTCTTGATTTTCTAGCCTAGACAAATGATCGGCGACTTGATTCTCCATCCCCTTTCTATCCTTTATTTCTGTGACAACTTGATATTTTCTATATAAATGAATTATAAATTTTGCGTATAAATTTTTTTTTATTTTATTTATTAAAATAAATATGAATGATATGTGTCAAGGTAATGTGTAATTATAATTATATGTGTGATAAATTAAATTTATTTATTACATTAAGTATTGCAAATAAATTTATTTTAGAATTATTTGATTATTATCAATTATATTTTTTATACTAATTAATTCCTTATCGGAAATATTTTATTAATTAATTTTCAAGGAAAATATAATCTTATATTATTTAAATAATATATGAAATGATTTTAGAATAATAATTTATTTTAAAGGTAAGAATGTGTGAAAGGTATTATGTATGTATTTATGTGATGAATATAGAATATATTTATTACATGAATGGTTATGAATAATTTTATTTTAGAATTATTGCTCATTATAAATTATATTCTAATAATAATTAGTTTTATAGTAAAAATGTTTTTAATGTTTATTTTTCATGAAAATATGATAATTATATTAATTGAATAATATATGATATGATTATAGAATTTTTATAATACTTATTTTGTTATATGACTTTATTTCAGAATACTTTAGTTAATTATTTAACTTAATTATTAATGTTAAATATGAAAGATAAATCAAATATGGAATGCAAACCCTAATTCCGAGTTTTGATCAATGAATGAGAATAATAATATTATATTATTATTTGTCAGTATTATAATTATGTATGTTATGTGTGTCATGTTAATGTGTGGAACAATTTTATTATATTACGATCGAACCCTAATAATATTTTGATAAACCCTAATTCTGGTTCTGGAATAAGGAATGATGATAATAATATAAAATTATAATATTTTGATTTTTCAGTGTTATAAATATGTACTGTATGTTTGTGGACTGACAATGGTTGGTCAATTATGGTGTAAAATGCCAAAACCCTAGTTTAAGTTGTTAAACCCTAAGTTAAAGCCGAATGTCGGCTTAAGATTGTTATGTAATCATGTTAATGTGATTTATGATCGGTGTTTATTTATTAACCCTAATTAGGGAGAATCGTAATTATTTAAAACCCTTATTATTATTATTATTATTATTATTATTTTCTATATTCTAATCCCTAATTATAATTTTGGAACCCTAATTGAATTGAAACTTTAAAGCAAAAGTCATTCACCACTTTGAGAATTTGTTAAAGACGTTATGCAATCACAATAATGTGATTAACGACTTGTGATATAGAAATTAAAACCCTAATACATAGAATTCTAATTTGATAATTAGAAACCCTAAATGCATTTTTGTAACCCTAATTACTAAAAATATAAACCCTAATTGCTATATTAGTAACGTTAATTGTGATTAGTGTTACTAAACCCTAATGATCATGATTAATTAGAAACCTTAATTACAAGTTGTTAACCCAAATTATTAAATTGTTAACCCTAATTACCAAATTTGTGCCTTATTTGCTAATTAGTGATCTTAATTATAATTAGTAAATCCTTAAACCTAATTGTTAAGTTTATGTAATTAGGAAACATAAACTAATTTAGAAATCCTAAATTGTGAATTATAGAAACTAAAATTGTTAATTTATAATTTTATTCCAAACCCTAGTTGCTAAAATGTGTTTATACACAAGACCTCAGGGTTAAACCCTAAGGGTCAAACCCTAAGGGTTTGGCTATTACCTAAAATGCCATTACTTTGTCAAACCAAAACACCATTATGCCCCTAGTTGAATTATTTGGCTAAAAACTAGGTTTTGACATTTAGGGGAAGTTGGTGGCCAAACCCAACAACCCCACATGCTCTAAATTCATAGTAAATCAGCCTAATCTCAGCCAATACATGTATCTATGTTGTCTATTTAAGGATTGAGAGAGAAAGAAATTGCATTTGCTAGCTTATTTTGCTCAAACACCCAACCAAGACTTTCTCTCACAAAGACCCACAAAATTTGTTGATAATATCAGTCACAAAAACAGCCCCACGATCAGCCATAACAAATCAGAAGCCATGAAATCAAAATCGTTCATAAGAGGTATAAAACCTTAGCATGATTTCTGTCCAAATATTTTGTGTTAGATGTTATGTTTGATTGTTAAAATATGTTAGTTTTAGTGTCTAATGATGATCTGGGTTGCTAGATGTTGGATCCATAACATCTAGAGGCTCGGATTTGAAGATTTGAAAAATCTGGAAAAATTTTGTTTGATGTCTGACAACCGAATGTCAGGCCTCTTAAATCGTTACTTGTTGCGTGTTTTAGTAGTTTAAAGCCTTGTACTTGTAGTCTGGTATGTGGTATTTGATACGCAAAATGAATCAGGACAAAATAATGTATGGATTGAAAGTTATACTTGGTCAAAGTCGGTTGACCGAGCATGACCAAGTGATTTTTGGGTAACCCAGAAATCCTTTAACCGTGTTTGACAAGATTTTTCTGAGGCTAGATCTTGCGTTTGTATGATGTTTTGATGTTGTTAGTGTATCAGGATTATGTTCGGTTATGTGTACTATATATGTATGCTCCTAGATCGCTTATATAAACAAGATAATGAAGGAAATCGACAGTCAAAGTAGGCCGTATGAGCATAAATGCATTTTCTGGAATTTCCAGAAAGTTCAAGAACGCTATTTCTGACATGGTTTGACCAGTTGGTATCTGCTAGATTTGTTGTTGTTTTAGTAATATTTTGTGATAGATCTATTTAGTTACATGTTGGGTATAACCTGGAATCATTATATCCTTAAACATTGGACGATTAGCATGTAGTGAAGGCTCAAAGTATCACTCATGATCTGTTCTTCATTTCAGGGTAACCCAGAAAATGAAGAACAGACCTGACATCATGTTTGAAGGCACAGATCACGTTGATTATAGGTTGTATGAACTTGTTTGTTGTTGGATCTTGTAGTCGTGTATTAGTACTACAATATCTGACTAATAACATGCCCTGATGATCTGACCGGAAATCTTGGTCAAACTCGATACCTTGGAAACTGGCTATGAAGTTCTGGGTTTGGCCAAGAACATGAAGAACACCTATAGCGACGGTTCTGTCGCTATTGGTGGTCTTTAGAGACAAATAGTATTTTATCTTCCAGAAATTAATTAATAAATAAAAAAAAATAGTTTTTAATTATTAAAAATACAAAATAAATTATTAAAAATTATTTTAAATTCTGAAAATTAGTTTTTAATTATTTTAAATATATTTCATAAATATTTAATATTTTTTAAATATTAAAGGTATTTAATTTATTTAATTAGAATATTAAATAAATTATTTAATAATGATTTTAATTCATGAAAAATCATTTAAAATTATATTATGATATAAGAAAATATTTTAAGTTATTTTTAATAACTTTCAATTTTATTTGATAATTTTCATTAATAAGTTAATATTAATGATAATTAAGTTATTTGTTAAATGAATTAAATAATTAAATTAAAAATGATTTTATTATTTTAAAAATCATTTTAAATAATAATAAGGTATTTAAAAATATTTTAAGTTATAAATTATAACTTTTAATATTTAAAGGTTAAATTCATTAACTAATGATATTTAATGATATTAAAGTTATTTAATATTTATATTAAATAAATTAGTTTAAAAATGATTTTATTATTAAAAAAATCATTTTAAATGAAAATAAAGTATTTAAAGATATTTTAAGTTATAAAATATAACTTTTTATATTTAAAGGATAATTTCATTAATAATTTAATATTAATGATATATTAAAGATATTAAATTTATTTAATAGTTATATTAAATAAATAGTTTTAAAATGGTTTTATTTATTTAAAAATCATTTAAAAGGGATATAAATAAATTTAAAATATTTTAAGTTATAATTAATAACTTTTAATATTTAGATAATAGTTCATTAATATTTAAATATTAATGGTAATTATTTAATAATGATTTTAAATGTTTTAAAAATCATTTAAGGGTAATGTTAATACTTTAAAAGTATTTTTAGTTATTACAAATAATTTTAATATTTTGGCAATGGTTTTATTAATAGTTTAATATTGATTAAATGTTAATGATAATAGAATTGATTAGTATTTAATTCATTTAATAATGATTCAGATATTTCAAAAATTATGGTAAATGGTAATAAATATTTTATAATTATTATAAGGCCATGAAAAATAGTATGACTAATGTATAAGTTAACTATTTGGATATTAAACTTCGGGATAGAGTCTTAGACTCGATTTTTACCCGATAAAATTGTCTATAGACCGACATGTTTCAGAAATTGATCTGGACTCAGATAATTGGCTAGATAAATGTTTATTTGTGATTCAATGGTTGTTAAAGTTGTGTGACAATGAGATTAGGAATGTGTTGATGTTTGTTTGTGAGTCAATGACTGTTGAACATGTGTGATAATGTGATTAGGTTATGTGCCGATTGCGAAATGCAGTACTATGTGTTATGTTATATTGTCCTAATCGAACGAATGATTTGATTAATGATAGGTCGCGATAGAAAAGATAAATCTAAGTTGTGCAATTGTAAGCAGCGCATCAGGCAAGTATCCTAACTTTGCATTTTCTTTATGCAATGGACAAGTGTAAGAATGTTTCAGAATTATATTATTATTATACAGATTGTTAAACCTATATTATATACGCCCATTGATTATCAACATGTTAGTATATGATAATTGAGATATATATTATGTTCGTTAATTTCTATAAATGATTATACAAGTGTCCCCACATGGATAATCATTGTATTTAATCACATGTTGATACACCTTTGATATACATATATGTTGAATTATATAAGACCTTTGTTATGAAAACCAGACAGGTATGAACATCCCGATAATGGGAAAATTTTTATACGCTACGGCGGACAAAGGATGAACGATAATATCGTTCTAGCAATGTATTATTGATCAATACAAGGCCCATGGACTGTACACCCTCAGGCTCGTAAGCAATGGCCGGTTTACAGATGAATTTCTGTTTAAACCCTTTCAAAAATGAAAACAATGTTCATAATGTGTCACAGAAACCCTATGTATAGTCAATACACAGTTTAAAAATTTGAACGAGGGTTGTTATGTTATTATTATTGGTACAGATTACGTCACAACTATTGACTGGTTGTAGAAGAATATTATAAAGAAAACATTTAAATTTTTTCAGCTTATATATATATAATACTTGCTGGGCACTCAAATGCTCATCCTTGTTTAAATTTAAATGTTTTCAGCTAAGTGTGAATGACGCGAAGTATCTGCCAAGATCAAGGGTAAGGGGAAAGTTGCTGAATGACTTTTTATGCTATCTTCTGTAATATTTTAACTTTATTAGGATATGGATGATAAATATTATTATTATCATGTAATGAATGTTAAAGGTTTCGTACTTGGGATTTGGGAAACTCTGATAATATGTAACTTAAATTTGATAAATCTATATTATTGTTATTATTATTAGTATTATTTCGCTCATAGAAATGGTATCGTGAAGTACCGAATTCGGGTTTCAAGTATCCGGATTTGCAGACTTTATATTTGGTATCAGAGCTATAAGGCTAGAAACCTTAGGTGGGTTAGACTTTAGGCTATAACCTTAGAACAAAGGGAAACGTTGAAAATACAAATAACTCATATAGAGTTTAAAGATAGATGAATCGGATAAATTCATCGCCAAACAAAATAAAAGATAATTTATAAAATTATTATGTGTTGTCTGTATTTATTATTTGGTAGTCAAGATAATTTTTGTGTGTAGGTGTTAGAAAGGAACAGAATTAGGGTACCCTTAAGTCTTAAAGAATAAGTCAACCTCCATGACCGAGCCAATATCAAAGTCAATAACTGCAATAAAGGCTCACAATGAAAGCTACCTCAAAGAGATGGTTATTTTGGAAAGTACAGTATCAGATTAAGAAATGATCAGTATAACTGATAGGAAAAGTATAGTTAAAGGATTATAAGTGGTCAATGTCGAGTTCTTAAACTCATATGTTGGTGAGGAGTTCTTAAACTCATAAGGTGTTGAAAGTTGTGACAAACTGGATATAGTTATGTGTAAATGAATATTGAGGATAATGGAAATAGATAGGTTAATTGATCGTTAGTGAATGTGTAAGGAATAGGTAGTATTAGTATTAGTTGGATATGTATAATTTTAGGTGGTATATATGATAGGTATGTTGGTGTAATGTTTTGTATAAGTTATGGAAGCGATTCCCGACTTTCAAGTCACAAAGGGATATCGAATGTTTAGAGCACAATGTGCTACGGCATGTCAAGTGTTATGAATATGAGTCTATGTTGGATTAATGGGATAAGTTGGTATGAAGATAGTAGATATTTATTTAGTCGCTGGTTATTATAATAGATCGAGTTTTCAAAATCTAATATTTTGAGTACATGATTATTTGAATAGAAAGTTTTGCGTTATATGTTAAGCGTTTACGATAAGGCTTAGAATGTAAGAATAATTTATGATAATGCCGTCAAAACAAAAACGAAACCAAAGGATAAAAGGACCTGTGAAAAAAAAAGCTGGAGGACAACCAGACCCGACACAGAATTTTGCGAATGCGGACGATTAAGTTATACAGAACGAAATACCAGTCGCGGGAAATCAACTAGACAATCGATCGACAAAATTCAAAGACTTCAAGACAACCGGACCACCAGGATGTAGAAGATCAACTGACCCTGATAAAGCGTATGTGATAGCTAGGATAACGGTGGGGCAAAAGACAACTTTTGTCACCTATATGATAAAAGAAGATAATTTCAATAAATAACCCAGGAATGTGATTAAAAGAAAAGTTTGTGTATGGAAAGTAAGGACAAAAGGGATATATATCTTTCCAAAATATCCCAATCCAAGAATGTATAGTGAATGTGTTGTGTGCGAATCAATAAAGCATAATGTGAAAGACTGTCCAAGAAAGGAAATGGAAACAAGGAATGCGAATACGGAACAAGGCAGCAGGACATTGGCGACAACGGGACCAACTTCAACAAACAAACCAACGAAATCAACCGCAAGCGTCTTCAGCGGGACTATTCGGGATTCGGTAGCAGCCGGGGATGCAACTCCAGGTATTAATCTAACCAATTTTTATTTTCTTATTATATTTTTATATATAGTAAATTATTTTTATAAATTATTTTGAAGGAGGAATTTGAGTTCTTTTAGAAATCAAATTTCTGTTTAAGGAGATAGATAAGCGTTATGCTGAATAGTTAAAGATCGGTTCGATCAAATATGATCGAGATCTAATTGTAATGATTGTGTATGTTATGTACCCTGGTATGTATAGGTTTTAAAAGGTGATTCTGGGGACGGAATCTTTATAAGGGAGGGTGAATGTGACAACCTGATATTTTCTATATAAATGAATCATAAATTTTGCGTATAATTTTTTTTTATTTATTAAAATAAATATGAATGATATGTGTCAAGGTAATGTGTAATTATAATTATATGTGTGATAAATTAAATTTATTTATTACATTAAGTATTGCAAATAAATTTATGTTAGAATTATTTGATTATTATCAATTATATTTTTTATACTAATTAATTCCTTATCGAAAATGTTTTATTAATTATTTTTTAATGAAAATATAATCTTATATTATTTAAATAATATATGAAATAATTTTAGAATAATTATTTATTTTAAAGGTAAGAATGCGTGAAAGGTATTATGTATGTATTTATGTGATGAATATAAAATATATTTATTACATGAATGGTTATGAATAATTTTATTTTAGAATTATTGCTCATTATAAATTATATTCTAATAATAATTAGTTTTATAGTAAAAACATTTTTAATATTTATTTTCCATGAAAATATGATAATTATATTATTTGAATAATATATGATATGATTATAGAATTTTTATAATACTTATTTTGTTATATGACTTTATTTCAGAATAATTTAGTTAATTATTTAACTTAATTATTAATGTTAAATATGAAAGATAAATCAGATATGGAATCCAATCTCTAATTCCGGGTTTTGATCAAGGAATGAGAATAATAATATTATATTATTATTTGTCAGTATATTAATTATGTATGTTATGTGTGTACTGTTAATGTGTGGAACATTTTTATTATATTACGATCGAACCCTAATAATATTTTGATAAACCCTAATTCTGGTTCTGGAATAAGGAATGATGATAATAATATAAAATTATAATATTTTGATTTTTCAGTATTATAAATATGTACTGTATGTTTGTGGACTGACAATGGTTGGTCAATTATGGTGTAAAATGCCAAAACCCTAGTTTAATTTGTTAAACCCTAAGTTAAAGCCGAATGCCGGCTTAAGATTGTTATGTAATCATGTTAATGTGATTTATGATCGGTGTTTATGTATTAACCCTAATTAAGGAGAATCGTAATTATTTAAAACCCTTATTATTATTATTATTATTATTATTATTATTATTATTATTATTATTATTATTATTATTATTATTATTATTATTATTATTATTATTATTATTATTATTTTCTATATTATAATCCCTACTTATAATTTTGGAACCCTAATTGAATTGAAACTCTAAAGCGAAAGTCATTCACGACTTTGAGAATTTTTTAAAGACGTTATGCAATCACAATAATGTGATTAACGACTGGTGATATAGAAATTAAAACCCTAATACATAGAATTCTAATTTGATAATTAGAACCCTAAATGCATTTTTGTAACCCTAATTACTAAAAGTATAAACCCTAATTGCAATATTAGCAACGTTAATTGTGATTAGTGTTACTAAACCCTAATGATCATGATTAATTAGAAACCCTAATTACAGGTTGTTAACCCAAATTATTAAATTGTTAACCCTAATTACCAAATTTGTGCCTTAATTGTCAATTAGTGATCTTAATTATAATTAGTAAATCCTTAAACCTAATTGTTAAGTTTATGTAATTAGGAAACATAAACTAATTTAGAAATCCTAAATTGTGAATTATAGAAACTAAAATTGTTAGTTTATAATTTTATTCCAAACCCTAGTCGCTAAAATGTGTTTATACACAAAACCTTAGGGTTAAACCCTAAGGGTCAAACCCTAAGGGTTTGGTTATTACCTAAAATGCCATTACTTTATCAAACCAAAAGACCATTATGCCCCTAGTTGAATTATTTGGCTAAAAACTAGGTTTTGACATTTAGAGGAAGTTGGTGGCCAAACCCAACTACCCCACATGCTCTAAATTGACAGCAAATCAGCCTAATCTCAGCCAATACATGCATCTATGTTGTCTATTTAAGGATTGAGAGAGAGAGAAATTGAATTTGCTAGCTTATTTTGCTCAAACACCCAACCAAGACTTTCTCTCACAAAGACACACAAAATTTGTTGATAATATCAGTCACAAAAACAGCCCCACGATCAGCCATAACAAATCAGAAGCCAAGAAATCAAAATCGTTCATAAGAGGTATAAAACCTTAGCATGATTTTTGTCCAAATATTTTGTGTTAGATGTTATGTTTGATTGTTAAAATATGTTAGTTTTAGTGTCTAATGATGATCTTGGTTGCTAGATGTTGGATCCATAACATCTAGAGGCTCGGATTTGAAGATTTGAAAAATCTGGAAAAATTTTGTATGATGTCTGACAACCGAATGTCAGGCCTCTTTAATCGTTACTTGTTGCGTGTTTTAGTAGTTTAAAGCCTTGTACTTGTAGTCTGGTATGTGGTATTTGATATGCAAAATGAATCAGGACCAAATAATGTATTGATTGAAAGTTATACTTGGTCAAAGTCGGTTGACCGACCATGACCAAGTGATTTCTAGGTAACCCCGAAATCTTTTAACCGTGTCTGACAAGATTTTTCTGAGGCTAGATCTTGCGTTTGTATGATGTTTTGATGTTGTTAGTGTATCAGGATTATGTTCGGTTATGTGTACTATATATGTATGCTCCTAGATCGCTTATATAAACAAGATAATGAAGGAAATCGACAGTCAAAGTAGGCTGTATGAGCATAAAATGCATTTTATGGAATTTCCAGAAAGTTCAAGAACGCTATTTCTGACATGGTTTGACCAGTTGGTATTTGCTAGATTTGTTGTTGTTAATTTTAGTAATATTTTGTGATAGATCTATTTAGTTACATGTTGGGTATAACCTGGAATCATTATATCCTTAAAACATTGGACGATTAGCATGTAGTGAAGGCTCAAAGTATCACTCATGATCTGTTCTTCATTTCTGGGTAAGCCAGAAAATGAAGAACAGACCTGACATCATGTTTGAAGGCACAGATCTCGTTGATTGTAGGTTGTATGAACTTGTTTGTTGTTAGATCTTGTAGTCGTGCATTAGTACTACAATATCTGACTAATAACATGCCCAGTAACATCAGGATCTGACCGAAAATCTTGGTCAAACTTGATACCTTGCAAACTGGCTATGAAGTTCTAGGTTTGGCCAAGAACATGAAGAACACCTATAAGGACGGTTCTGTCGCTATAGGTGGTCTTTAGCGACAAATAGTATTTTATTTTCCAGAAATTAATTAATAAATAAAAAATAGTTTTTAATTATTAAAAGTACAAAATAAATTATTAAAAATTATTTTAAATTCTGAAAATTAGTTTTTAATTATTTTAAATATATTTCATAAATATTTAATATTTTTAGAATATTAAAAGTATTTAATTTATTTAATTAGAATATTAAATAAATTATTTAATAATGATTTTAATTCATAAAAATCATTTAAAATTATATTATGATATAAGAAAATATTTTAAGTTATTTTTAATAACTTTCAATATTATTTGATAATTTTCATTAATAAGTTAATGTTAATGATAATTAAGTTATTTGTTAAATGAATTAAATAATTAAATTAAAATTGATTTTATTATTTTAAAAATCATTTTAAATAATAATAAGGTATTTAAAAATATTTTAAGTTATAAAATATAACTTTTAATATTTAAAGGTTAAATTCATTAATTAATGATATTTAATGATATTTAAGTTATTTAATATTTATATTAAATAAATTAGTTTAAAAATGATTTTATTATTAAAAAAAATCATTTTAAATGAAAATAAAGTATTTAAAGATATTTTAAGTTATAAAATATAACTTTTAATATTTAAATGATATTTTCATTAATAATTTAATATTAATGATATTAAATTTATTTAATAGTTATATTAAATAAATAGTTTTAAAATGGTTTTATTTATTTAAAAATCATTTAAAAGGTATATAAATGAATTTAAAATATTTTAAGTTATAATTAATAACTTTTAATATTTAGATAATAGTTCATTAATATTTAAATATTAATGGTAATTATTTAAAAATGATTTTAAATATTTTAAAATCATTTAAGGGTAATGTTAATACTTTAAAAGTATTTTTAGTTATTATAAATAACTTTAATATTTTGGCATTAGTTTCATTATTAGTTTAATATTGATTAAATGTTAATGATAATAGAATTGAGTAGTATTTAAATCATTTAATAATAATTCAGATATTTCAAAAATTATGGTAAATGGTAATAAATATTTTATAATTATTATATGGCCATAAAAAATAGTATGACTGATGTTTAAGTTAACTATTTAGATATTGAACTTTGGGATAGAGTCTTAGACTCGATTTTTACCCGATAAAGTTGTTTGTAGACTGACATGTTTCAGAAATTAATCTGGACTTAGATAATTGGCTAGATAAATGTTTATTTGTGATTCAGTGGTTGTTAAAGTTGTGTGACAATGCGATTAGGAATGTGTTGATGTTTGTTTGTGAGTCAATGAGTGTTGAACATGTGTGATAATGTGATTAGGTTATGTGATGACTGCGAAATACAGTACTATGTGTTATGTTATATTGTCCTAATCGAACGAATGATTTGATTAATGATAGGTCGTGATAGAAAAGATAAATCTAAGTTGCGTAATTGTAAGCAGCGCATCAGGCAAGTATCCTAACTTTGCATTTTCTTTATGCAGTGGACAAGTGTAAGAATGTTTCAGAATTATATTATTATTATACAGATTGTTAAACCTATATTATATACGCCCATTGATTATCAACATGTTAGTATATGATAATTGAGATATATATTCTGTTTGTTAATTTCTATAAATTGTTATACAAGTGTCCCCACTTGGATAATCATTGTATTTAATCACATGTTGATACACCTTTGATATACATATATGTTGAATTATATAAGACCTTTGTTATGAAAACCCGACATGTATGAACATCCCGATAATGGGAAAAATTTTATGTGCTACGACGGACAAAGGATGATCGATAATATCGTTCTAGCAATGTAGTATTGATCAATACAGGGCCCATTGACTGTACACCCTCAGGCCCGTAAGCAATGGCCGGTTTACAGATGAATTTCTGTTTAAACCCTTTCAAAAATGAAAACAATATTCATAAAGTGTCACGAAAACTCCATGTATAGTCAATACACAGTTTCAAAAATTTGAACGAGGGTTGTTATGTTATTATTATTGGTACAGATTACTTCACAACTATTGACTGGTTGTAGAAGAATATTATAAAGAAAATATTTAAATTTTTCCAGGTTATATATATATATATAATACTTGCTGGGCACTCAAATGCTCATCCTTGCTTAAATTTAAATGTTTTCAGCTAAGTGTGAACGACCCGACGTATCTGCTAAGATCAAGGGGAAGGGGAAAGTTGTTGAATGACTTTTTATGCTATCTTCTGTAATAGTTTAACTTTATTAGGATATGGATGATAAATATTATTATTATTATCATGTAATGAATGTTAAAGGTTTCGTACTTGGGATTTGGGAAACTCTGATAATATATAACTTAAATTTGATAAATTTATATTATTGTTATTATTATTAGTATTATTCTGCTCATAGAAATGGTATCGTGAAAGTACCGAATTCGGGTTTCAAATATCCCGATTTGGGGACTTTACAATTTCTAGATCAAATTCTTGAAGAAGGAGAATCCATTGGATAAGGCATGGTTTAGCATCTTTTTTGCAATTAGATACCGAATAGCTGAATGATCCGTGTAGACTATCACCTTAGTCCCGATCAAGTATGCCCGGAATTTGTCAAACGTGTACACCATTGCAAGCAATTCCTTTTCCGTAGTTGTATAATTCATTTGAGTCTCTGTGAGTGTCTTGCTTGCATAATATATGGCGTGAAACACCTTCTCTTGGCATTATCCCAAAACAGCCCCAACCTCATAGTTTCTTTCATCACACATCATCTCAAAAGGCATATTCCAATCTGGTGCGACGATCACGGGGGCTGTAGTTAACTTCTTCTTCAACAACTCGAAAGCCGACTTACATTCCTCATCAAAATTAAACACAGAGTCCTTCTCTAAAAGATTGCACAAAGGTTTTGCAATTTTTGAGAAGTCCTTTATGAATCTTCTATAGAACCCAGCATGTCCCTGAAAACTTCTAATTCCCTTTACTGAGCTTGGTGGAGGCAGTTTTTCGATTGTTTCCAGCTTAGCTTTGTCATCTTCCAGTCCTTGAGCCGATACCGTGTGGCCCAAAATTATGCCCTCCTCAACCATGAAGTGGCAATTTTCCCAGTTAAGTACAAGGTTCGTATCTTTGCATCGCCGTAACACCATTCCCAAATTCCCTAAGCAAGTATCAAAATTGTCTCTATAGACAGAAAAGTCGTCCATGAAGACTTTCACATTTTTATCCACCATGTCTGAGAAGATGGCCATCATACACCGTTGAAAGGTAGTAGGTGCATTACACAAACTAAATGACATTCTCTTGAACGCGAATGTACTGTAAGGGAACATAAATGTAGTATTCTCTTGATCCTCAGGAGCGATGACGATCTGGTTATAGCCCGAGTATCCATCCAATAAACAGTAGTATTTATGTCCCGCCAATCTGTCCAACATTTGATCGATAAAGTGTAGCAGGAAAATGATCTTTTTGGGTTGCCTTATTCAACTTCCTATAATTCATGCACACCCTCCAACCTGTCACTGTTCTTGTCAGAATTAACTCGTTATCCTCATTCTGTACCACGGTCATTCTCCCTTTTTTCAGCACACACTGAACTGAACTAACCCACTTACTGTCAAAAATCGAGTAGATGATACCAGCATCCAACAATTTAAGAATTTAATTCTTTACCACTTCCTTCATAATTGGGTTAAGTCTTCATTGTTGCTCCACCGTCGGTTTTGCATCATCTTCCATCATAATCTTGTGCATGCAAAATGAAGGACTGATTCCCTTGATATCTGTGATCGTCCACCTGATCGCTGATTTATGTTCCCTAAGCACACTCAACAACTTTTCTTCCTGTAAATCATTAAGTGCAACAAGAAATAATAACAGGTAAAGAATTTAAATTGCCTAAATACGCATATCTGAGGTGTTTAGGGAGTGGCTTAAGTTCCAGAGATGGTGGCTCCTCCAATGACGGTTTCAATTTATCTGTGGATATCTCCTCCGTGTGTAAAAGTTTAAATGGTGCTTTGAATCGGCTAACTCGTGGCAATGAATCTAACATCTGTAAGTAATCCATAAATTCTGGGTCATCGACCTCTTCATCCCCCAATAATGTGGTTTCTAATGGATCGTTGACCAAGCTTTTGCCCATGTCTTCACTGATAATCTTCTCAATTATATCCATCCTAAAGCATTTTTCCTCATCCGTAAGGAATTTCATGCCCTTGAACACGTTAAATTTTATTTCCTGATCTTGGACCCTCATAGTAAGTTCGCCTTTTTGTACGTCAATGAGTGTCCTACCTATAGCTAAGAAAGGCCTCCCTAGGATAATCAGGATGGTCTTATCCTCCTCAAAATCCAGAATAATAAAGTCCACGGGGAATATAAACTTATCCACTTTAACAAATATGTCCTCTACTATGCCTCTCGGATATGTGACTGACCTATCCACCAACTGCAATAAAATATTCCTAGGCTTTGGCACTGGTAAACCCAATTCTGTGTATACTGACAATGGCATAAGGTTCACACTCGCCTCCAAATCACATAAGCACTTATTAAAAGACATGTTCCCGATCGTGCATGGAATAGTTAAACTCCCTGGGTCTTTCAGCGTTGGTGGCAACTTCTGATGTAACACCGCACTACACTCCTATGTTAATGCCACTGTTTAGAAGTCTTCCCATTTCTTTTTCCTTGACAGAATCCCTTTCATGAACTTCGCATAACTTGGCATCTACTCTAGGACTTCTGCAAATGGGATGTTAATATGAAGTTTCTTAAACACTTCCAAAAATCTTAACGAACTGCTTATCTAATTTCTGTTTTTTGACCCTCTGCTGAAATGGTGGTAAAGGATATACAACTGGCTTGTTGTCTAACTTTGTTTTCTCACTTTGCTTATCATCACCCTTGTTTCCTTCAACCACTTTACTGTCATCAACTTTTTCATCTGATATCACTAAATTTTTTGCATCTGTACCAACGAGATGTTTTCCATTCTTCAACGTAATTACTTGACACTGTTCGTGGTTTCCTTTCTAATTTCTCTCTGTATCACTCGGTAGGGTCCCTAGTGGCCTATTATTTAATGCTGAGGAAATTTGCCCCATCTTATTTTCCAAATTCTTGATGCTCATTGCTTGATTTTTTATCGATGCTGTAAGACCCCAACTTATTATAAATAAATTAAATTTTCCTCTATTCATTATTCTAAAATAATAAGTTGTTAATTTGACATAATACTTTGGTTATGGGTGAAATGAGAAATTTTTTATAAAATAAACAAGTGGTTATAAAATAATCATTGTTGTTGGGGAATATCCGTTTGGTCGTGGAATATTTTTTTGTCGGGTATATTCGTACGACGGCGCAATCAATTATGGCCCCCATAACAGAATAACGGTCGGATGAAGAAAACGACAAATTTGGGTTTTTATAAATAACGACATAATTTTTACCGTTAACACTGTTGGATAATTGGTGGTTAAAATATAATAATACACGTGGTTGTACAGTAGCACACGGTATTGCACAGTATGGTTGAATTATTGATTCATACGTAAGAAGGCACTACTCAATAATTGTTACAGTAGTTACTGTTCGTTATTTTATTATATTGATTCAATAATTGCTGCATTGTTAGCTTATATTATTATTGTTTCAATAATTGTCACTGCACAATATTTCTCATTATCAGATCAATAATTCATATTATTTGAATAATATTATTAGATAGCATTATTGGCAATGTCTAGAAAGTTCTATCAAGGAGAGGTTTGGTCATCTAATTGCGCGCTAGTAAGGAGAAATCCTTATTGGAAATCACCCTCTTTCCTGGGAACGGCCTGGTTGTCATAATTGTGATTCTGTAATATTATTTAAGAATAATTAATTATTGATTCATATGATAAGGAAATATTTATTTGATGTAGATATAATTGATGAATATATTATTTTATGTGGATATAATTGAAGGAATTAATGCTGAGGTGTTTTATCAATATTTTCTCAGACTGGAAGAATTAAAAATCATCTGTTTGTGTATTTCAGATATTTTCTGTTGGGAATTTGGAAAAACTTTCTTTTACAAAGTTGTAGAGAACTTTATTTCAAGAAGAATGGACATAAAATTTCGTATTTTTCTGATAAACGGTCTATTTTCTATAAATTGTTGAAGTTTCGGAAAATAAAATGATTTTTATTAATTTTTGGGTGGGACCCACTCTTGTTTGAACATGTGGGCTGCTGGAAATTGGGTCAAGGTTGGCTGGTGGCTGAAGTGTTCAAATGGCATGCGTAGAAAAGAAAAGAAAAAAATTAATATTTTATTAATTTAGTCTCCTTTGGCGTTCTAGCATTTTCCGATAAATAGAGGGCTAAGTTAGAATTGAAAATCACACCAGAAAAAAGTTTTCTCTCTTCCTCTCTCTATATTATCAAGCGTATTCTTGTGAGTATACTTTGTGTGTTGCTATACGGTGCGAGTTTCTGTCAGCACTATACCGAAATTCAGTTAGAAGTACGGTTATTTTGAGGTAAGGGATATTATTTTCTTCTTAAATGATATTATTTTCTTCAATATCATTATACCGAATTATTGGTGAACTTTTTAATCAAATTTGAAACTTTTTGTGTCGGGGTTACTATTCACGTATACGACACTATTCACGAATACGGCACTATTCACCGAAAAATGAAAATTTTCCTTTTTGTTCAAGATGTCTATTTTGGCTACTATCTTTGATTGTATCCATGTTTTGATCGTTATTTTTGAATTCTGCTTCAAAATAAGTTATTATGGAGTACTATTGATCTTGGATAAAACTGTTATACCGATCCCTATTATTTGTCCTTCTATCTCACTGGATTCATTCTTAAAAATGTTTTTCATCATCCTCAGTTCTTAATGATGATATTATTGAATATCTTTGGCCTGTAGTGAAAAGATAAATGATTATTGATGAATATCTTTGGCCCGTAGTGCAAAGATGAACATGTATTGAGATGAACACAACCAACTGGTGATATAAATGAATATCTTTGGCCTGTAGTGCAAAGATGATTAAAGATGTATATTGATTGTTTTTACAGGGATAAAATATTGATGATGGACTCTTAAATATTAGAAGATAGTAGAATTCATCCTCTACGTGACTCTTCTAATGGATTGCTGTTTCCGCTGTATTTATTGATCTAAAACTTGTTGTCGATTATATTTTATCAGATTTTTTTTCCCTGTTGAAGAAAACCAATAATTTATTATATATTATCTTAGTCATAATATTCTTTACTGGGCTAGTTGAGCTCACCCTTTTCCTTTTTGTTCCATTTTTCTTCTCAGGAGCTAAGAACATAGCAGGATCGAGTCGGGGTATGGAATGAGGTTTCTAGAAAGATGTTTTAGCAGTCCTCACTATTTTTGTAAAATAGTGTTTGAATAATTGTAATGAGGACTTATTTGCGTGTTGATATTGTTTAGAAGACAATATTTGTATTTAAACTCACATTATGTATTATCGTATTTCATACGACATTTGTATTATTGAAGTTATAGTTTGTTTTATGTACCATGTATTTGGCGACTCAAAATGGGTGTTGTATAATTTTTTTGGGGGCGTCACAGTTGGTATCAAAGCTTAGGGATATGGTCTCTGGCGGAGATCGGGGAATAGAACTAGGAGGGGAGAGATGAGTAAATCCTTTGCTAGTGTGTCATACTAAGCATATTTGTTGGTTGGTCATAATATAGGGATATTAAGTGATATGTTTAATTAACCCTTGTTTTATGGAAGTATTTAAGAATGGTTGCTGAGAACGTTAACAATGGAGTATACGAGACTCTGGAGCAACCTTTACTCACAAACTAGGAGAACGTGCAACAGGAAGACAATATTCCTCCTGTAAACAACACTACCGAGCAAACGATGAACGATGGAATGTGTAGGAGCTTTTTGAAGTTCATGCAAAATCAGACGAGGGAGACTCGTGTACAAAATACGGGTGGAAATGATGGCAACGCGCGGTCTGTCACAACCAAGTAGTTTAAGGAGTTGGGACCACCAGAATTTAAGGGAAAACCGGATCCGATCATGGCAGAAACATGGGTCAAGCAAATTATCAAGATATTCGATGTCTTGGGATGCACGGAGGAACAGAAGGTTCTATTTGCTACCTTTATATTTCGTGGTGAAGAAGATTACTGGTGGGAATCTGTGAAGCGTTCCCAACCAGATGCACTCAACATGTCTTGGGAAAGATTTCAAAAACTTTTCAATGACAAGTACTTTCCTGAAAGTATTCGTCATATGAAAGAGGTAGAGTTTATTAGACTCGAATAGAATAACATGACGGTGTCTCAATACGAGGCAAAGTTCGCAGAGTTGTCCAGGTTTGCACCTCATTTGGTGGAGAATGAGGAACGCATGACGCGGATGTTTCTGAGAGGTTTAAAACCCGAGATTCGTCAATACCTTATATCTCATAAATTTTCTTTATATTCAGATGTTGTAAACATGGCTCAGTTGTTAGAGGGAGATAGTGAGTATACTCAACCGAGGGACCACAACCAGGGTCATATCGGTGACAGCAGTCATCAGAATGATGATAACCAGCGGGGAAGGAAGAAAACGGACAAAGGCGGTAACCACTCAGTTGGTAATCATGGCCATGATAATAGAAGAGGTGACTCAAGTGGAAATTTCAGAAAGAGAAGATTCAACGACGATGGGAAGACATCGGCAGCAGCACCAACACCAACAACAAATTCAATGGGAGGAGAATGACCGCCAGTTAGATGTTACAAATGTGGGAAGGAGGGACATATCAGCCCAAAATGTCCACAACAATCCAAGGTATGTTACAACTGTGGAAAGGAAGGCCACATCGCTCGAGATTGTACTATAGCGAAACCAAGTTCAGCGGGAGTGGTGATTCCAAGGGCTGTCCCGGATAAGTCGAAATCAGCGGTTCCTGAAAGAGCGTTTATCGTGACTGGCCAAAATGTGAGGAACCCAAATGAGGTTATCACGGGTAAGCTAATCTTGAATTCTTGCGAAGTTTATACCTTACTAGATACCGGTTCTACCTATTCTTTTATCTCTCCTGCTTGTGCTCAACATTTAAACTTGACTCCGGAGAAATTAAATTTTGATTTATCTGTTGAAACTTCATTGGGTGAAACCTTCGTTACATCTACAGTTTATAAATCTTGCATGATCCAAGTTGGCACTATCACAATACCTGTTGATCTTATCTCTTTAAAGATACTTGATTTTGATGTGATTTTAGGAATTGATTGGTTAACCACTCATCATGCCAAAATTGATTGTTTTCGTAAGGTTGTTAGTTTTCATATTCCTAACCAACCTGTCATACGAATTCAAACCACTAAACCACTAAAATCAGTCACTGTCATATCCAGCCACAAAACTATTTGTTTATTGAAAAACGGATGCCAAGCTTTCTTAGCCCATGTTATGGATTTGAACAGAGACAAGTCAGATTTGGATAATATTTTTGTTGTTAAAGAATTTCCTGATGTATTCCCGAAGGACTTCCCGGTCTACCCCAGGAACGTGAAGTTGAATTCTTTATTGATCTTGAACCGGGTAGAAAACCCATTTCTAAAACCCCATATCGAATGGCTCCTATTGAACTTCAGGAGTTAAAAGTCCAACTATAGGAATTGTTAGACATCGGTTTCATTCGTCCTAGTACATCTCCTTGGGGTGCTCCTATTTTATTCGTAAAGAAGAAAGACGGGAGTATGCGACTTTGAATTGACTACCGGGAATTAAACCATGTCACCATGAAGAATAGGTATCCACTACCTCGCATTGATGACCAGTTTGACCAGTTGCAAGGAGCACAATTCTTTTCAAAGATCGATCTTCATTCTAGATATCATCAGTTTAATATTAAAACTGAGGATATTCCAAAGACTGCCTTCAGAACTCGGTACGGGCATTATGAATTCTTAGTCATGTCTTTTGGATTGACTAATGCTCCAGCTGCTTTCATGGATATGATGAACCGTGTATTCAAGTAATATTTGGATCAATTCGTTGTTATCTTTATTGATGACATTCTTATCTATTCCAAACGCCGTGAAGATCATGAGCACCATTTGAAGCTAGAACTTCAAAGACTTCGTGAACACAAGCTTTATACCAAGCTTAAGAAATGCGAGTTCTGGCTTGAGGAAGTAGCATTCCTTGGGCACGTGGTGTCAAAACATGGAGTATCTGTGGACCCGGCGAAGATTGAAGCAATACAAAGTTGGGAGCAGCCAAGGTCGGTGACCGAAGTGCGTAGCTTTCTGGGCTTAGCTGGTTATTATCGGAGATTCGTGGAAGGATTTTCTCGAATCACTACTTCGTTAACTCAGCTGACTCGGAAGGATGAAAAATTCGTATGGAGCGAGGAATGCGAGAAGAGCTTCCAAGAGCTCAAGAGGAGACTCATTTCGGTTTCATGTTCTTCTCTCTTCACTATTACTTTGTCAACTAAGCGAGTCGGCATTCACAATGACAATTTTCACTATAACGAAGTGCTTCACGGTTCAACTCTCCAATAAGTTCTCTACTGCCGAAAATTTTCAAACTAGAGACCCCACAGACATTTCTTTTAAATTTATTTGGTTGTAAGTACATATAGAAGTATCGACTCTTGATGTTTATCAAGTCAATAACTACAAGAAAAATTTTATCGACTCTTGATGCTTATCAAGTTAATGCTTCAAAATTCATATAGAAGTATTAGTATATAGATAGATGCAATTCTCTGAATCCAAAGTTTAATATAACATGCTTTTGCCTCAAATTCATTCCTATTTTTTTTTAATTTAATACATTAAGTAAAATGTAATGTACAAGACATGTTTGATAAAATGCTTAATCGTCGTCTGGGGTGATGTGTGTTTGTTTGCATGTTTATTACAAACAATTGTACAACTAATTAAAGTTTGAAATAAGACCTCATTCTCTACTAGGTACTACTTATCATCTATGTGACTAGAGTATTTCACATATATAATAATAGGTCAGTGTTATGGATTAATTTCTTATGTTAATTCATTATTTAAACTAGCTCGTGCATTGTACGGGTTATATATATATATATCAGCTACCTAGTTGTTTATAAATAGTATATTGTATATTGTAATTTCACATCACTAATTAATTATAAATTAGTGATAATGATTTGTACCATAACTCAAGCTTACTTTATTTACTCAGTGTATAGATGTGCGAAGTTTTAAAAAATATCTACAAAGTTGAATAACCTTTCACTAATGATTGATTTTCAAAATATATTTAGAATTGATTCAAATTTACATATTTTGACATTAAATGAATATATTTAAAAAGCACACTTTTTATGGTTTAAATTTGAGAAAAATAAATAAATAATGCTACTATAACAAAAAAAAGTGTCACATAATACTCACATACACACAAATGTATATTGCGGGCCCCACATGTTAGACGGGGTCCCACAATATGCATGTGTGTGTATGTAAGTATTATGTGACCCTTTTTTATGTGAAAGTAGCATTATTAAAAAAATTGACAATCTAACTAGTCGATAGGGGTGACACCACCACCTATCATCATTGCCTATATATTTTGACTACTTTAATTTTATGTATGTACAATGTACTAATTCAAAATTTGATTCATGTGACTAAATTTTCATAATCTCGAGGTCTTCGCTCATTATTTGTTTTTGTGCTTTTTACGTATATAATAATGTGTTTCTCAAAAATAGTATATAATAATACAAAATTTAATTCATATATAATAAATATATCCTAATATTTTTAGGTGTATAATAAATGCAAAATTTGATTCATATAATCACATTCTAAAAATTTTATAAATCTCAAGGATGTTAGATATCTACGCATCTTATATTGATAATTATGCGTACTCTAATAATACGCATTGAATGCTTGTATTACTAATACTGCAATATCTTAAATACAATATTACTATGCATATGGTGTGCAACCATTAATATATAATGTGCATATATCAGTATACAATTTTTAAAAGAGATCCTAAATAAATGCATTAATTGCACATTTATATTTATAGAAGACAATTGAAAGAAAATTTTTAAGAAGTTTTTATCCTCTCGCGCTATAAACTGTAGGAACTAAATGGTTTTGTTCACAAATCACATATCTTATTTTTTGGATACACTTGAAAAAAAATTAAGTATGAAGTATTCCATTACATTTGCTAGCGTTCTTCTCTTGCTAGTCCTTTTTACAGGTAAACACTAATTTAGTATATAATAAATGGGTTGTAAGACCCCAACTTTTATGAATAAAGATGAATTTTTTTATAAATATCATTTTTGAATATTAAGGTTTGAAATTGAAATAATGTTATAGTTGTGGGTAATATTTATAAATTTTGCAAAGTAAGCAAGTTGTTATATTATATTCGATTGGTCGGGGAATATTCATTTTAACAAGGAATATTCGTACGGCGGCACAATCATTGGTGGACCCTACAACAGAATTATTGTCAGAATGAGAAAACAACAAAAATATATTTTTATAAAAATAACGGCGAACGTTTTACCATTAACTGTTGAAATACCCGGTGTTAAAAGTACAGTAATACACGTGGTTGCATAGTAGCACACGATATTGATTATTGATGCGTACGTGAGATGTCACTCAGTTTTGTTCAATTATTGCTACAATAATTGTTGCATAGTATCTCACGTTATTTGATTCAATTATTGTCGATATTTTATATATTATTAAATAAATAATTGAGATGAAAAGTTATTCATACTATTATTTCCATAATTAACAATGTCTAAAAACTTCTGTCGAGGAGAGGTTTGGTCACCTAATTGCGCGCCAATAGGGAGAAATCCTTATTGGAAAGCCCCCTCTTTCCTGGGAACGATCTGGTTGTTAATATTGCGAGTTATAATTGTGACGCCCCCAATTTTGTTTGGTACCAATATATATACTGACATTATTAGAACCGGCAGTCATGGACTATTGGTTGGAAATTATGGTTGTCCATGGCAGTAGTAAGTTGTCACCGACATTTATAGCAATGATCGGATAATATTTAGAGGATGATATTCATACTCCTAGTTTTGTTTAGTTGAACGGATTAACCCGGGTTGCTAAGTGTATATGACTGACAGTAACTTGAAATGGGCAGGGTTTGGCTGACAAACCTCGGTATATATGTGTGGCACTACTCTGAACTTTATGTTTATTCAATCCAGATTTAGTGTGTGTGGAAAAACTCTGAACTTTATGTTCGTTTAATATAGATTTGGTATATGTATAACTTCGTTTATTGTTCAAAAACTTGCTGAGCTTTCTGTAGCTCATCCCTGCAAATATTTTCTTCATTTGCAGATAGAAAGAATATATTCTTGCGGTACTAGTATTTGTGGATAGAAGGGCTTAAGATGTGGTTATCCATTTGAAAACTATAATGTAATATTTGAAAGCATTCCGAATCAATATAATGGTCTATTAATTAAGGTAATTGTTAGTTCCAGTGTTTAGTTTTTATTCTAATGAAATTAGAAAAGAGTACAATATCTATATGAACTATATATCTGAATGATAGTGTTAACATACATTGGGTTTCTCTAATGCACTGAGGTAGCGCTTCACTCAGTTCTAAGAACCCTACCATTAATACTATGGAGGTCAGATAGATAAGAATTATAGATATGGAAGAAATATCTATGAGATACTAAACACGTATATCCAAGCGAGGGTACTCAGTTATAATAATTGTTTTGAAAAGAACTACTATTTACTATGAGTACTGTGAATCTTGGATGTATAGGAGTTATTATATTATAGAATATTTACGTGAGCACCAAATTGGTTACAGTGAAAGTAGAGAATTTGGGGACTTCACAATTTGGTATCAAAGCCGTAGGTTATAGATCTAGGGTAGGAATACCTTAGGATATGACCTGAGAGATTGTAGCGAAGGCAATAAGGAGATAAACTTAGAGATATGGAATGATTTTAGGTACTCATTGCAGGGAAATATTCTGGAGATGTTTGGAATGTCTAGAATAAACAATAAGGGAAGTTATAAGGAATGAGAAGATTATGGAGATAAAAGGTTTTATAAAATACGAAGATAATTAAGGTTGTAAGAAAGGAGATAGTGATGGATCTAGGAATTGTGGCTTGAAAGGGTGATATTGGAAGATGAATATGGTAAGAAGTTTAGAATTTATAGACATAGTATCAGGGAGAGACTAGTAATAAAGAGATTAACTAAAGATAAGTTTGTAGGAGATGAATTAAGGAAATTCATCAGCCAAAGTTGGAGGAATATATTGTTTATATAATTTAGTGATATCAAATTAATGTTTTGGTAAGTGAAGGAGTTAAGTGTATTCATATAATGAGTGAAAAGTTGATTGTTCTACTTAAAATAGTACTTGAACCATAATAGGTCGTAGTAATGGAGAATGATTCGAAGGATAGAATAAAAGAAGGGTTCGCTGAAGTAGTTGTAACAAAATGTTGGAAGTTATAACAGGCAAACCTATGGTGGAATTAGAAAATGTTCATAAAGAATATCGAGGGTGGAGTTAAGTAAAGAAGGAAATTGAAGGTTCTATAAGACTCATATAGAGTCCGAAGGAATAAAAGAAGTTGAAATAACATTAAAAGAAAAGAAATGGAATAGATTTGAAGTAGACGCTGGAGAAATTTGGACATCCGCAAGAGAGCTGATCAATAGTATCAAAGTTAGGTTAAGAGAAGGAATTGAAAAAGCATGAGAGGCTAGGGAAACAAATGGCAGTAGAAGAGCTGTAGTTGTAATAGTATTGTTTTCCTAGTGTAAGAATTCATGGGAGAAAACAAGTGAAAATGTATAAATCATTAGTCGGTAAATTATTTTCTTGGAGTATATAGCATATATATATACACCTTGTTGTTTTTCAAATTAAAATGATTTTCGTACTTATACTTAGTTATTTGGTATCTTTAGATAAATGGCATCACAAGGAGGATCACCAGCAGAGATTGACGAAAACCAGATAGAAACAAACCCAACCCAACAGTTGGTAAACATATTACTAGACGCATCATGATGGAGGTCAGGGAATCCACCAGAAGTAGAACCTAATACTTTAAGGATTACCTTGGACTTTAAATTAGTCGGACCATCAGAATTGAAGGGGACTGAGGAATCAGGAAATGAAGTATTAAGACAATGTCAAACGAAGGGAGATCGTAAAAGGAAGAGGGATGTAAATTCTTCAAATAACTCAGGGGAAAAGGGACATAGCAGCACCAGTCACAGAAATGAAGGTTGTCGTATTTTTAAGAAGAAACACATAGGGATATGTATGTTTTGAGGGACTCAATGTTTTACTTGTGGAAATATTGGACATTATTCAAATAGATGCCCACAGCAGAAGGATAGTAGGAACAATAAGATCATCGGGATTAAGTGTTTCAATTGCGAGGTGGAGGGACACATTGCAAAATTTTGTCCAAAACCCAGAAATCTTAGCCTAAAGGGGGACCAAAATCTCAAATTCAAACCAGTAGGTGAAGGGAGCGGAGACGTCTAAGATGAAAGATAGGTTTTGTGATATTTGAAATAGTAAGAATGTTAGGATAGTATTTTGAAAAGTATATGTGAATACATCTATATGTACGGTAGAAGTTTCAGTTTTTGTATAAGTTTGGTAAAGGTAATAGATTTCATCTTTTGGTATATGATTAATGGATATGTAAATTATATAGTGTTAAGATGAACAGAAATGTAATTAGTGAAACTTGTTGTTATATAATAAATATATTTTAAATTTGGAAGGTATTTACAAAGTGTTAAATTTGTTAAAGAAAAAGAAATATTTATATATGCATTAAATATGTTTAATCATGGTAGAACGTAGGTTAATGATAAGTCTAAAAAAATATTTTAGACGATACTATAAAAGATTGAATAAAAGTTATTCCCTAATAATAATGTTAATGGTGATCATATTCTTTTGGTCGAGAAGAAATTTGTGATAAATGAAAAGTCAGTTATGAAAGGAAGTAAAGGTAATTAAGGTTACTTTATATCAAAAGTATGAGATTAGTAGTGGATTAGGCAACAATAGCCGAAGAAATTGCTTAAATAAACCACAAGGATTAATAATGTAAGACCCCGAATTTTATCAAATAAAAGTATTCAATTTTTCTTATAATTATT
The DNA here is from genome assembly GCA_020205505.1 of Panax japonicus. Classification (NCBI taxonomy): domain Eukaryota; kingdom Viridiplantae; phylum Streptophyta; class Magnoliopsida; order Apiales; family Araliaceae; genus Panax; species Panax japonicus. The sequence goes on from CM035105.1 coordinate 14,022,315, forward strand.
ATTCAGTAAATGGTTAAATTGATAAAAGTTTAAAGTTAAAGGTGATATATGTAAATATTTTAAATAAGAAAGTGGTTATAAAATACTCATTGTTGTTGGGGAATATTCATTTGATCGTGGAATATTCTTCTTGTCGGGGAATATTCGTACGACGGCGGAGCCATTTGTGAGCCCCATAACAGAATAACTATCGAATGAAGAAAATGACAAATTTAAATTTTTATAAATAACGACGTGGTTGTTACCGTTAACATTGTTGGAATACACGGTGGGTAAAGTAAAGTAATACGCGTTGTTGCACAGTATCACACGGTATTGCACAGTATTTTTGAATTATTGATTCTTACATAAGAAGGCACTACTCAATAATTTTTACAGTAATTACTGTTCAATATTTTATTTTTTTGATTCAATAATTGCTACGTTGATATTTTATATTACTGTTGTTTCAATAATTGTCACTACACACTATTTTCCATTATCGAAGCAATAATTCATATTATCTGAATAATATTATTAGATAACATTATTGGTAATGTCTATAAAGTTCTGTCTAAGGAGAGGTTTGGTCACCTAATTGCGCACCAGTAAGGAGAAATTCTTATTGGAAAGCCCCCCTCTTTCTTGGGAATTGCCTGGTTGTCAGTATTGTGATTCTGTAATATTATTTATGAATAATTAATTATTAATTTATATGATGAAGAAAATATTTATTTTATTTGGATATAGATGGAGAAAATTTATAAAGTGACAATTGATGAAAATCGATATTTTATCTTTTTTGATAAAATAATATTTTATTATATTATTATAATATATTAATGATGATATTTTTATAATAAATGTGGGATATATGAGTATATGAGGATGAAGAGTATTTTTGTTGCAAAAGTTGTTTAAAACATGTTAAGCATGTCTGTGGGCCAATTTCTTGACTGAAATTTGATTATAGCCTGTAGAATCGCCCGTTTGTGGATTTCGGTCAATTTCTGTTTGGAATTTAGAAAAACTTTCTTCTGCAAAGTTGTAGAGAATGGAATTTCCTATAGAAATGACATGAGGTTTGAATTTTTCTAATAAAATGGCTATTTATTATGAATTATTGAAGTTCCGGAATAATTGATTTTTGGAGTTTAAAATGTTTTATTTAAGAAAATATTTTTTTTTTATTTTTGTTGGGTAAGTGGCTGATGTTTTGGATCAGTGGAGGTGTGCGTAGGAATTTATAATATATATATATATATATATATATATATATATATATTAATATTTTATTAAAATTTTTGCTTTGGTGTTCTAAGCATTTTCCTATAAATAGGGTGCTTAGGTTAGAATTGAAAATCACATCAGAAACTAAAGTTTTCTCTCCCTTTCTCTCTCTATATTATTGAGCGTATTCTTGTGAGTATTTTGATATTTTGAGTGTTGTTATACGGTGCAAGTTCCTTCAGCACTATATCCAGTATTCCAGTTAGAAATACTGTCTTTTGAGGTAAGGGATTTTAAGGGATTGTAAGGGATGTTGTTTTCTTCTTAAATGATATTATTTTCTTCAATATCATTATACCGAAATATTGGTATAGATTTTATTGTAGAAGTTCTACCTTTTTGTGTCGGGGTTACTATTCACGTATATGATACTATTCACGTATACGACACTATTCACGTATACGACACTATTCATGTATATGACATTTTTTACGTATACGGTACTATGTACGAATACGGAGTACTATTCATGAGTTACTATTCATAAGTTACTATTCATGATTTACTATTCACGAGTTACTATTCACGGGAACTATTCACGACAAATTTGGTTTCTTTTTCTGACCAAATTATCGTGATTTATGAATATTGCTCTTGAAATTAAATGTAGCTGTTGATCCTATTGTTTTTATTATCATATATAACATTTTTATAACCTTGTGATGGAATTTCTCTTTGACTTGAGTGTAAAGATGGGTAAAGTATTGGTATGATCGTGACTATGGGTTCTCTTTGGTCAGTAGTGCAAAGTTGAATTGTTGACTAGTATGATCATGACCATTGAATTTACAATGGAATATTTTTAGCTTAAGTGCAAGGTGAATTGATCAACATGGTTATAATTATGGTTTATATAAATTCTGAAATGATTATGTATATCTTTGAGATATGAATGTCTTTGGCCTGTAGTGCAAAGATGATCTGTTGTTGAATATCTTTGGCCTGTAGTGCAAAGATGAACTGTTGATGAATATCTTTAGCCCGTAGTGCAAAGATGAATTTATTAGTATGATTATGAACAAGAACTGTAATTTTGTATAACCATGATCTTTGATGTTTCAGGTAAAGACAGGTGATGAAAATTATCTTCATCCTGAATGCGAAAATGAATTCAGAACTACAATTATGATTATGAGTTATTCACATGATTGTGGAAAGGAACTGTTGATTGATGTTACAGGGTTAAAACATCGTTGGTGGACTTTTAACATGGAGAAGATAATAGACTTTATGGTCTATTTGACTCTTCTAATGGATTGCTCGTTCCGCTGCAACTATGATTGAAAAGTTTTATCATCTACCATACGTTCTAAATCTCTGATTTATTATTGATGAAGGCTATTGAGAATTTAATTATCTTTAGTCATGATATTCTTTACTGAGCTAGTTCTGCTCACCCTTTTTCTTCACAATTCCTTTCAGGTAATAAGAGTGTAGCTGGGTCGAGCGGGGGTAACAAAGGAATAGAACGGTGGTCTCTAGCTGTGGAGGTTCTCCCTAAATAGTATAAAAAGTGGGTTATATTTTATACATCATTTAGTAGTTATATTTGGTGAACCAAATAGGGTGAGGTGAACCCAACATTTGGAAGGGTGTTTTGCCACTATCATACAAGATGTCTAATGGCACTGCGACTTCATGTTATCATAAGACAAGGTTGTACACATCCACTTGCTGAGTATATCTACAAGCACTACCTATATGATCTTGGAGTTTGGTTGAAGTATAATTCTCAATTAGAGACGGTGGAGATAATGATATGTCAAGAGAAGACTCACTATTGGAAAGAATATGATAGTAATCTTCTCATTTTTCTTTGGGGTTTATTGGGTCAGCCAAAGATAATTCTGTGGGCATATGATATCTATCATAACCTAGACGCATGGCCTCCTATGTACGAAGGTTTCCTTGAGCACTTCCCAATGATTTTAATTTCTAAAACAGTTATTAACTGTACCTTTATGTAAGGTGTCATTGTGGCGTACTATCCAAGGTTGGGACATGAGTCACAGTTGGTATATATATTTGTATCAAAACTCACTACATATGTGTTGTTGTATTTTGCACGACAATTGTAGTAATAAAGTTGTAGTTGTTTTCTATACCATGTTTTTGACGACTCAAAATAGGTTGGTTGGATTGGACCTATTTTGGGGGCGTTACAAATAATCTGAAGTGAAGAAAGTTAGAGATAAGTTTGAGAAGTAAAGGAATGATTTAAAAATATCATTATTACTAGTATGATAAAGTAATTCAAGCGGAGAAATAAATTAGTTGTTTCTTGAAATAAGAGGTATAATTGACTACCATAAGTGTAAATCGTATCTGGATCTGAGACATATGATGGAGGAAATATTTAACAATAATATTAAAAGTTAAATAAAACAACGAGGTATTGATAAAAGATTTTTAATAAATTTAAGATTGAGATAAGAGTTCAGCTAACTGTATTTAGAAGCGTTAGTTATAGGAAAAGGTTATGAGAAAGAAGATAAATCTTGAAAAAGATAATAGATAGAGATGGAAAGACAAGATAAAAGAAAGAATTTGAGACAAATTAATAAGGGAGAAGACACCGAAGCCAGATTTTCTGTAGGCACGACGATTTGTTCGGTTACAAACAGATGGGTACCATTGTGAGATGTGGTGATTGAACCATGGAGGTTACAATTTGGTAAAACACTATGGTTAATACCAAGGGTATAAAATATAAGACAATAAGTAAAAGAGTGTTATAGTTAAACAGGGACAAATTAGAATTAATGTTGAAAGAGAAATTTGAGTTCAATTTAAGATAAGGATAAATAGTGATTAAGTTTTTAACTTGACAAATAGTCGTGGTACGCGACAAATAAGGACATGGAGAAATAAATGTTATGTGTATTAAATGTTCTATGTGTTTAACAATTAAATTTAAATACAATGGTGAAGTCTATTGATTCAATTTATATAAACTTTCGAATAAAGAACGGATCAGGATTCGTAATATAGAATCTTATAAGGAGGGGAGAATATATTAATTCAAAATTTTTATGATCTTAATTTTTGCATTAAATGTGTGGATATAGAACTATGTTTACTAAGGAAATTATGGGCCAAAATAAGTTAAATAAAACTTAAGCGGGGCTCAAGAATTGTTTTTATTCCTAAAAGGAATTAATGGTGGAATAAAGGTCTTACAATAAGACATAAAAGTAAGTATACAATGGTGATGATTCGATCCGTGGACGAATTCTTTATAAGGAGGGGAGAATGTGAGGATCCGAAATTTTATGAATAACTTTTTATTTATTTAATATTTATATTGATTATCAATATTGTGCTAAATATCTGTGATACAAGTCTAGAGAAGTGCTCAATTTGTGTATTGACTAAGAAATATGAGTAGAGTTGTGATTAACAGGAAATAGAAACCCTAACCCTAAGTTCGGATAGGGATTCAGTAAAAAAAATACAGTTACAACAATTGTATTGATGAGTTTGTGTTGGTATGATATAGAATTGCTGATCAGTGATTGATCGGATAGAGTACAAAATTAGTAAAACCTAATAAAGGATTTGAAACCCTAATCGGTGATTGATAAACCCTAATGTACATTTAGGAACCCTAATCAAAGGTCAAAAATCTTAATTTTTAATCCAGGAAACCTAAACCCTGATAAGTAAACCCTAACTCTAATTAGGATTATCAATAAGAAGTTGTGATAATGAATATTTTAATAAGTAGGTGGGTTTAGGATAAAGTATAAAATTCTATCAGAGAATTTTAATGATGATTAGGAAACCCTAACCCGGATTACCAAACCCTAATCGATAAACCCTGATTTTAATTTTGGAACCCTAAAATCTAATTAGGGAACCCTAATACTGGTTATCAAAACCTAAGGATTAAAAATGTTAGGGAAGTATGTGAAATGACTAAAATAACCCTATGGATAATATGGAAATTACCAAAATACCCATAGTATGGGTAAAAAGACCAAAATACCCTCAAGCTTATCTTTTAACAAAAGATAAACACAAATCTTGGTGACTCATCACCAAGATTAGCCACGTGTCTAAATCCAATATATAAATGACCAAATTAACCTCAAGGTTGAATGGGAAATCACAAAAATACCCTTAGTACATAGGAAGTTACTAAAATACCCTTTATCTTCAAAATTTTAGTGATAATCTTAAATCTATGACTCACCACTCTAAAGATTTGTAACATGTGTTAAAAATAAACATCACCAGTTGTCCTTGATACCTAGCAACAAATTGAAGTCATTGAATCAAGACTTAGCTTGTTAAAGGGTTTAAAAGTTAGGAAATATCTTAACTTTCTATCCATAAGGGAATTTTTCTCTAAGTCACTGATAATACTCTAAAAATACTACATATATAGTCTATAATCAGTAACCAGAGAAGCCGGATCAGAAACAGGAAGGAAACAATCAAAGTTTTTCTGAAAAGGTAAGATTACAAACGCTAATCCTAGATCTTGGAAGCTATATTAAAAGTTGTGATTTAATGTTTATATCTATGATATAACATGTTAATAAGTGATCTGGGTTGCTAAAACATCAATCCATAACATTTAAAATCTTCAAAAGGAAGATTTGAGAAAGCAGACAAGAACCCTAAAATCGTGTCTGACAACCGAATGTCAGGCCTCTTATATCCGAATCTGTTAGTTATTTGATGTATTTTAGTTGTAGTATGTTAGGAGCTTAGTGGTCTAAAAGTGGAAAGAGGATCATAAGATGTATAGACTGTAAGATATTAGTGGTCAAAACCCGTTGACCGATCAGATTGGTAATTTTTGGAAAACCCTGAACTCAAGAATAGTGTCTGACAAGATGTTTAAAGACCATGATCTTCACTCTGACAGGCTTTTGGATCATATAAGTGTAATGGACTTGAACCATGTCATTTAGACTACAAGCCCATGCCAATAGATCACTCATTACATCAAACAAGTGCAAGATATGATAGATTAAAAGTAGGGTCTCGAAACTGGTTACCCAGATTTCTGGGTAACCCAAAAAATTCTTAGATACGCCTGATAGCCAGTTTGACCAACCTCAAATTTGATATCCTGATGTTAGTATAAACTGTTAGATGTTACATTATTGTAGTATGACATACATATTACATGTTTAATACACTTGAACGTTTATCTAATACATGAAATCCAAGATAATAGATGTTAAAGTAAGGGGGTTGACACTGATCGAGTTTCTGGGTTACCTAGAAACTCAAGATCAGGCCTTGAGGGGTAGTTTGACCATCTATAATTTGCTTATATGATATAATTAAATCACCCAATTATTTTTTTGTCCATAGTACTACATCTGTACTACACCCTTGAACCATTTTCATGATCAAAAACACATTCTGTTGGAAATTAAAGCCAGTCAAACCCATCAGCTAAGCATTGACAGTCGTGTTCTTCGTTTGGAGAAGAACACCATCAGCGACAGTTCTGTCACTATAAGTGACCTTTAGCGACAGTTAGCTATGAAATTAATAAAAAATATATAATAAATATGAATAAATACTAAATAATTATTATAAATTCATAATAAATTCCTAAAATACATTTTAAACTATAATAAATAAGTTTTAATATTTTGACATGAAATTTCATTAATATTAAATTAATTTGAATATTAATCATAATAAAATTAATTAATAATGTGATTTAATAAATTAGTAAAAATGATAATAAATTATTTATATAATAAATATGAATAAATACTAAATAATTATTATAAATTCATAATAAATTCCTAAAATACATTTTAAACTATAATAAATAAGTTTTAATATTTTGACATGAAATTTCATTAATATTAAATTAATTTGAATATTAATCATAATAAAATTAATTAATAATGTGATTTAATAAATTAGTAAAAATGATAATAAATTATTTTAAATACATTATCAGTGATAATAAATTATTTGAAGATAATATTGATGATTTAATAACTATTATGAAGAATTAATAATTATTTTAATGATTGCTAAAATAATTTTTAATTGGTAATAAATTAGATAATAATAATAATAAATCATTTTAAATAATATTAAATTATTTAAAAATAAAACTAATGATTTTAAAATCATTATCAATAATAGTAAAATTATTTGAGAATAATAGTGATGATTTAAAAATCATTACGAATGATTATTAATTACCTAAAAATAATATTAATAATTTTAAAATCATTTTTATTAATAATAAATTTGTTAAAATTAATATTAATCATTGAGAAATGGTTTTAAGCTTCTAGAAAATATTATAAATAATATTTAGAGTAATATTTAAACTTTCAAACAAAGTTTACTCGGAAGATGATTCGATAACTATCTGATCAAGTTATAAAATATTAAATAGACACCGAATACAACCCAGACACTAATAATTAGATTAGATATCAACTGTTATTGGTTCTAATTTCTACAATGAACATATTTAGATTGCTTAGACAGTTCAAAGTATTATAGATTAGTTGATCGTCGGGCAGTCAAGTTTTTCTGCACTTTGTGCAACTTTATAGTTCAAATGCATATTTTTCTGCACTTTGTGCAAACCTCATATTTCAAATGCCAGCTTCATTTACATTATTTTATTAAATGAAAATTTTATATTTATTTGTTATGATCTAGTGATATACAGTGTATATGGTTTATGTTATTCAAATGTTATTATTTCTTGTTCAAACATAACCAAGTCATATGAGTTACTATCATGGAAAAATACGTTTGATTTGATATCAAAACATAGTTTGTGAGAAACCAATTTTGTTTGGTACCAATATATATACCAACACTATTAGAACCGGCAGTCATGGACTGTTGGTGGGCAATTATGGTTGTCCTTGACAGTAGTAAGCTGTCACCGACATTTATAGCAATGATCGGATAATATTTAGAGGATGATATGCATACTCTTAGTTTTGTTTGGTTGAACGGATTAACCCGGGTTGCTAAGTGTATATGACTGATAGTAACTCAAAATGGGCAGGGTTTGGCTGACAAACCTCGGTATATATGTGTGGTATTACTCTGAACTTTATGTTCATTCAATCCAGATTTAGTGTGTGTGGAAAAACTCTGAACTTTATGTTCGTTTAATACAGATTTTGTATATGTACTTCGTTTATTGTTCAAAAACTTGCTGAGCTTTCTGTAGCTCATCCCTGCAAATATTTTCTTAATTTGCAGATAGAAAGAATATATTCCGGTGGTACTGGTATTTGTGGATAGAAGGGCTTAAGACGTGGTTATCCATTTGAAAACTATAATGTAATATTTGACAGCATTCTGAATCAATGTAATGGTCTATTAATTGTGTAAGGTAATTGTTAGTTCCAGTGTTTAGTTTTTATTCTAATGAAATTAAAAAAGTGTACAGTATCTAAATGAACTATATATCTGAATGGTAGTGTTAACAAACATTGGGCTTCTCTAATGCACTGAGGTAGCGCTTCACTCAGTTCCAAGAACCCTGCCATTAATACTATGGAGGTTAGATAGACAAGAATTATAGATATGGAAGAAATATCTTTGAGATACTAAACCTGTATATCCAAGCGAGGGTACTCAGTTACAATAATTGTTCTGACGAGAACTACTATTTACTATGAGTACTGTGAATCTTGGATTTATAGGAGTTATTATCTTATAGAATATTTACGTGAGCACCAAATTGGCTACAGTGAAAGTAGAGAATTTGGGGGCGTCACAATAATAATATGAATAAACATTGTTAAAAATATTGGGAGGATTTTTATGAAGTATTTGATGGACCCCCATTTACCCATTTTTCAAAATAAACGGTAGAAAATGTTTTAGTATTTTTTTATAATAAAGGTGGGGCCCACATGTGACTTTGGAAATCTGAAATTGGCAGGGGAAACGTTACGGGAAAGGAATGGAGTTATATTATTATAATATATATATATATATATATATATATATATATATATATATATATATATATATATATATATATATATAGAAAATTGATCAGGTTCGGACTCCCGGACCTGATCAAAATCCGGACCCAATTTTTTTTTTTTTTTTGTAGAACAACTAAAAAAAAAAATTATGGAACTGAAATTTTTCCATAATACAGTGTTTTAGGTGTGTTTTTAATACCTACACCAACCAATGTATGTATAGTCTACCCCAAACTATACAGACATGTTTTGTTATATGCATCTAAATCACGTCCAAAACACTGTATTATGTAAAAATTCCAATTCCATAATTTTTTTATTTTTTTTAGTTGTTTCAAAAAAAAAGCAAAAAAAAAAATAATGTCCGGATTTTAAACCTGTCCGGATTTTAAACCTGTCCGGACTCCCGGACAGGATCCGGCTATATATATATATATATATATATATATATATATATATATATATATATATATATTATAAGTTTTGTTTTATTTGATTTAAATAGAATATATTATATTTTATTTAATGTTTTTATTTTATTAGAATATTTTATTGCATAGTAATGCACAGTATAAATCAAAATTCAGAAAATGTTCGCCGATTGAGCGCCCGTGCATTCTTCACTGTGCAGTCGGTGATTTTTAAATTCAAATAGTATCATTTCCATTCTCCTAGAAATAGAATGCTTAGTTAGAATTGAAAATCACACCAGAGTCAGAGAATTCTTCTTCTATAATATTGACCGTATTTCTTTCGAGTTTTAGAAAGCATTGATTGTAGAAAATAGTAAAAGTTTTCTTCAAGAATATCCCTGCTATACTAGTTGGAATACTCCTCTTTTCAAGGAAAGGGATGTTATTTTTGTTCCATATTCGCTTGAAATAATATTTTCTTCCATACTCTGTAGTATGTAAATAATATTATTTCGTTTCAGATTTCGAATTCTATACTCAGTTTGTTGAAGTTTTGGCTTCTATACTTCATGAAATTAGTAGAATATCCTTGATATTTGCGCTTCATCCAGTATCTTTTCATGGAAAAATTATTCTGAGCATTCTTGATAATTTTTAACTTTTTCATGCCGGGGTACTATTCACGGGGGTACTATTCCCGAAGTTAATATTCATGGGTACTATTCACTCAGTTATTATTCACCCGGGGTACTATTCATGATAAAAATTGATTTCTTTTTGGTCCAAATCATTTTTGATATAATATTATTCTTGAATTTTACTCCACAAAGCTGTATCATGTTGACAATTTGGACATCATTGAATTCTGTATAAATTAAATTATAAATCTTTAAAAATTTTCCTTTACTTTTATTTAATTGAATTCTTATATTATTGTCATCATCATCATGCTTATATTGTTATGAAAGTCATCTTTGGCCCGTAATGCATAAATGGACTTGGTATGATTATGACCAGGGATTATTCGGTATAATTATGACCGTAATATTACAAATGATGTGGTAAAAGTCCTCATTGGCCCGTAGTGCATTGATGGACAGTTGTTGGCATGATCATGACCATTGGTGAATACGCGAATATCCTTGGCCCGTAGTGCATGGATAATTCGTGGTCGTGATACTTAAGAATATCATTGGCCGTAGTGCAAGGGTGATTCAATGATGTGGATTATTTATTAAGCTGAGTCTCAGCGATAAAAGTGATGAAAAACCTTTTAAATCATAGAAGATAGTAGATTTTATACTCTACTTGACTCTTCTAATGGATTACTTGTTCCGCTGCAGTTAAACTTGATGTTTATTATATTTTATCAGTTTAACATTGTTGAAGGCTAACGATAATTTATTCTGCATTATCTTAGTTATAATATTTCTTACTAGGTTATTTGAGCTCACCCTTTTCTTTCACCATTCTCTTCAGGAACTGAGAATATAGCTGAGACTAGTCGGGGATTGGATTGACGGTCCAGATGGTTGCACTAGTAGACCTCACTATTCTGTGAAATAGTGTGATAATAATTAAATTTGAGTGTGGATATTGTCTAGAAGGCAATATTCGTATTAAAACTCTTAGATTATGTTTTGTCATATTTTACACGATAATTGTATAATTAAGTTGTATTTGAATTTTGTACCACGTATCTGGCGACTCAAAAAGGGTGATGTATACCTATTTTGGGGGCGTCATAGTTGGTATCAAATCTTAGGGATATGATCCCTGGCTAAGATGTGAGACTAGAACTAGGGGGAGAGACGGGTAATTCCTTCGCTAGTATGACCTACCTAAGTTTATTTGTTATTTAATTGGTCGGTCAAGATATAAGGATATTATGTGGTGTTTCAATTAAGCATTGTTTTGTGGCAATATTTGAAAATGACATCCGAGAATGTTGAGAATAGCGATGGAGCACAAGAGACGTTAAGTCACCACGGATCAATACCCAGGATAATGTGCATCAGGAAGATAATATTCCTCAGGTAAACAACAACACCGATCAAATGATGAACTATGGGATGTTCAGAGGCTTTATGCAATTCATGCAACATCAGGCGAGAGCGGATCCTGTCCAAAATACAGGTGGAAACACTGGAAACTCTCGGACGGTCACTGCTAAGCAGTTCAAGGAGCTGGGACCACAAGAGTTTATTGGAGAGCCAAAACCACTTAAGGCAGAGACGTGGATAAAACAGATCACCAAGATATTTGATATCTTGGGATGCTCTGAGGAGCAAAAGGTTCCCTTTGCCACCTTTATGTTGCGAGGAGAGGCAGATTACTTGTGGGAATCGGTAAAGTGTACTCAACCTACTGCATTGAAGATGTCTTGGGATAAGTTCCAAGAACTATTCAACGACAAGTACTTTCACAAAAGTATTCGCCACATGAAGGAGGTAGAGTTCATCAAGCTGGAGCAGAACAATATGACCGTGTCGCAGTACGAAGCTAAGTTTGTCGAGTTGTCCCAGTTTGCGTCCCACATAGTTGAGAATGAGGAGAGAATGACGCGGATGTTTCTAACAGGTTTGAAACCCAAAATACATCAATATCTAATTTCTCATAAACTGTGTTTGTATTCAGGTGTTTTAAATAGGGCTCAGTTATTAGAACGCGATAACGAGTCAACCCAACCAAGAGAAAGCAGTCGGCAAAATGATAATACCAGTGGTAACAGTCATCGAAGCGGTGACAACAAACGTGGAGGGAATCAACATGCCAGAAATGGTAACCACTTCGGTGGTAATCATGGCCAAGATAATAAAAATGGATATTTCAAGAAGAGGAGATTCAACAATGATAGAAAGACGTCATCACCAGCATCCGTTGTTAAGGAAGGAGAACGACCACATATCATATGCTTCAAATGAGGAGGGGAGGGACACATCAGTCTAAACTGTGTGCAGCAGTCCAAAATATGTTACAATTATTGAAGACAAGGTCACCTAGCTAGATTTTGTCGTATAGGGAAGCCAAGTCCAGTTGGAATGATGACAGAAAATGTCGTCCCAGACAAGTCAAAACTAGTAGTTCAAGGGAGAGCGTTTATTATGACCTCCCAGAAAGAAAGGAACCCGAACGAGGTCATCACGTGTAAGCTTATCATAAACTCTAGCGAAGTATATACCTTATTTGATACCGGTTCTACCCATTCTTTTATTTCTCCTACTTGCGCTCAACGTTTAAATTTAACTCCAGAGAAATTAGACTTTGGTTTATCTGTTGAAACTCCGTTAGGAGAAACCTTAATTACATTCACTGTTTATAAGTCTTGTTTGGTTCAAATCGGCACCCTCACATTACCTGTAGATCTTATTTCATTAAAAATACTTGTATTTGATCTAATTCTAGGGATTGATTGGTTAACTACTCATCATGAAAAAATTAATTTTTTTCGTAAGGTTGTTAGCTTTCATATTCCTAACCAACCTATTATGCGAATTCAAGAAACCAAACCATTAAATTCAATCACTGTCATCTCAAGCCATAAATCTATTCATTTATTGAAAAATGGATGTCAAGCTTTCTTACCTAATGTCACAAATTTAAACAAAAATATGTCAGTTTTGAATGATATTTCTATTGTTAATAAATTTCCTGATGTATTCCCTGAAGAACTTTTTGGCCTACCCCCAGAGCATGAAATTGAATTTTGTATCGACCTTGAACCCGGTACAAAACCCATTTCCAAATCCCCATATCGAATGGCTCCTATTGAACTTCAGGAGTTAAAGACTCAACTGCATGAATTGTTAGACATCGGTTTCATTCGTCCTAATACGTCTCCTTGGGGTGCTCCTGTTTTATTTGTGAAGAAGAATGACGGGAGTATGCGACTTTGTATTGATTATCGGGAGTTAAATCATGTCACCATCAAAAATAGGTACCCATTGCAACGTATTGATGACATGTTTGACCAGTTGCAAGGTACCAAATTCTTTTCAACGATCAATCTTCGTTCTAAATATCATCAGTTAAATATTAAAACTTATGACATTCCAAAGACTTCTTCCAGAACTTGGTACGGGCATTACGAATTCCTAGTCATGTCTTTTGGATTGACTAATGCTCATGCGGCCTTCATGGATATGATGAATCGAGTATTCAAGGAATATTTGGATCATTTTATGGTTGTCATTATTGATTACATCCTCATTTACTCCAAAAGTCGTGAAGTTCATGAGCAACACTTGAGGCTAATACTCCAAAAGCTTCTTGAAAACAAGCTTTATGCCAAGTTGAAGAAATGCTAGTTCTGGCTTGAGGAAATTGCATTCTTTGGGCATGTGATATAAATTCATGGAATATATGTTGACCCGGCAAAGATTGAAGCAATACAAAGCTGGGAGCAACCTAAGTCAACGACCGAAGTACGTAGCATTCTCGGCGTAGCTGGTTATTATCGGAGATTCGTGGAAAGATTTTCTCGAATCGCTACTCCATTAACTCAACAGACTCAGAAAGATACAAAATTTGTTTGGAGTGAGGAATGTGAGAAGAGTTTTCAAGAACTCACGAGGAGACTCATTTCAACACCTGTTCTGAAAATACCATCTGGTTCGGAGGGATTTTTCATCTACAGTGATGCTTCAGGAAAATGGTTAGGATGTGTTCTCATGAAACATGAGAAAGTCATAGCTTATACCTCTCGAAAACTCAAAGAATATGAGAGGAATTATCCTACTCGTGATCTAGAGTTGGCAGCTGTTGTCTTCGCACTTAAAATTTTGAGGCATTACTTGTATTAGGAAAAAATGGAGATCTTTTACGGATCATAAAAGCCTTAAATATTTTTTCACTCAAAAGGAACTCAACATGCGACAATGACATTGGCTTGAACTGTTGAAAGATTATGAACATACCATTCAATACCATCCTAGAAAAGCGAACATTGTACGGGACGCATTGAGTAGAAGATCATATGCGGGTACGAATACGATATTATCAATGCAAAGGCCCATCTTGTATGAGTTGCAAAGGATGGAGATAGAGTTAAAGACTCCAGGGACCCATGTGATGATGGCGAATATACGAGTAAAACTGAATTTAGTCAATAAATTTAAAGCTGCTCAAGCTACAGACCTGGAGCTGATGCGTAAGAGGAAGAAAGTGCAAGAAGGTGATATACTGGAAGAAAGAATCGATCATGAAAGAATACTTCGAGTCAACTCCAAACTTTATGTTCCTAACGACCCTGATTTAAAGTATAAAATCATGATGGAGGCGCACAACACACCATTTGTAATCCATCTTGGGAGTACCAAAATGTGTCGTGATCTTCGACATACATTTTGGTGGAGCAATTTGAAGAGAGAGATCGCGGAGTTTATCTCAAGTTATTTAACTTGTCAACGTGTCAAAGCGGAGCATCAAGCGCCAAAAGGTCCATTGCAACAACTTGAAATTCTAAAATGGAAGTGGGAGCACATTACCATGGATTTTATTACTGGTCTTCCCAAGGTTTCTCAAGGCATATATGCAATTTGGGTGATTATTAATAGATTGACTAAGTCTGCTCATTTCTTACCTATACAAGAAACTTATACACTTAAACGTCTTGCTCGTAGGTACATAAATGAGATTGTAAGACTGCATGGTATGCCAGTATCCATAGTTTCTCATCAAGACCCAAGATTCATTTCACGATTTTGGGTTAGTTTGCAAATAGCTACGGGCACGGATTTGCAATTCAGTTTTGCATATCATCCTCAAAAGGACGGGAAGTCAGAGAAGACTATTCAAAATCTTGAAGATATATTAAGACTCTGTGTCCTTGACTTCAAAGGAAGTTGGGACAAGTTCTTTCCATCGGTGGAATTTTCCTACAATAACAGTTATCAAGCAAGTATTGGCATGGCTCCATTCTAGGCATTATATGGGCGTATGTGTCGTTCTCCAGTATACTGGGACGAGGTGGTTGAAGGAACGTTGTTGGGACTAGAATTGGTACGTATGACTATGGAGAAGATTTAAATGATCCGGCAGCGTATAAAGACCTCACAAGATCGACAAAAGAGTTATGCTGATCTTCATCGAAAAGACGTGGAATTCAATGTTGGAGAACATGTGTTGTTACGTGTTGCTCCACGGAAGGGAATTACGAGATTTGGAAAAAGAGAAAAGCTCAATCCTCGATTCATTGGTCCATTTGAAATACTTGACCGAGTAGGAACTGTGGCTTATAGACTCGCGTTACAGCCAAGTATGTCTCGTGTTCATAACATTTTTCACATATCCATGTTACGTAAATATGTGGAAGACCCGAACCATATTATTGAGTTAGAACCGAATGAAATAGCGGAAGATTTATTGTATGAAGAGGTTCCTGATAAAATCTAGGATAAGAAGAAACATATTCTACGCTCCGAGGTAATAACCTCAAGTCAAAGTTTTGTGGAAAAATCACGATGTTGAGGAAATGACCAGGGAGTTAGAAACTGAAATGAGATCAAGGTATCCTCACCTCTTCGTCATACCAGGTATGTACCCTAATTTCGAGGGCAAAATTTCATAAGAATGGGAGGTTGTAAGACCCCAACTTTTATGAATAAAGATGAATTTTTCTATAAATATCATTTTTGAATATTAAGGTTTGATATTGAAATAATGTTATAGTTGTGGGTAATATTTTTAAATTTTTCAAAGTAAGCAAGTTGTTATATTATATTCAATTGGTCGGGAAATATTCGTTTTAACAAGGAATATTCGTACGACGGCACAATCATTGGTGGACCCCACAACGGAATTATTGTCGGAATGAGAAAACGACAAAAATATTATTTTATAAAAATAACGACGAATATTTTACCATTAACTGTTGAAATACACGATATTAAAAGTACAGTAATACGCGTGGTTGCATAGTAGCACACGATATTGATTATTGATGCTTACGTGAGAAGTCACTCAGTTTTGTTCAATTATTGTTATAGTAATTGCTATCTAGTATCTCACGTTATTTGATTAAATTATTGTCGATATTTTATATATTATTAAATCAATAATTGTGATGACAAGTTATTCATACAATTATTTCAATAATTAACAATGTCTAGTAAGATCTATCGAGGAGAGGTTTTGGTCACCTAATTGCGCGCCAATAGGGAGAAACCATTATTGGAAAGCCCCCTCATTCCTGGGAACGATCTGATTTTTAATATTGTGAGTTATAATAATGTGAATAAACGTTGTTAAAAATATTGGGGGGATTTTTATGAAGTATTTGTTGGACCCCCATTTACCCATTTTTAAAAATAATCGGTAAAAAAAAATTTAGTATTTTTTTATAATAAAGGTGTGGACCACATTTGACTTTGGAAATCTGAAATTAGCAGGGGGGAAAGATTACGAGAAAGGAAGGGAGTTATATTATTATAATATATATATATATATATATTATAAGTTTTGTTTTATTTGATTTTAAATAGAATATATTATATTTTATTTAAAGTTTTTATTTTATTAGAATATTTTATTGCATAGTAATGCACAGTAAAAATCAAAATTCAAAAAAATTCGCCGGTTGAGCGCCCATGCATTCTCCACTGTGCAGTCCGTGATTTCTAAATTCAAATAGTATCATTTCCATTCTCCTATAAATAGGATGCTTAGTTAGAATTGAAAATTACACAAGAATTAGAGAATTCATCTTTTATAATATTGATCACATTTCTTTCGAGTTTTAGAAAGCTTTGACCGTAGAAAATAGTAAAAATTTTCTTCAAGAATATCCCCGCTATACTAGTTGAAATACTCTTCTTTTCAAGGTAAGGGATGTTATTTTTGTTCAATATTCGCATGAAATAATATTTTTTCCATACTCTATAATATGTAACTAATATTATTTCGTTTCAGATTTCGAATTCTATACTCATTTTGTTAATGTTTTGGCTTCTATACTCCATGAAATTAGTAGAATATCCTTGATATTTGCGCTTCATCTAGTATCTCTTCATGGAAATATTATTCTGAGCATTCTTAATAAGTTTTAAATTTTTTATGCCAGGGTACTATTCACAGGGTTACTATTCCCGAAGTTACTATTCATGGATACTAGTCACTCGATTACTATTCACCCGGGGTACTATTCATGATAAAAATTGATTTCTTTTCGGTCTAAATTATTTTTGATATAATATTATTCTTGAATTTTACTCCACAAAGCAGTATCATGTTGACAATTTGGACATTATTGAATTCTGGATAAATTAAATTATAAATCTTTAAAATTTATCCTATACTTTTATTTACTTGAATTCTTATATCACTGTCATCATCCTCATGCTTATATTGTTATGAAAGTCATCTTTTGCCAGTAGTGCATAGGTGGATTTGGTATGATTATGACCAGGGATTATTCGGTATAATCCTGACCGTAATGTTACAAATGAGGTTGTAAAAGTCCTCATTGGCCCGTAGTGTATTGATGGACAGTTCTCGGCATGATCATGACCATTGGTGAATACACAAATATCCTTGGCCCGTAGTGCATGGATAATTCGTGGTCGTGATACTTAAGAATGTCCTTAGCCAGTAGTGCAAGGGTGATTTGATGATGTGGATTATTTATTAAGCTAAGTCTCAGCGATAAAAGTGATGAAAAACCTTTTAAATCATAGAAGATAGTAGATTTTATACTCTACTTGACTCTTCTAATGGATTGCTTGTTCCGCTGCAGTTAAACTTGATGTTTATTATATTTTATCAGTTTAACACTATTGAAGGCTAACTGATAATTTATTCTGCATTATCTTAGTCATAATATTTCTTATTGGGCTAGTTGAGCTCACCCTTTTCTTTCATCGTTCTCTTCAGGAACTGAGAATATAGTCGAGACTAGTCAAGGAATGGATTGACGGTCAAGATGGTTGCACTAGTAGACCTCACTATTCTGTGAAATAGTGTGATAATAATTGTAGTAAGATTGAATTTGAGTGTGGATATTGTCTAGAAGACAATATTCGTATTAAAACTCTCAAATTATGTTTTGTCGTATTTTACACGACAGTTGTATAATTAAGTTGTATTTGAATTCTGTATCATGTATCTTGCGACTCAAAATGGGCGATGTATACCTATTTTGGGGTGTCACATGGGTGTTTGTGTTTAACTAAAGTTACATATAAACACTGTGACGCCCCCAAAATAGGTATACATCACCCATCTTGGGTCGCCAAATACATGGTGCATAATACAACTACAAACTTCTTTTATACAACTGTCGTGTAAAATGCGACAAAAACATAGCTGAGAGTTTTAAAACGAATATTGTCTTCTAGACAATATCCACACTCAATTAAAGTCCTCATTACAATTATTTTCACACTATTTCACAGAATAGTGAGGACTACTAAAGCCACTTATCCTGGACCATCACTTCATTCTCCGACTCATCCCAGCTATATTCTCATTTCCTCAAGAGAATAATGAAAGAAAAGGGTGAGCTCAACTAGCCCAGTAACAAATATTATGACTAAGATAATGTAGAATAAATTATCCTTAGCTTTTAACAGTACAACAACTGATAGAATGCAATAGACAACAAGTTTTAGATCAACAACTGCAGCGGAACAAGCAATTCATTAGAAGAGTGAAGCAGAGTATGATATCTACTATCTTCTATGATTTAAAAAGTTTATCATCAATTTTATTGGTGTAATACCCAAGACAAAGAAAACTTTCATCACATGTCTTCACCTAAACCACCAAAGATTTTAGTTAAATTCATAATTCATGTTTATAATAATGTGAATCAATAGTTTCTCCTTGTCACAAAGGCTTAATAGAACGGTCACTCAATATCCTTACCCCAAAGGCTAAAGATATTCAAATGTAATAACAATGTTCATACCAATCAATTGTCTATCCTTTCACTACTGACCAAAGATATTTAACTATAAAATTAATGGTCATGATCATACCAATCAATTCCATGTCAGTGCACTACAGCCAAAGACATTCAACTGTTAACTAATGTCATGATCCTGCTAATCACATCATTGAATTATCCCTGCACTACGACCAAGGATATTCGTTAGTATCACCAGTGGTCATGATCATGTCATACACCTGTCTATCATTGCACTACGGGCCAAAGCTATCAAACAACAGATCATCTTTTTACAATAGGTGTGACGCCCCCAAAATAGGTATACATCACCCATCTTGAGTCGCCAAATATATGGTACAAAATTCAAATACAACTTAATTATACAACAGTCGTGTAAAATACGACTAAACATATGTTGTGAGTTTTAATACAAATATTGTCATCTAGACAATATACAAACTCAATGGGGTCCTCATTATATTTATTATCACATTATTTCACAGAATAGTGAAGACTACTAATGCACCATCTAGGACCATCACTCTGTTTTCCCCGACTAGTCTCTGCTACGTTCTCATTTCCTGAAGAGAACAATGAAAGCAAAAGGGTGATCTCAACTAACCCAGTAAGAAATATTATGACTAAGATAATGTAAAATAAATTATCGTTAGCCTTCAACAGTGTTAAACTGATACAATATAACAAACATCAAGTTTAACTACAGCGGAACAAGCAATCCATTAGAAGAGTCAAGTAGAGAATAAAATCTACTATCTTCTATGATTTAAAAGGTTTTTCATAACTTTTATCGCTGAGACTCAACTTAATAAATAATCCACATCATTAAATCATCCATGCACTACAGTCCAAGGATATTCTTTAGTATCACGACCACGAATTATCCATGCACTACGGGCCAAAGATAATCATGTTTTCATCAATGGTCCTGATCATGCCATAAAACAATTCATCTTTGCACCCTGGCCAAAGAGAATCTATGGCCATAATCATACGAAAAACTGTCCATCAATGCTCTACGGGCCAATGAGAATTTTTTTCACATCATTTGTAACATTACGGTCATGATTATACCGAATAATCCTTGGTCATAATCATACCAAGTCCATCTATGCACTATAGGCCACATATGACTTTCAACATAATATAAACATGAGGATGATGACAATGACATAATAATTCAATAAAACAAATTCAAGAATTAATCTATCCAGGAACCAATAATGTCCAAATTGTCAACATGATACTGCTTTGTGGAGTAAAAATTCAAGAATGCTCAGAAAAATATTTCCATGAAAAGGTACTGGATGAAGCGTAAATATCAAAGATATTCCACTAATTTCATGGAGTATAGAAGTCAAAACTTTAACCAACTGAGTATAATCAAGAATGGAATAACAAAAGAAATCACCAGGGATGCGATAGACCGCACAGACAGGTTATTCCAACAGAATAATAAATAACAAAACCATGTCATGCGTAAAGCTTAGACAGGATATTCCAACAGAATAATAATTAACGTAACCAGGTCATGCGTAAAGCACAGACAGGATATTCCAACAGAATGATAAATAATGGAACCAGGTCATGAGTAAAGCACAGACAGGATGTTCCAAAAGAATAATAAAAAATGGAATAACAGAAGAATTTCACCAAGTATAGGGTAGCCTGCGTATTCAGGTTATTCCAACAGAATAATAAAGAATGGAATAACAGAAGTTCTCTTCATGAATAAGAAAGAAGGAATACCCCTTACGAGTACAACAAATAATATCTCTTACCGTAAAAGAATAGTATTCCGACTGGTAGGGCGAGGATATTCTTGAAGAAAACTTACACTACGCTCAAAGCTTCTTAAAACTCTAAAGAAATACGCTCAAAATGATAGAAGAAGAACTCTTTCTATAGTTTCTCTCTCTAGAGTTTCAGAGAATTCGTAAGAAATAATGAAGGAATGAGCTTCTATTTATAGAAGAATGGACTGCATAAATAACTAATTCATGAAAGGTCCAGATTGATTTACTTTTAATTGGACGGTCCATATTTAAAGCAAAATCTTTTAAATATAATATAATATATTTTATTTATAATCTAATAAAACGAATAACTTTATAAAAGTATTATGTTTTATATAAAAAGATTTTACTATGCATGTTGTGATGCCCCCAAAACAGGTATACAACACCCATTCTGAGTCGCCAAATACATGATACATAAAGCAAACTACAACTTCAATAATACAAATGTTGTGTGAAATACGACAATACATACTGTGAGTTTAAATATAAATATTGTCTTCTAGACAATATCCATACGCAAAAAAGTCCTCATTACAATTATTCAAACACTATTTTACAAAAATAGTGAGGACTGCTAAAACATCTTTCTAGAAACCTCACTTTATACCCCGACTCGATCCTGCTATGTTCTCACATCCTGAGAAGAAAAATGGAAAAAAAGGAAAAGGGTGAGCTTAACTAGCCCAGTAAAGAATATTATGACTAATATAATATACAACAAATTATCGTTAGTCTTCAACAGGGAAAAAATCTGATAAAATATAATCGACAACAAGTTTTAGATCAACAAATACAGCGGAAACAGCAATCCATTAGAAGAGTCACGCAGAGGATGAATTCTACTATCTTCTAATATTTAAGAGTTCATCATCATTATTTTATCCCTGTAACAACAATCAATATACATCTTTAATCATCTTTGTACTACAGGCCAAAGATATTCATTTATATCACCGGTTGGTCATGTTCATCTCAACACCTGTTCATCTTTGCACTACGGGCCAAAGATATTCATCAGTAATCATTTATCTTTGAACTACAGGACAAAGATATTCCATAATATCATCATTAAGGACTGAGGATGATGAAAAATATTTTTAAGAACGAATCCGATGAGATAGAAGGAAAAATAATAGGGATTCGTATAACAGTTTTATCCAAGATCAATAATACTCCATAATAACCAATTTTGAAGCAGAATTCAAAAATAACGATCAAAACATGGATACAATAAAAGATAGTAGCCAAAATAGACATCTTGGACAAAAAGGAAAATTTTCATTTTTCAGTGAATAATGATGTATTCGTGAATAGTGCCGTATACATGAATAGTAACTCCGACACAAAAAATTCTAAATTTGATAAAAAGTTCATAACAATATTTCGGCATAATGATGTTGAAGAAAATATCATTTAAGAAAAAGATAATATCCCTTACCTCAAAATAACACTATTTCTTACTGAATTTCAGGTATAGTACTGATAGAAACTCGCACCGTATAGCAACACTCAAAGTATACTCACAAGAATACGCTCGATAATATAGAGAGAGAAAGAGAGAAAACTTGTTTCTGGTGTGATTTTCAATTCTAACTTAGCCCTCTATTTATAGGAAAATACTAGAACGCCAAAGGAGACTAAATTAATTAAATATTAATATTTACCAAATATTCAAGCCCACCACCAAGGAATCTTATTTTAGCATTTCCCATATGCCCACCTTCTAGAAAAAAAATAAAAAAAAAATGTTTTTGAAAAAATAATAATTAAACTTTCAAAAATCAATTATTTTGGAACCTCGGAACTTCAATAATTCACAATAAATAGCCCATTTATTAGAAAATTCGAATCTCGCAAATTTTTATAGGAATTTCAATTATCTACAACTTTACAGAAGAAACTTTTTCCAAATTCCAAACAAAAATTATCCAAAAACCACAAACGGATGATTTTTAATTCTTCCAGTCCTACAAAATTCTGATAAAACATCCTCAGCATTAATTCCTTCAATTATATCCACATAAAATAATATATTCATCAATTATATCCACATCAAATAAATATTTTTTTTATCATATGAATCAATAATTAATTATTCTTAAATAATATTACAGAATCACAATTATGACAACCAGGCCGTTCCCAGGAAAGAGGGGGCTTTCCAATAAGGATTTCTCCTTACTGGCACGTAATTAGATGACAAAACCTCTCCTTGACAGAACTTTCTAGACATTGCCAATAATGCTATCTAATAATATTATTCAAATAATATGAATTATTGATGTGAATATGAGAAATACTATGCAGTGACAATTATTGAAACAATAATAATATAAACTAACAATGCAGCAATTATTGAATCAATATAATAAAATAATGAACAGTAACTACTGTAACAATTATTGAGTAGTGCCTTCTTACGTACGAATCAATAATTCAACCATACTGTGCAATACTGTATGCTACTGTACAACCACGCGTATTACTATATTTTAACCACGAATTATCCAACAGTGTTAATGGTAAAAATTATGTCGTTGTTTATAAAAATCCAAATTTGTCGTTTTCTTCATCCGATCGTTATTCTGTTATGGGCCCCACAATTGACTGCGTCGTCGTACGAATATTCTTGATAAAAAGAATATTCCACCACCAAACGAATATTCCCCGACAACAATAATTATTTTATAACCACTTGTTTATTTTGTAAAAAATTTCACATTTCACCCATAACCAAAGTATTATATCAAATTAACACCTAATTATTTTAGAATAATGAATAGAGGAAAATTTAATTTATTTATAATAAGTTGGGGTCTTACAACCTCCCCTCCTTATAAAATTTCGTCCTCGAAATTGAGGGTACCTCGTTTTCATTTCCGAACAGGTGAGGGTACCTCACTTTCATTTCCGATTCCAACTCCCATGTCATTTCCTCAATTGCATGGTTTATCCACAAAAGCTTAACTTGTGGTATAACCTTCGTGCGTAAGACATGCTCTTTCCTGTCAAAAATCTCAACAGGTATCTCCTCGTATGTTAAATCTTCAGCTATCTCGTCTAGTTCTAACGCAATAATGTGGTTCGGGTCTTTCACATATTTACGAAGCATAGATATGTGGAATACATTGTGAACACGAGACATACTTGGAGGTAACGCGAGTCTATAGGCTACGTTTCCTATTCGGTCAAGAATCTCAAATGGACCAACAAATCTTGGATTGAGCTTTCCTCTTTTTCCAAATCTTGTAACTCCCTTCCACGGAGCCACACGTAACAGTACATGATCCCCAATATTAATCTCCACGTCCTTTCTATGAAGATCATCATAACTCTTTTGTTGATCTTGTGAAGTTTGAATACGTTGTCGAATCATTTGGATCTTTTCTGTAGTCATGCGTACAAATTCTGGTCCCAACAACGTTTCTTCTCCCACCTCGTCCCAGCATACTGGAGATCGACACTTTTGTCCATACAATGCCTCAAATGGAGCCATGCCTATACTTGCTTGATAACTGTTATTGTAGAATAATTCCACCAGTGGCAAGTACTTATCCCAACTTCCTTTAAAATCTAGGACACAAAGTCTTAATAGATCTTCGAGGGTTTGAAAAGTCCTCTCTGATTGTCCGTCCATTTGAGGATGGTATGCCCAACTGAATCATAAATCCGTGCACATAGCTTTCTGCAAGCTAACCCAAAATCGTGAAGTGAATCTTGGGTCACGATCCGAAACTATGGATACTGGCATGCCATGCAAACTCACAATCTCATTCACGAACATACGAGCAAGACGTTCAAGGGAATAAGTCTCACGTATCGGCAAGAAATGGGCAGACTTGGTTAATTTATCAACAATAACCCAAATAGCATTTATGCCTTGAGAAACTGTGGGAAGACCTGTAATGAAATCCATTGTAATGTGTTCCCACTTCCACTCCAGAATCTCAAGTGGTTGCAATGGACCTTT
Organism: Panax japonicus; assembly: GCA_020205505.1. NCBI lineage: Eukaryota > Viridiplantae > Streptophyta > Magnoliopsida > Apiales > Araliaceae > Panax > Panax japonicus. The sequence continues at coordinate 14,047,622 of CM035105.1, forward strand.
TGGCATTTGATGCTCCGCCTTTACATGTTGACAAGTTAAACACCTCGAGATAAACTCTGCGATCTCTCTCTTCATATTATTCCACCAAAATATATGTCGAATATCATGATACATTTTGGTACTCCCAGGATGGATTGCAAATGGGGTGTTGTGTGCCTCCATCATGATTCTATGTTTCAAGTCAAAATCATGTAGAACGCAAAGTCGAGAGTTGAATCGAAGTATTCCTTCTTCATCGATTCTTGCTTCTGGTATAGCACCTTCTTGTACTTTCTTCTTCATTTGTATCAGCCACAGGTCCGTAGCTTGAGCAGCTTTAACTTTATCAATTAAAGTCGGTTCTACTCGTATATTTTCCATCATCATGTGGGTCCCTGGAGTCTTTAATTCTACCTCCATCCTTTGCAAGTCATACAAAATGGGCCTTTGCGTTGACAATATTACACTCGTACTCGCATATGATCTTCTACTCAATGTGTTAGCTACTACGTTCGCTTTTCCATGATGATATTAAATAGTGTGATCATAATCTTTCAACAGCTCAAGCCAACGTCATTGTCCGCATGTTGAGTTCTTTTTGGGTGAAAAAATATTTGAGGATTTTATGGTCCGTATAAATCTCCACTTTCTCCCCGTATAAGTAGTGTCTCCATATCTTCAACGCGAATAGGACTGCTGCCAACTCCAGATCATGAGTAGGATAATTCCTCTCATATTCTTTGAGTTATCGTGAGGCATAGGCTATGACTTTCCCATGTTGCATGAGAACACATCCTAACCCCTTTCCAGAAGCATCGTTGTAGATAACAAATCCATCCGAACCAGATGGTATTGTCAGAACAGGTGCCGAAATGAGTCTCCTCTTGAGCTCTTAGAATCTCTTCTTTCATTCCTCGCTCCATACGAATTTTGCATCCTTCTGAATCAGCTGAGTTAACGGAGTAGCAATTTGAGAAAATCCTTCCACGAATCTCCGATAATAACAACCTAAGCCCAGAAAACTACGCACTTCGGTCACCGACTTTGGCTGCTCCCAACTTTGTATTGCTTCAATCTTTTTCGGGTCCACAGATACTCCATGTTTTGACACCACGTGCCCAAGGAATGCTACTTCCTCAAGCCAGAACTCACATTTCATCAGCTTGGCATAAAGCTTGTGTTCACGAAGTCTTTGAAGTACTAGCTTTAAATGGTGTTCATGATCTTCACAGCTTTTAGAATAGATGAGGATGTCATCAATAAAGACAACAACGAATTGATCCAAATATTCCTTGAATACACGGTTCATCATATTCATGAAAGCAGCTGGAGCATTAGTCAATCCAAAAGACATGACTAAGAATTCATAATGCCCGTACCGAGTTCTGAAGGCAGTCTTTGGAATATCCTCAGTTTTAATCTTCAACTGATGATATCCAGAACGAAAATCGATCTTTGAAAAGAATTGTGCTCCTTGCAACTGGTCAAACAGGTCATCAATGCGAGGTAGTGGATACCTATTCTTGATGGTGACATGGTTTAATTCTCGGTAGTCAATACAAAGTCGCATACTCTCGTCTTTCTTCTTTACGAATAAAACAGGAGCACCCCAAGGAGATGTACTAGGACGAATTAAACCGATGTCTAAAAATTCCTGTAGTTGGACTTTTAACTCCTGAAGTTCAATAGGAGCCATTCAATATGGGGTTTTAGAAATGGGTTTTGTACCCGGTTCAAGATCAATAAAGAATTCAACTTCACGTTCCGGGGGTAGACCGAGAATTTCTTCGGGAAATACATCAGGAAATTCTTTAACAATAAAAATATTATCCAAATCTGACTTGTCTCTGTTCAAATCCATAACATGGGCTAAGAAAGCTTGGCATCCATTTTTCAATAAACGAATAGCTTTGTGGCTTGATATGACAGTGACTGATTTTAGTGGTTTAGTGGTTTGAATTCGTATGATAGGTTGGTTAGGAATATGAAAACTAACAACCTTACGAAAATAATCAATTTTGGCATGATGAGTGGTTAACCAATCAATTCCTAAAATCACATCAAAAGCAAGTATCTTTAAAGAGATAAGATCCATAGGTAATGTGATAGTGCCAACTTGGATCATCCAAGATTTATAAACTGTAGATGTAACTAAGGTTTCACCCAATGGAGTTTCAACAGATAAATCAAAATATAATTTCTTTGGAGTCAAGTTTAAACGTTGAGCACAAGCAGGAGAGATAAAAGAATGTGTAGAACCAGTATCTAGTAAGGTATAAACTTCGCAAGAATTCAAGATTAGCTTACCCGTGATCACTTCGTTTGTGTTCCTCATAATTTGGCCAGTCACGACAAACGCTCTTCCAAGAACCGCTGATTTCGACTTATCCGGGACAGCCCTTGGAATCACCTCTCCCGCTGAACTTGGTTTCGCTATAGTACAATCTCGAGCGATGTGGCCTTCCTTTCCATAGTTGTAACATACCTTGGATTGTTGTGGACAGTTTGGACTGATATGTCCCTCCTTCCCGCATTTGTAACATCTAAATGGCGATCATTCTCCTCCCCTAGAATTTGTTGTTGGTGCTGGTGTTGCTTTTGATGTCTTTCCGTCGTTGTTGAATCTTCTCTTTCTAAAATTTCCACTTGAGTCACCTCTTCTATTATCATGGCCACGATTACCACCTGAGTGGTTACCGCCTTTTTCTGTATTCTTCCTTCCTCGCTGGTTATCATCGTTCTGATGACTGCTGTCACCGATATGACCCTAGTTGTGGTCCCTCGGTTGAGTATACTCACTATCTCACTCTAACAACTGAGCCCTGTTTACAACATCTGAATATAAAGAAAATTTATGAGATATAAGGTATTGACGAATCTCGAGTTTTAAACCTCTCAGAAACATCCGCGTCATGCGTTCCTCATTCTCCACCAAATGAAGTGCAAACCTGACAACTCTGCGAACTTTGCCTCGTATTGAGACACCATCATGTTATTCTGTTCGAGTTTAATAAACTCTACCTCTTTCATATGACGAATACTTTCAGGAAAGTACTTGTCATTTAAAAGTTTCTGAAATCTTTCCCATGATATGTTGAGTGCATCTGGTTGGGTACGCTTCACAGATTCCCACCAGTAATCTGCTTCACCATGAAATATAAAGGTAGCGAATGGAACCTTCTGTTCCTCTGTGCATCCCAAAACATCGAATATCTTGGTAATTTGCTTAACCCATGTTTCTGCCATGATCGGATCTGATTTTCCCTTAAATTCTAGTGGTCCCAACTCCTTAAACTGATTGGCTGTGACAGACCGCGCGTTGCCATCACTTCCACCCGTATTTTGTACACGAGTCTCCCTCGTCTGATTTTACATGAACTGTAAAAAGCTCCTAAACATTCCATCGTTCATCATTTGCTCGGTAGTGTTGTTTACAGGAAGAATATTGCCTTCCTGTTGCACGTTCTCCTGGTTTATGACTATAGGTTGCTCCACAGTCTCGTACACTCCATTGTTAACGTTCTCAGCAGCCATTCTTAAATACTGCCATAAAACAAGGGTTAATTAAACATATCACATAATATCCCTATATTATGACCAACCAACAAATAAGCTTAGTAGGACACACCAGCAAAGGATTTACTCATCTCTCCCCTCCTAGTTCTATTCCCCGATCTCCGCAAGAGACCATATCCCTAAGCTTTGATACCAACTGTGACGCCCCCAAAATAGGTATACAACACCCATTCTGAGTCGCAAAATACATGGTATATAAAGCAAACTACAACTTCAATAATACAAATGTCGTGTGAAATACGACAATACATACTGTGAGTTTAAATACAAATATTGTCTTCTAGACAATATCCACACGCAAATAAATCCTCATTACAATTATTCAAACACTATTTTACAGAAATAGTGAGGACTGGTAAAACATCTTTCTAGAAACCTCACTCCATACCCCGACTCGATCCTGCTATGTTCTCACCTACTGAGAAGAAAAATGGAACAAAAAGGAAAAGGGTGAGCTCAACTAGCCCAGTAAAGAATATTATGACTAAGATAATATACAACAAATTATCGTTAGTCTTCAACAGGGAAAAAATCTGATAAAATATAATCGACAACAAGTTTTAGATCAACAAATACAGCGAAAACAACAATCCATTAGAAGAGTCACGTAGAGGATGAATTCTACTATCTTCTAATATTTAAGAGTTCATCATCAATATTTTATCCCTGTAACAACAATCAATATACATCTTTAATCATCTTCGTACTACAAGCCAAAGATATTCATTTATATCATCGGTTGGTCATGTTCATCTCAACACTTGTTCATCTTTGAACTACGGGCCAAAGATATTCATCAGTAATCATTTATCTTTGCACTACAGGCCAAAGATATTCAATAATATCATCATTAAGGACTGAGGATGATGAAAAATATTTTTAAGAACGAATCTAGTGAGATGGAAGGAAAAATATTAGGGATTTGTATAACAGTTTTATCCAAGATCAATAATACTCCATAATAACCAATTTTGAAGCAGAATTCAAAAATAATGATCAAAACATGGATACAATCAAATATAGTAGCCAAAATAGACATCTTGGACATAAAAGAAAATTTTCATTTTTCGGTGAATAGTGTCGTATTCGTGAATAGTGTTGTATACGTGAATAGTGTCGTATACGTGAATAGTAACTCTGACACAAAAAGTTCCAAATTTGATAAAAAAGTTCATACCAATATTTCGGCATAATGATATTGAAGAAAATATCATTTAAGAAGAAGATAATATCCCTTACCTCAAAATAACCGTATTTCTGACTGAATTTCGGGTATAGTGCTGATAGAAACTCGCACCGTATAACAATACTCAAAGTATACTCACAAGAATACGCTCGATAATATAGAGAGAGAAAGAGAGAAAACTTGTTTCTGGTGTGATTTTTAATTCTAACTTATCCCTCTATTTATAGGAAAATACTAAAATACCAAAGGAGACTAAATTAATAAAATATTAATATTTACCAAATATTCAAGCCCAACACCAAGGAATCTGATTTTAGCATTTCCCACATGCCCACCTTCTAGAATAATTAAACTTTCAAAAATCAATTATTTTGGAACCCTGAAACTTCAATAATTCACAATAAATAGCCCCTTTGTCAGAAAATTTGAATCTCACGAATTTTTATAAGAATTTCAATTCTCTACAACTTTGCAGAAGAAATTTTTTCCAAATTCCAAATAGAAATTATCTGAAATCCACAAACGGATGATTTTTAATTCTTCCAGTCTGATAAAATACTGATAAAACATCCTCAACATTAATTCCTTTAATTATATCCAAATAAAATAATATATTCATCAATTATATCCATATCAAATAAATATTTCTTTATCATATGAATCAATAATTAATTATTCTTAAATAATATTACAAAATCACAATTATGACAACCAGGCCGTTCCCAAAAAAGAGAGATCTTTCCAATAAGGATTTCTCCTTACTAGCGCGCAATTAGATGACCAAACCTCTCCTTAACAGAACTTTCTAGACATTGCCAATAATGTTATCTAATAATATTTTTTAAATAATATTAATTATTGATCTGATAATGAGAAATACTGTGCAGTGACAATTATTGAAACAATAATAATATAAACTAACAATGCAGCAATTATTGAATCAATATAATAAAATAATGAACATTAACTACTATAACAATTATTGAGAAGTGTCTTCTTACGTACGAATCAATAATTCAACCATACTGTGCAATACCGTGTGCTACTGTACAACCACGCGTATTACTGTATTTTAACCACCAATTATCCAACAGTGTTAACGGTAAAAATTATGCCGTTATTTATAAAAACCCAAATTTTTCATTTTCTTCATCCGACCATTATTCTGTTATGGGGCCCACAGTTGACTGCGTCGTCGTACGAATATTCCTGACAAAAAGAATATTCCAAGACCAAACGAATATTCTCCGATAACAATGATTATTTTATAACCACTTGTTTATTTTGTAAAAATTTTCACATTTCACTCATAACCAAAATATTATATCAAATTAACACCTTATTATTTTAGAATAATGAATAATGAAAAATTTAATTTATTTATAATAAGTTGGGGTCTTACACAGGCACTATGCAACACTATGCATAATAAAATATAATATATTCTATTTATAGAATAACTTTATAAAAGTATTCGGTTTTATACAAAAAGATTTTACTATGCAAAATAGAATATAATATATTCTATTTATAGAATAACTTTATAAAAGTATTATGTTTTATATAAAAAGTTTTTCCGTTTTATTACATTAATAATACTAATAAAACAAAACTGAGTGACTTATCACGTAAACATCAATAATCAATATTGTGTGCTACTATGCAACTACGCGTATTATTGTACTTTTACTACTGAGTAGTTCAACTGTTTTAACGGTAAAACTTCCGTCGTTATTCTCATAAAAATATTTTTGTCGTTTTCTCCATCTGACAATAATTCCGTTGTGGGGTCTACCAATGATTGTACCGTCGTACGGATATTCCCCGACAAAAAGAATATTCTTCGACCAACCGAATATTATACAACTTGTATACTTTTCAAAATTTATAAATACTATCCACAACTATAACATTATCTCAAATCCACACCATAATATTCAAAAAAATATTTCATGAAAATTAAATATTTATTCATAAAATCTGGGGTTTCACAATAGGCCAAAGATATACAACTATAAAACCAATAACCAACATTCCATCTAAGCACTACGGGCCAAAGATGACTTTTAACGCAATATAAGCATGAGGATCATGACAATAATATAAGGAATCAATCAAATGAGATAAATGATAAATATTAAATATTTATAATTCAATTTATCTAGAGTTCAAAAATATCCAAATTGTCAACATGATACTACTTTGTGGAGTAAAATTCAAGAATAATTTTCATGTATCAAAAATAATTTGGACAGAAAAGAAATATATTTTTCGGGTGAATAGTACCCCATGAATAGTATCCTGTGAATAGTATTTCGGGATTAGTATCTTGTGAATAGTACCCCAGCATGAAAGTGCCCCAAATACTCGAGTGAATAATATTTGAGTGAATAGTAACTGGGTGAATAGTAACACGTAAATAGTAATTCATGAATAGTAACTCGTGAATAGTATTTCGACATAAAAAGATCAATAATTATCAAGAAAGCTTAGAATAATATTTCCATGAAAATATACTTGATGAAGCACAAATATCAAGGATATTCTACTAATTTCACGGAGTATATAAGCAATACTTCAACAAAATGAGTGTAGAATTAGGGATACGAAACGAAATAATATTACTTACATACTACAGAGTATAGAAGAAAATATTATTTCTTACGAATATTGAACAAAAATAATATCCCTTACGAATACGAAAGAAATAATATCCCTTTCCTCAGAAGAAGACTGGATATTAGAATAGTGAAGTAGTAGACTACTCTTCTTCTTTCTCTCTATAGCTTCTCTATCTATAATTGTTCTTTTGAGTCTTAGTAAATTGGTGAGAATGAAGGAAGAATGAGTTTCTATTTAATGGAAAATATAGTTTTGATAATTGCACGTTTTGGGGCTCAAAATATTACAGTATAATACATTCATATTTTCTTTCATTTTTAATTTAGTCATGCAAGTATTATCAAACTTGCACCACCTCCCCTAATAGTATATCATGTAAATCAATAGTACAATCATGTGAAAAAAATAATTACAGTATAGTACCTTCATTTATACCTCCATTTTTAATTTAGTCATGCAAGTATTATCAATCTTGCACCACCTCGCCTAATAGTACATGCATGTAAATCAATAGTACAGACATTTGAATAAACAGTTATAAGCATGTGAATTAATAGCAATTAATTACTCATTTATCCGATTAATTACCCGATTGGTCAATATAACCTCCAGACATCTATTATTATCGAAATAGATGTTGATTTCCACTAACTCTAATAATCCCAACACAATGAAGATATCAATTTCATCTTTAATCAACACAAACTTATTCATCATTAATCATTAATATTATAACTCACAATATTTAAAAACCAGATCATTCCCAGGAAAGAGGGGGCTGTCCGATAAGGATTTCTCCCTATTGGCGCACAATTAAATAACCTAACCCCTTTCCTCGACAGAACTTTCTAGACATCGTCAATAATGCAAATAATAATATGAATAACTTGTCATCTTAATTATTGATTTAATAATATAAAATATTATGCAGATGATACTGTGTCAATAATTGAATCAATAATATGAGAGATATGATGCAGCAATTACTGTAATAATAGTCGAGTAAAACTGAGTGACTTCTCACATAAACATCAATAATCAATACAGTGTGCTACTATGCAACCACACATATTACTGTACTTTAACTACCGGGTAGTTCAACAGTTTAACGGTAAAACTTTCGCCGTTATTTTTATAAAAAGATATTTCTGTCATTTTCTAACTACGACAAAACTTCCGTTGTGGGGTTCACCAATGATTATGCCATCGTACGAATATTCCCTTTTAAAATGAATATTTCCCGACCAATCGAATATTACCCGACACAACGAATATTTTATATCAACTTATTTACTTTGTAAAATTTTCAAATATCACCCTCAACTTTAATCTTTTATCAATTTAACTATTTACCAAAATAGAAAAATTGAATACTTTTATTTCATAAAATTCGGGGTCTTACAGACACATTATGCTTTTTTAATCAAGTATTTCATTTTAAAAATATTCTATTTTTTACTATATAAATTTTATTTTTCATATATTGAGTAACATGAATAGATCAAAATTATTTAAGATTATTAGCATTTTGTATTTTTTATTACAAAGGTAATTTAGATAATAACCATGAGAGCTAAGAAAACCATGGCCCTTTTTTTAAAGTCTTCTAATTTTATTAAATAATTATTATGCATCATGCTCATGTCTTTGTTTATTTTGTTATATATAATTATTTTTTATTTTACTTCTCAAAATTATCATATAAAACTCATTTTTCTGTTGTTAGGATGCTATGATGGAAGTTTAACTCCACTAACTGTCATATTAGCTCAAGTAATAATGACCCTAATAATACATGTCTTTGTAAAATAAAAAAAAATCATGAGTTCACTTGCAGTGATCTTCTTTTATGGTAGTTACATATAATTGATTTGTTAAATATATAATTACTTTATTTCAAAATAAAGATACGTTTTGATTTTTAAGTCAAATTTTAAATTCTTAAAATTCAAAATTGATTTAACTTTTTAAAGACTAAATATTTTAATTAGTACTATCTTTTAATTAATATACAGTAATTATATATATTTTTTAATTTAAAGTAAATAAATATGTATTAGTATTATATTTCAAAAATTATGAATTGACTTACAAATGTTAAAAATGCAACTCTAATTCTAAAACACAAGGATTATATAGATGACAAAATTATTACATAAAATCACCAAATCATATTATTTTGTCTATTGATTTCATTTAGGTATTTCGATAATTTTAGGTAATGAGATGACGATCGTTGATGCATGTGAAGTACAATTTTCAGACCCTACTCAAAATTGTGTTAAAGATGCGTGTGCCAAAAAGTACAAGCAAGAAAAGGGTCACTTTGCTTCATGAAGATGTATACTTGTTGATACTTGGTTCTGTAAATACCATTGTTAATCATATGTATTACATGATGGGTTGTCACATTTAGACATGACAATATAAATAAAAAAACTATTGAGTCAATCATATTTAGTTACATTTAATTAATTTGGATATTTCTTTATTTCTTTTTTGAAATAACTTCCTCATAAAGGACATACACTTTTATTCATGTGCAAATTCTTTTACAATTAAAGAAAGAAAGCTATGATGGCAATCATCCATTCAATAAGTAGGAAAAAAAACATATTATCTAACTTTGCTAAATCTGCTAGTTCATGAGCTACTTGATAGCTTTCTCTTAGTGAAACTCAACTTCTGAAATTCTAATTTGAATACTCAACAATCTCTTTTGATAGACGTGTAATTATCATCTTACAATCTAGCTCCTTCAATAACAATGTTACTAAGACCTATCTCAATAGAAAATTTAATAGCTTGACGAATAGTAATTGCTTCGGCACATGCAACCTGTAAATTATCGACCAAACTGTCTACTCCAGCTCCTAAAACATGCCCATGTTCATCTCAAAAAACAAAACTAATTCTGCAAAAACCATTACCTTTCACCGAGGCATAACAATTTATTTTAACAACATGGCTGATAAGTTTACACCATTTAGTAACTTGCCTTAATTCAGGTTGAACAAGAAAGTACCTAATAAATCTCATAGTTTCAGAAAATTGATGAAAGAAATCGAGACACCTCCCAGCCAACACATTAAAATTCCCTTCAAGTTTGCCATTTACAACACAATTGCAGTGATCCCAAATCTGTCATGCCAATAGACAACCTGCACAATTCCTCTTTGCTGAACACCTTAACCATGGATGGCTTGGAATATGAACCAATCAGCAAAGTTCCTAATAGAATCAAAATAGATCGTCTACCTAATATTAGTTAGTTACTTTTGTTCAAAAATAGAAATTAGTATCGTAGTTTTGTATAAAAACATGAATTCATTAAATAGTTTTATAAGAAAATAGTAAAAATAAGATTACCAAATACTAATTGGTTTCTTTTATTTAAAAATATAATAATAATAATAATAATATTAATAATAATACAAGTTTTAGTAAAATTATATTACCACTTAGATAATATGATTTGATAAGAAACGAAAATTATCATAAAACTCATCTACCTAACTTAAATTTGGTAATATTATTAAAATATAAGTATAATTAATGCTTCGAGTGTAAGTAAGACTTTATCATTATTCAGGTAATATAATTGTTATTATTCTAAAAATAAAAATATAATATTCTAATCGATAATATGATTCAATTATTAAATTAAAAATAAAAATTAATACTCCATCCAATATAAAAATTCCTAAATTAAAATTTACTCATCTACCAAGAATTCTCTTGTTCTGGTGTGATTTTCATTTCTAACTAAGCATCCTATTAATAGGAGAATGGCAAGATACTATTTGAAATTAGAAAATCACGGGTGCACATGAGAAATTTCTCGCGCGAATTCACAGACATTCAACGATTTTTTTTTGATTTTACTATGTTGCACAATGCAAACTAAGCAGTACTATGCATAATAAAATATAAAATATAATATATTCTATTGTACATAAAAAATACTTATATATATATATAACAAAACTTAGATAACTTTCTACTAACAGTTTTGAAAAATAGGTAACTGGGTGTCCATGTAATAAATAAAATTTATAACAAATACTTCATAAAATATCACTCTATTTATCTCAATTCACTTGGCTTCACAAAACAAATTTTTAATAACATATATTATTAATATTATAACTCACAATATTAACAACCAGATCATTTCCAGGAAAGATGGGGCTTTTCGATAAGGACTTCTCTTTATTTGCGCGTAATTAGGTGACCAAACACCTTTTCTCGACGAAACATTCTAAATATCGTCAATAATGCAAATAATAATATGAATAACTTTTGTCGCCACAATTATTGATTTAATAATATAAAATATTGTGCAGATGATACTGTGACAATAATTGCATCAATTATGTGAGATAATATGGAACAACTACGGTTGCAATAATTGAATAAAACTAAGTGACTTCTCACGTAAGCATCAATAAAAAATAATATACAATACCATGTGCTATTATGCAACCACGCGTAATAATGTACTTTTACCACCGGGTATTTCAACAGTTAACGGTAAATCTTTTGCCGTTATTTTTATAAAAAGTTATTTCTGTCGTTTTCTAACTCCGATAATAAATCTATTGTGGGGTCTACCAATGATTGTGTCGTCGTACGAATATTCCCTGACCAAACGAATATTTTATAACAACTTGCTTACTTTGCAAAATTCGTAAATATTACTCACAACCATAACGTTATATCAAATCCACACCTTATTACTCAAAATGATATTTAGAGAAAATTAAATCTTTATTCATAAAAGTTGGGGTTTTAGACCTTCCCCTTGTCATTTAACAATGAGTACATTCTGGTTGCAGTAGACTATGTTTTAAAATGGGTCGAAGCATCCACATTACCCACCAACGATGCTAAGGTAGTCCTCAAGATTCTTTAGAAAAACATATTCACTAGATTTGGTACACCTCGGGCGATCATTAGTGACGAAGGTACTCATTTTTGCAACAAATACTTCTCAACATTGCTTGCAAAGTATGGAGTCATTCGCAAAATAGCCATGGCTTACCATCCCCAAACTAGTGGTCAAGCCGAAGTATCTAATAGAGAGGTGAAGCGTATTTTGGAAAAAATGGTGAACCCAAATCGGAAGGATTGGTCAATTAAATTGGGCGATGCACTGTGGGCATAACGAAAAACATATAAAATACCAATTAGGATGTCACCATATCGATTGGTGTACAGAAAAGCTTGGCATCTTCCCGTGGAGTTAGAATATAATGCATATTGGGCTATTTAGAAATTAAATTTTGACTTGCATGCAGTAGGCGAGAAAAGATTGTTACAACTCAATGAGATGGAAGAGTATCACCTTTAATCGTATGAAAATGCAAAGCTGTACAAAGGGAAAATATAACGGTGGCATGATAAGAAAATTATGGATCGAAAGCTTGAACCTGGTCAAACCGAGCTACTTTACAATTCCAGGTTGAAACTATTTTCGGGAAAACTCAAATCACGTTAGTCATGCCCATTCATAATCAAAGAAGTATTTCCCCATGCCGCCGTTGAATTAGTTGGTCGAAATCAAGATAAAAAATTTAAAGTCAACGCACATCAATTAAAACATTACTGGGGTGGAATTGTGGATCGACACAAGACCTCTATCACTCTCGCGGATTCACCATAAGAATAGGGAGTAGTCAAGATGAAAGACTTAAAATCAAGCGCTTGATGGGAGGCAACCCAATCAGTATTTAGTTTTTCTTTTAATTTCACACTTAGAAAATTTGTAGCAAGTTTAGAATAATATTGTTGTAGTACAACGTTTCTTATTTATTCTCCACGTGAACCCTAATCTGATTTAATCATCATCATTTCAAGGTTGAGATTGACATTCATAAGAGTAAATCACGAGACAACCATTAGGTAAGGTTCTGAAAGGATGATGGCAGTGCACATATGAGTAGATTAGTATGTGGAGAGTAATTTACATCAAAAAACATGAGGAAGCAAGTAAATGGAAGTATGATTAGTGTTCTAAGCAATTAAGTGGATCCGAAAGCAAAAGAAATTTTTTTAGGAAAACAGTATATGCGCCCTAGCAGAGAAATTAACAAATAAAATTACGCCTAGGCACAGAGCTCTCTGCCAGACTTCACCCCAGCATGTTTTTCATCGCTCCTAAGTGCAGACTCCTCTGTCAAACCTCGCCCAGACGAAGTTTACTAAACAAAAATCCTCGCCCGACGCAAATCACAGTTTTCAGTTTTTAAAATTCCTCTTTCATTAGACTTAAAACACTTCCTTTTCATTCTAAACACACACACACACCAGTGCCCTAACCCCAATAACCGACCCCCATCTCGATTTTGAACCAAATTCGATTAAATTCTTGTCCCAAATCACTGCGCACGGATTCAAGGGATCTCTAGTTCTCAAATTTCATCAAGGACTTGACCCAAACTAGGGCTCCAAGTGCTTCCAGCCTTCCTCTCGACATGAATCATTCTACATGAAATTAGGTAAATTCATTAGGGTTGTGGTCGATCATCAGACTTCTCATTAAGTAAACCCACATACTTTGCCTATTTAGACACTTGTTCATCTGATTTGGGTAAGTTGGAAGCGTGAGTAGGGATTTTCATTGCTAGACTAATTACTTCAACTGTAAAATGTTTATTATTTGTAATTATTGCATTTGATCAAGTATAATTCTATACACTTCTTTGTGACTTGCAAGTTAGGTTTAACACTAAGGTTGGGAAAATTTTGAACATATAATTTAGTGCACACAAGGTATCCATAGAGTGATTGGCACGGTTCCTAGTCATATTGGTTTCAATAGTCGACTACCTGGATACATTCTAGACACTATAATGGGGGGATTCATTGAGACAACTGAGATTTGGGGGTAAACCGTCCTATGAACGTTTTGATAAGTTTGTAACAACAGTTCAACGACATACACAATGATGCCAAAAGCATCAAAAAGAAAATGGGGTGAGGGATCGCCCACCCCCGTCCGGCAGTTTGATATAAGGAAATTTATAACTTCTGAGGTGGCGACTAGATTTGAATACTTAGCCTCCAAATCCCTTATTCAGGAGCATGGACTAAGCCTCGATGAGTTTAATGGTGAGATGGGCCAGTAGATAATAGAATGGGGATAGGGGACCTTTACCGAACTACCTGAAGCAACAGTGGTGGCTTTAGTGAAAGAGTTTTATGCCAATGCACCAGATAAATCACCATTTTTTGCATTCGTCCGGGGTAAAATGGTGTTGTTTACTGTTCAAGAAATCAATGATTATTATAATTTCCAATCTCCAACTGTTTGTGAGTATATGGCATATAAGGACCATGACTTAAATTATGAGCAAATACTGAGTGAGTTATGCAAGCCAATCAATTTTTGCATAATGAGTAGTTAACCAATCAATCCCTAGAATTACGTCAAATGCAAGTATTTTTAATAAAATAAGATCGACAGGTAATGTGAGGGTACCGATTTTAACCAAACAAGACTTATAAACAGTGGATGTAATGAAGGTTTCTCCCAACGGATTTTCTACAGATAAGTCAAAGTCTAAGTTCTCTTGAGTCAAATTTAATAGTTGAACGCAAGTAGGAGAAATAAAAGAATGGGTAGAACCGGTATCAAATAAGGTATAGAATTCGCTAGAGTTTATGATAAGCTCACCCGTGATGACCTCATTCCGGTTCTTTACTTTCTGGGAGGTCACAACAAACGCTCTCCCTTGCACTACCGGCTTTGACTTTTCTGGGACGGACTTTGGTGCCTCCATCCTGGCTGAACTTGTCTTCGGTGAATGACAAAATCGGGCTAAGTGACCTTTTCTTCCATAATTATAACATGATTTGGACGGCATCGCGCAGTTTAGACTGATGTGTCCCTCCCCTCCGCATTTAAATCATATGATAGGTGGTCGTTCTCCTTCCTTAATAATGGGTGTTGGTGTTGACGTCCTTCCATCATTGTTGAATCTCCTTTTCTTGAAATGTCCATTTTTACTGTCTTGGACCTGATTACCACCGAAGTGGTTACCATTTCTGGCATGTTGATTCCCTTCACGTTTGTTGTCACCGTTTCGATAACTGATAACACTGGTATTTTTATGCTGCCAGCTGCTTTCTCTTGCTTGCGTTGACTCGTTACCGTGCTCCAATAACTGAGCCATATTTACAACATCTGAGTACAAACATTGTTTATGAGAAATAAGATATTGAAGTATCTCCAGTTTCAAACCTCTTAAAAGCATTCGCGTCATTCGCTCCTCATTATTGACCAAATGGGATGCAAACCGGTATAACTCCGCAAATTTAACCTTGTATTACGACACGGTCATATTGTTTTCTTCCAATTTGATAAACTCCACTTCTTTCATGTGACGAATACTCTCGAGAAAGTACTTGTCGTTGAATAGCTCTTGGAACTTCTCCCAAGACATCTTGAGTGCGTCAGGCTGGGTACATTTTACAGATTCCCACCAGTAATCTGCCTCTTCACACAACATGAATTTTGCGAAGGGAACCTTTTTCTCCTCGGAACATCCCAAGACATCAAATATCTTGGTGATCTGCTTTATCCATGCTTCCGCCTTAAGTGGTTTTGGCTCTCCAATAAACTCCGGTGGTCCCAGCTCCTTAAACTATTTAGCGGTGACCGTCCGAGAGTTTCCAATGTTTCCACCTATATTTCAGACAAGAGCCGCTCTCGCCTGATGTTGCATAAATTACATAAAGCCTCTAAACAATCCATCATTCATCATTTGATCCGTGTTGTTGTTTGCATGAGGATTTTCGCATTCCTGATGCACATTATCCTGATTATTGATATGTGAAGACTCAACGGTCTCTTGTGCTCCATTGCTATTCTCAATATTCTCGGATGTCATTTTCAGATACTGCCACAAAACAAGGGTTAATTGGCATGTAACATATTATCTCTAAACTCTGACCAACCAATTTAAATACAAAATAAATTTAAGTAGGTCATACTAGCAAAAGAATTCCCTGTCTCTCCCCTCCTAGTTCTAGTCTCACATCTTAGCCAGGGATCATATCCCTAAGCTTTGATACCAACTATGATGCCCCCAAAATTAGGTATACATCACCCATCTTGAGTCGCCAGATACATGGTACAGAATTCAAATACAATTGTCGTGTACAATACGAAAAAACATAAACTGTGAGTTTGAATACAAATATTATCTACTAGAGAGTATACAAACTCCAAAAGAGTCCTCATTAAAATTATTATCACACTATTTCACATAATAATGAGGACTACTAATGCACCATCTAGGACCATCACTCCGTTCCCCGACTCGTCCCAGCTATATTCTCATTTTCTGAAAAGAACAGTGAAAGAAAGGGTGAGCTTAACTAGCCCAGTAAGAAATATTATGACTAAGATAATGCAGAATAAATTATCATTAGCCTTAAACAGTGTTAAACTGATACAATATAACAAACATCAAGTTTAACTGCAGCGGAACAAGCAATCCATTAAAAGAGTCAAGTAGAGAATAAAATTGACTATCTTTTATGATTTAAAAGGTTTTTCATCACTTTTATCGCTGGGACTCAGCCTAATATTTAATCCACATCATCGAATCACCCCTGCACTACGGCCAAGGATAGTCTTTAGTATCACAACCATAATTATCCATACACTATGGGCCAAGAATATTTGTGTATTCATTAATGGTCATGATCATGCCAAAAACTATCCATCAATGCACTACGGGCCAATGAGGACTTTTACCACATCAATTGTAACATTACAGTCATGATTACACTGAATAATCCCTGGTCATAATCATACCAAGTCCATCTATGCACTACATGCCACAGATGACTTTCAAAAAAAATATAAATATGAGGATGATGACAATGATATAAGAATTCAATAAAACAAGTTCAAGAATTAATTTGTCCAAGAACCAATAACGTCCAAATTGTCAACATGATACTGCTTTGTAGAGTAAAATTTGAGAATGCTCAGAAGAATATTTTCATGAAAAGATACTAGATGAAGCGCAAATATCAAGGATATTCCACTAATTTCATGGAGTATAGAAGTCAAAACATTAACCAACTGAGTATAATAAAGATTGGAATAACAAAAGAAATCACCATGCATGCGGTACTTCACATAGATAGGTTATTCCAACAGAATACTAAATAACGAAACCAGGTCAGGCAAAATTTGCACCGACAGGATGTTCCAACAGAATAATAAAGAATGGAATAACAACAGAAATCACCATGCATGCGGTACTTCGAATAGACAGGTTATTCCAACAGAATACTAATAAGGACGGAATCAGGTCCGGCGTAAAATGCACAGACAGGATATTCCAACAGAATAATAATAAAGACGGAACCAGGTCCGGCGTAAAATGCACAAACAGGATATTCTAACAGAATAATAAAGACGGAATCAGGTCCGGCGTAAAATGCACAGACATGATATTCCAACAGAATAGTAAAAACGGAATAATAGAAGAATGTCACCAAGTATAAGGTAGCCAGCGTATACAGTTTATTCCAATAGAATAATAAAGAATGGAATAACAGGAGTTCTCTTCATGAATACAAAAGAAATAATACTCCCAACGAGTACAACAAATAATATTCCCTACCTTAAGAAGAAGAGTACTGGAT
Source organism: Panax japonicus (assembly GCA_020205505.1). NCBI lineage: Eukaryota > Viridiplantae > Streptophyta > Magnoliopsida > Apiales > Araliaceae > Panax > Panax japonicus. The sequence goes on from CM035105.1 coordinate 14,065,653, forward strand.
ATATATGTAGTGAAGTAGCAGAATACTTTCTTCTTTCTCTCTATAGTTTATCTCTCTAGAGTTTCAGTGAATTCGTAAAAAAATAACGAAGGAATGAGCTCCTATTTATAGAAAAATGGACTGCATAGTAACTAACTCATGAACGGTCCAGATTAATTTACTTTTAAACGGACGGTTCAGATTGGTTTACTATAAAATATTCTAATAAAATAAAATCTTTAAATAATATATATTTATATATATATAGAAAACCTGCGAATAACTCCCTCCCTTCCGTGAATCAACAGGATTCACGTGACTCCTTATAAATATATATTATATATAATACTAATTATTATACTCCTTCATGCAATCAAGCACCCCCCTCCCCACTTTCCTGTAACCAATATATATATATATATATATATATATATATATATATATATATATATATATATATATATATATATAAATCACAAGCAACCACACATGATAACAAAAAATTCAGCCATCAACTATGGGCCCCATATGTGGGCCCCCACCTATTATTATATTAAATAATTTTTTATCGACTATTTTGAAAAATGGGTAAATGGGGGGGGGGGGGTCCATATAATAACCAAAATTGACAACAATTACTATAGCAATAATTGAACAAAACTGAGTGACTTCTCACGTAAGCATCAATAATAAATACAGTGTGCTACTATGCAACCACGCGTATTATTGTACTTTTAACACCGGGTGTTTCAACAGTTAACGGTAAAACTTTCACCGTTATTTTCATAAAGTATTTTTGTCGCTTTTTCAATCCAAAAATAATTCCCTTGTGGGGTCCACCAATGATTATGCCGTTGTACGAATATTCCTGTTAAAATGAATATTCCCCGACCAATCGAATATTATATAACAACTTGCGTACTTTGCAAAATTTATAGATTTTACCCACAACTATAACATTATATCAAATTCATTCCATAATATTCAAAAATGATATTTATAGAAAATCCATATTTATTTATAAAAGTTGGGGTTTTTCAATAATAATAATAATAATAATAATAATAATAATAATAATAATAATAATAATAATACAAGTTTAAGTAAAATTATATTCCCAATTAGATAATACGATTTGATAAGAAATGAAAATTATCATAAAACTCATTTACCTAACTTAAATTTGGTTATATTATTAAAATATAAGTATAATTAATGCTTAGAGTATAAGTAAGATTTTATCATTATTCAGGTAATATAATTGTTATTATTCTAAAAATAAAAATATAATATTCTAATAGACTATATGATTCAATTATTAAATTAAAAATAAAAATTACTTACTTTATCCAATATAAAAAATCCCAAATTAAAATTTACTCATCTACCAAACTTCAATTTGGTACTATTATTAAAATATAAGTATAATTAATGCTTCGAGTGTAAGTAAGACTTTATCATTATTCGGGTAATATAACTGTTATTATTCTAAAAATAAAAATATAATATTCTAATCGATAATATGATTCAATTATTAAATTAAAAATAAAAATTAATTACTCTATCCAATATAAAAATTCCTAAATTAAAATTTACTCATCTAAAAAGTATTCTTTTTCTGGTGTAATTTTCATTTCTAACTAAGCATTCTATTAATAGGAGAATGGCAAGATACTATTTGAATTTAGAAAATCACGGGTGTACAGGAGAAATTTCTCGTGCGAATCCACGTACGAATTCAACGAAACTCTTTGATTTTACTATGCTGCACAATGCACACTAAACAGTACTATGCATAATAAAATATAAAATATAATATATTCTATTATATATAAAAAACAAAACTTATATAATATATATATATATATATATATATATATATATAACAAAACACATATAACTTTCTATCGACAGTTTTGAAAAATGGGCAACTGGGGGTCCATGTAATAAATAAAATTTACAACAAATACTTCATAAAATATACCTCTATTTATCTCAATTCACTTGGCTTCACAAAACAAGTTTTTAATAATATTTATTATTAATATTATGACTCACAATATTAACAAACAGATCATTCCCAAGAAAGATGGGGCTTTCCGATAAGGACTTCTTCTAATTGGCGCACAATTAGGTGACCAAACCCTTTTTCTCGACAAAACTTTCTAAACATCGTCAATAATGCAAATAATAATATGAATAACTTTTATCGTCTCAATTATTGATTTAATAATATAAAATATTGTGAAGATAATACAGTGACAATAATTGAATCAATAATATGAGATACTATGTAACAACTACTGTTGCAATAATTGAATAAAACTTAGTGACTTCTCACGTAAGCATCAATAAAGATAATATACAATACCATGTGCTACTATGGAACCACGCGTATTACTTTACTTTTACCACCGGGTATTTCAATAGTTAACGGTAATACTTTTGCCGTTATTTTTATAAAAAATTATTTCTGCCATTTTCTAACTCCGGCGGTAATTCCGTTGTGGGGTCCACAAATGATTGTGTCGTCGTACAAATATTCTCCGACCAACGAATATTTTATAACAACTTGTTTACTTTGCAAAATTCTTAAATATTACTCACAACCATAACATTATATCAAATCCACACCTTATTACTCAAAATGATATTTAGAGAAAATTAAATCTTTATTCATAAAAGTTGGGATCTTACACCTTCCCCGTGTTATTTAACAATGAGTACATTCTGGTTGTGGTAGACTATGTTTCAAAATGGGTCAAAGCATCCACATTACCCACCAACGATGCTAAGGTAGTCCTCAAGTTTCTTTAGAAAAACATATTCACTAGATTTAGTACACCTTGGGCGATCATTAGTGACGAATACTCATTTTTACAAAAAATACTTCTCAACATTGCTTGCAAAGTATGGACTCACTCGCAAAATAGCCACGACTTACCATGCCCAAATTAGTGGTCAAGCCGAAGTATCGAATAGAGAGGTGAAGCGTATTTTGGAAAAAATGGTGAACCCGAATCAGAAGAATTGGTCAATTAAATTGGACGATGCACTGTGGGCACACCGAAAACCATATAAAATACCGATTGGGATGTCATCATATCGATTGGTGTATGGAAAAGCTTGCCATCTTCCCGTAGAGTTAGAACATAATGTATATTGGGCTATTCAGAAATTAAATTTCGACTTGCATGCAGCAGGCGAAAAAAGATTGTTTCAACTCAACGAGATGGAAGAGTTTCGACTTCAATCGTATGAAAATGTAAAGCTGTACAAAGGGAAAATCAAACGGTATCATGATAAGAAAATTATGGAAAGATATGGCATGCATTCATTTAAGCTAAATTGATGCCTTCAAAGCACACTAATGATGTTACCAAAGAGAAGGTTCTATTATTGTACTCTATCATCAACGATTGTCCAATAGATATAGGCCACATAATACATCATTCCATTCGTTGTTATTTGTGGGGCCCACTTCAAGGAGGATTACCCCATCCTTCTCTCATTTGTGGGTTGTGTGCACGAGCTGGGGTGAAATGGAGTGCGAATGAGCCGATTTAACAACTATTGCAACTCTTCGACCACATGATGATTAAACACATTCTGATGATGATGAGGATGGAGAAGAAGATGCATACTTTGTTGAAGAGGACCAAAAGCAAGATTCAGTCAGACCATCCAATACATCTTGTTCAAAAGCCACTTTTAGTATCCAATTTCGGAGTCTCCAACAATATTTTGACGCACGAAATAAGCTAGTGGATAAAAGGACGGAATGATTAGCAGCAAGACAAGAGCATATGTTTTCTACACAAAACAGCTTCAACGTTGCTTTGGTTGAGAGACTGGCCCGCTTGGATCCATATGTTAAGCCTTTTCAATTCCTTGTTCCCCAACAAATATCATTCTACCCCCCGTCAAATCCCGAGGTTGAGTTTTATGAACTTTGTTTAAATAGATAATTGTTTTCTAAGGGATAAACTTATTTTCATTTTAGATGGCCTTTTACGAGGATTGTACTTTTAATTTAATTTAAATGTGTATCTTTGTATTCGCTTAATAAGTTTAGAAAATTTTCAGATTAATTTAAATGTAAAGGTCTTCTATCATTTTAGGTTGCAGGACGTCGTTCCACAAGTGGAACTAGCAAGGGAAGAGCACATCCTCTTCCTTTATCATGTCATTAATGGCTAAACTCATATGCTTTGGTTTCATGTTCTTCTTTCTTCACTATTACTTTGTCAACAAAGCGAGTCGGCACTCACAGTGACAATTTTCACTATAATGAAGTGCTTCATGATTCAACTCTCCAATAAGTTCTCTACTGCCAAAATTTTTCAAACTCGAGACCTCAAGTACATTTCTTTTACATTTATTTGGTTGTAAGTACAAATAGAAGTATCGACACTTGATGTTTATCAAGTCAATAACTACAAGAAAAATATTATCGACTCTTGATGCTTATCAAGTTAATGCTTCACAATTCATATAGAAGTATTAGTATATAGATACATGCAATTCTCTGAATCCAAAGTTTAATATAACATACTTTTGCCTCAATTTCATTCCTATTTTTTCTGAATTTAATACACTAAGTAAAATGTAATGAACAATACATGTTTGATAAAATGCTTAATCGTCGTCTGGGGTGATGTGTGTTTGTTCGCATGTTTATTACAAACAATTGTACAACTAATGAAAGTTTGAAATAAGAACTCATTCTCTACTAGGTACTACTTATCATCTATGTGACTAGAGTATTTCACAAATATAATAATAGGTCAGTTGTTATGGATTAAATTCTTATGTTAATTCATTATTTAAACTAGCTCGTGCATTGCACGCGTTATATATATATATATATATATATATATATATATATATATATATATATATATATATATATATATATCAACTAGCTAGTTGTATATAGATAGTAGATTGTATATTGTAATTTCACATCACTAATTAATAAAAAATTAGTGACAATGATTTGTACAATAACTCAAGCTTACTTTATTTACTCAGTGTATAGATGTGCTAAAATTTAAAAAATATCTACAAAGTTTAATAACCTTTCACTAATGATTGATTTTCAAAATATATTTGGAATTTATTCAAATTTACATATTTTGATATTAAATGAATATATTGAACAAGTACACTTTTTTGTGGTTTAAATTAGAGAAAAATAAATAAATAATGCTACTATAACATTAAAAAGGGTCACATAATACTCACATATACACACATGTATACTGCGGGCCTCAAATGTCAGACGGGGGCCCATAATATGCATGTGTGTATGTGAGTATTATGTGACCATTTTTTATGTAATAGTAGCATTATTAAAAAAATTGACAATCTAACTAGTTGATAGGGGTGACACCACCACCTATCATCATTGCCTATATATTTTGACTACTTTACTTTTATGTATGTACAATGTACTAATTCAAAATTTGATTGATGTGACTAAATTTTCATAATTTCGGGGTCTTCGCTCATTATTTGTTTTTGTGCTTTTTAAGTATATAATAATGTGTTTCTCAAAAATAGTATATAATAATGCAAAATTTAATTCATATATAATAAATATATCCTAATAATTTTAGGTGTATAATAAATGCAAAACTTGATTCATATAATCACATTCTAAAAAATTTATAAATCTCAAGGATGTTAGATATCTACGCATCTTATATTGATAATTATGCGTACTCTAATAATACGCATTGAATGCTTGTATTACTAATACTGCAATATCTTAAATACAATATTACTATGCATATGGTGTGCATCCATTAATATATAATGTGCATATATCAGTATCCAATTTTTAAAAGAGATCCTAAATAAATGCATTAATTGCACATTTATATTTATAGAAGAAAATTAAAAGAACATTTTTAAGAAGTTTTTATCCTCTCGCGCTATAAACTATAGGAACTGAATGGTTTTGTTCACAAATCACATATCTTATTTTTTGGAGACACTTGAAAAAAAATTAAGTATGAGTATTCCATTACATTTGCTAGCGTTCTTCTCCTGCTAGTCCTTTTTACAAGTAAACACTAATTTAGTATATAATATATGGGTTTTTGTGTTTAACTAAAGTTACATATAGACACTGTGACACCCCCAAAATAGGTATACATCACTCATCTTGGATTGCCAAATACATGATACATAATACAACTACAAACTTCTTTTATACAACTGTCGTGTAAAATACGACAAAACATAGCTGAGAGTTTTAAAACGAATATTGTCTTCTAGACAATATCCACACTCAATGAAGTCCTCATTACAATTATTATCACACTATTTTATAGAAATAGTTAGAACTACTAAATCCACTTATCCTGGACCATCACTCCATTCCCCGACTCATCCCAGCTATATTCTCATTTACTGAAGAGAAAAATGAAAGAAAAGGGTTAGCTCAACTAGCTCAGTAAGAAATATTATGACTAAGATAATGCAGAATAAATTATCCTTAGCCTTCAACAGTATAACAACTGATACAATACAATAGACAACAAGTTTTAGATCAACAACTGTAGCGGAACAGGCAATCCATTAGAAGAGTCAAGTAGAGTATGATATCTACTATCTTCTATGATTTAAAAAGTTTATCATCAATTTTATTGCTGTAATACCCAAGACAAAGAGAACTTTCATCACCTGAACCACCAAAGATTTTAGTTAAATTCATAATTCATGTTTATAATAATGTGAATCAATAGTTTCTCCTTGTCACAAAGGCTTAATAGAACGTTCACTCAATATCCTTACCCCAAAGGCTAAAGATATTCAAATGTAATAACAATGATCATACCAATCAGTTGTCTATCCTTGCACTACTGGCCAAAAATATTCAACTATAAAACCAATGGTCATGATCATACCAATCAATTGCATGTCAGTGCACTACGACCAACGACATTTAACTGTTAACTAATGGTCATGATCCTGCCAATAACATCATCGAATTATCTCTGCACTACGACCAAGGATATTCGTTAGTATCACCAGTGGTCATGATCATGTCACACACATGTCTATCTTTGCACTACGGGTCAAAGCTATCAAACAACAGATCATCTTTGCACTACAGGCCAAAGATATACAACTATAAAACCAATAACCAACAATCCATCTATGCACTACGGGCCAAAGATGACTTTTAACGCAATATAAGCATGAGGTTCATGACAATGATAAAAGGAATCAATCAAATGAGATAAAGGATAAATATTAAATATTTATAATTCAATTTATCTAGAGTTCAAGAATATCCAAATTGTCAACATGATACTGCTTTGTGTAGTAAAATTCAAGAATAATTTTCATGTATCAAAAATAATTTGGACAGAAAAGAAATATATTTTTCGGGTAAATAGTACCCCAGGAATAGTACCCTATGAATAGTACTTCGGGAATATTATTTCGTGAATAGTACCTCAGCATGAAAAGTGCCCCAAATACCAGAGTGAATAATATTCGAGTGAATAATAACCGGGTGAATAGTAACCCATAAATAGTAACTCATGAATAGTAACTCGTGAATAGTATTTCAGCATAAAAAGATCAATAATTATCAAGAAAGCTCAGAATAATATTTCCATGAAAAGATACTGGATGAAGCGCAAATATCAAGGATATTCTACTAATTTCACGGAGTATATAAGCAATTCTTCAACAAAATGAGTTTAGAATTAGGGATACAAAACGAAATAATATTACTTACATACTACACAATGTGGAAGAAAATATTATTTCTTACGAATATTGAACAAAAATAATATCCCTTACGAATACGAAAGAAATAATACCCCTTACCTCAGAAGAAGACTGAATATTGGAATAGTGAAGTAGCAGACTACTCTTCTTCTTTCTCTCTATAGCTTCTCTATCTATAATTGTTCTTGTGAGTCTTAGTAAATAGGTGAGAATGAAGGAAGAATGAGCTTCTATTTATATGAAAATAAAGTTTCGATAATTGCATGTTTTGGGACTCAAAATATTATAGTATAATACCTTCATCTTTTCCTTCATTTTTAATTTAGTCATGCACGTATTATCAAACTTGCACCACCTCCCCTAATAGTATATCATGTGAATCAATAGTACAATCATGTGAAAAAAATAATTACAGTATAGTACCTTCATCTATACCCCTATTTTTAATTTAGTCATGCAAGTATTATTAATCTTGCACCACCTCCCCTAATAGTACATGAATGTGAATCAATAGTACACACATGTGAAAAAATAGTTATAAGCATGTGAATTAATAGCAATTAATTACTCATTTATCCGATTAATTACCCGATTGGTCAATATAACCTCCAGACATCCATTATTATCGAAATAGATGTCGATTTCCACTAACTCTAATAATCCCAATACAATGAAAATATCAATTTCATCTATAATCAAAACGAACTAATTCATCATTAATATTATAACTCACAATATTTAACAACCAGATCATTTTCAGGAAAGAGGGGGCTTTCCGATAAGGATATCTCCCTATTGGCGCGGAATTAAATAACCTAACCCCTTTCCTCGACAGAACTTTCTAGACATCGTCAATAATGCAAATAATAATATGAATAACTTGTCATCTCAATTATTAATTTAATAATATAAAATATTATGCAGATGATACTGTGTCAATAATCGAATCAATAATATGAGAGATGTGATGCAGCAATTACTGTTGCAATAATTGAGTAAAACTGAGTGACTTCTCACATAAGCATCAATAATCAATACCGTGTGCTACTATGCAACCATGCGTATTATTATACTTATACTACCGGGTAGTTCAACGGTAAAACTTTCGCTGTTATTTTTATAAAAAGATATTTCTATTGTTTTCTAACTACGACAAAACTTTCGTTGTGGGGTTCACCAATGATTATGTCGTCGTATGAATATTCCCTTTTAAAATAAATATTCCCCGACCAATCGAATATTACCCGACAAAACGAATATTTTATATCAACTTGCTTACTTTGCAAAATTTTCAAATATCACCCTTAACTTTAATCTTTTATCAATTTAACTACTTACCAAAATAGAAAAATTGAATACTTTTATTTCATAAAATTCGGGGTCTTACAGACACACTATGCTTTTTTAATCATGTATTTCATTTTTTTAAAAATCTATTTCTTACTATATAAATGTTTCAATAAATTTCATATATTGAGTAACATGAATAAATCAAAATTATTTAAGATTATTAGCATTTTGTATTTTTTATTCCAAAGGTAATTTAGATAATAACCATGAGAGCTTAAGAAAACTAGACCCTTTTTTTTAAAGTCTTCTAATTTTATTAAATAATTATTATGCCTCATGCTCATGCCTTTGTTTATTTTGTTATATATAATTATTTTTTATTTTACTTCTAAAAATTATCATATAAAACTCGTTTTTCTGGTGTTAGGATGCTATGATGGAAGTTTTACTCCACTAACTGTCATATTAGCTCAAGTAATAATGACCCTAATAATACATGTCTTTGTAAAATAAAAAAATAAAAAAAAATCATGAGTTCAATTGTAGTGATCTTATTTTACGGTAGTTACATATAATTGATTTGTTAAATATTTAATTACTTTGTTTCAAAATAGAGATACATTTTGATTTTTAAGTCAAATTATAAATTCTTAAAATTCAAAATTGATTTAACTTTTGAAAGACTAAATATTGTAATTAGTACTATCTTTTAATTAATATACAGTAATTATATATTTTTTTATTTAAAGTAAATAAATATGTATTAGTATTATATTTCAAAAATTATGAATTAACTTACAAATGTTAAAAATGCAACTCTAATTCTAAAACACAAGGATTATATAGATAACAAAAAAATTACATAAAATCACCAAATTATATTATTTTGTCTATTGATTTCGTTTACGTATTTCTATAATTGTAGGTAATGAGCTGACGATTGTTGATGCATGTGAGGTACAATTTTCAGATCCTACTAAAAATTGTGTTGAAGACGTCTGTGCCAAAAAGTGCAAGCAAGAAAAGGGTCACTTTGCTTCAGGAAGATGTATACTTGTTGATACTTGCTTCTGTAAATACCGTTATTAATCCTATATATTACAAGATGGGTTGTCACATTTAGACATGACAATATAAATAAAAAACTATTGGGTCTATCATATTTAGTTACATTTAATTAATTTGGATATTTGTTTATTTCTTTTTTTTTTGAATTAACTTCCTCATACAGGACACAAACTTTTATTCATGTGCAAATTCTTTTACAATTAAAGAAAGAAAGCTATGATGGCAATCATCCATCCAATAAGTAGGAAAAAACATATTATCTAACTGAGCTAAATTTGCTAGTTCATGAGCTACTTGATAGCTTTCTCTTGGCAAAACTCACCTTCTGAAATTCTAATTTGAATCCTCAACAATCTCTTTTGATAGACGTGTAATCATCATCTTACAATCTAGCTCCTTCAATAACAATGTTACTATGACATATCTCAATAGAAAATTTAATAGCTTGACGAATAGCAATTCCTTCGGCACATGCTGTAAGTCCCCAACTTTTATGAATAAAGAATAATTTTCTCGAATTATATTTTTGCATATTATGGTGATATTATGGTGTTAATTTGATATAATGTTATTGTTGTGGGTAATATTTACAAATTTTGCAAAGTAAGCAAGTGGTATATAATATTCGATTGGTCGGGGAATATTCGTTTTTACAGGGAATATTCGTACGACGGCACAATCATTGGTGGACCCCACAACGGAAGTATTGTCGTAGTTAGAAAACGACAAAATTATCTTTCTATAAAAATAACGGCGGAGGTGTTACCGTTAAAACTGTTGAACTACCCGGTTGTAAAAGTACAGTAATACCCGTGGTTGCATAGTAGCACACGGTATTGATTATTGATGCTTACGTGAGAAGTCACTCATTTATACTCAATTATTGCTGCAGTAGTTGTTGCATCATATCTCTCGTATTATTAGTTAAATTTTTGCTACAGTATCATCTGCATAATATGATATATTATTAAATCAATAATTGAGATGGAAAAGTTATTCATATTATAATTTGCAATATTGACAATGGCTAGAAGTTCTGTCAAGGAGAGGTTTGGTCACCTAATTGCGCGCTAGTAAGGAGAAATCCTTATCGGAAAGCCCCCTCTTTCATGGGAACGACCTAGTTGTTAAATATTGTGAATTCTAATATTAATGATGAATAAGTTCGTGTTGATTAAAGATGAATTTTATAGTTCCATTATGTTGGACTTATTTGTGTTAGTATAATTTATGTCTGGAGGAGATATTGTTCAATCAGGTATTCGGGACACTTTTCGCGTCGGAGTACTATTCACGAGTTACTATTCATGAGTTACTATTCACGAGTTACTATTCACAAATTATTATTCATGAGTTACTATTCACGAGTTACTATTCACGGGGTACTATTCACCCGTAAGATATATTTCTTTTCGGTCCAAATCATTTTTGGGTACAATATTATTCCATGAGGAGATGTGCTAATTTTTCAAACCGTTGGTTGAAGATATAATAGTAAATAAATATGGATCTCTGGTTTAAAGTTTTAATAGTAAATCAGTATGGACCGTTGCTTTAAGTTTTAATAGTAAACCAATATGGACCGTCCGTTTAAAAGTAAATCAATCTGGACCGTTCAAGAATTAGTTAATATTAAGTCCATTTTCCTATAAATAGAAGCTCATTCCTTCATTATTTCTTACGAATTCACTGAAACTCTAGAGAGAAAAACTATAGAGAGAAAGAAGAAAAGTATTTTGTTACTGCACTTTTCCAATATCCAGTTTCTTCTAAGGTAGGGAATATTATTTGTTGTACCCGTAAGGGGTATTATTTCTTTTGTATTCATGAAGAGAACTTCTGTTATTCCATTATTTATTATTCTGTTGGAATAACCTGTATACTTGGGCTAACCTATACTTGGTGAAATTCTTCTGTTATTCCATTCTTTATTATTCTGTTGGAATATCTTGTCTGTGCGTTTTACGCCAGACCTAGTTCCAGTCTTTATTATTCTGTTGGAATATCATGTCTTTACATTTTATGCAGGACCTGGTTCCATTCTTTATTATTCTGTTGGAATATCCTGTCTGTGCGTTTTACGTCAGACCTGGTTTCATTCTTTATTATTCTGTTGGAATATCTTGTCTGTTCGTTTTATGTCGGACCTAGTTCCGTTTTTTATTATTCTGTTGGAATAACCTGCCTGTGCGGTCTATCGTATGCATGGTGATTTATTTTATTATTTCATTCTTTATTATATTCAGTTGGTTAAAACTTTGACTTCTATACTCCATGAAATTAGTGGAATATCCTTGATATTTGCACTTCATCCAGTATCTTTTCATGGAAATATTCTTATGAGCATTCTTGAATTTTACTCTTCAAAGAAGTATCATGTTGACAATTTGGACGTTATCAGTTCCTAGATAAATTAATTCTTGAACTTATTTTATTGAATTCTCATATCATTGTCATCATCCTCATGTTTATATTTTGTTGAAAGTCATCTGTGGCCTGTAGTGCATAGATGAACTTGGTATGATTATGACTAGGGATTATTCGGTGTAATCATGACCGTAATGTTACAAATGATGTGGTAAAAGTCCTCATTGGCCCGTAGTGCATTGATGGACAGTTGTTGGCATGATTATGACCATTAATGAATACACGAATGTTCTTGGCCCGTAGTGCATGGATAATTTGTGGTCGTGATACTAAAGAATATCATTGGCCGTAGTGCAGGGGTGATTCGATGATGTGGATTATTTATTAAGCTGAGTCCCAGCGATAAAAGTGATGAAAAACCCTTTTAAATCATAGAAGATAGTAGATTTTATTCTCTACTTGACTCTTCTAATGGATTGCTTGTTCCGCTGCAGTTAAACTTGATATTTATTATATTTTATCAGTTTAACATTGTTGAAGGCTAACGATAAATTATTCTGCATTATCTTAGTCATAATATTTCTTACTGGGCTAGTTGAGCTCACCCTTTTGCTTTCATTGTTCTCTTGAGGAAATGAGAACGTACCAGGGACTAGTCGGGGAACAGAGTGATGGTCCTAGATGGTGCATTAGTAGTCTTCATTATTCTGTGAAATAGTGTGATAATAATTATAATGAGGACTCCTTTTGAATTTTTATACTCTCTAGTAGACAATATTTGTATTCAAACTCACAGGTTATGTTTTATCGTATTGTACATGACGGTTGTATAATTAAGTTATATTTGAATTCAGTACCTTATATCTGGCAAACCAAGAAGGGTGATGTATACCGGTTTTGGGATCGTCACACATGCAACCTGTAAATTAGCGACCAAACTGTCTACTCCAGCTCCTAAAACATGCCCATGTTCATCTCGAAAAACAAAACTAATTCTGCAAAAACCATTACCTTTCACCGAGGCATAACAATTTATTTTAACAACATGGTTGATAAGTTTACACCATTTAGTAACTTGCCTTAATTCAGTTTGAACAAGAAAGTACCTAATAAATCTCATAGTTTCATAAAATTAATGAAAGGAATAGGGACACCTCCCAGCCAACACATTAAAATTCCCCTCAAGTTTGCCATGTACAACACAATTGTAGTGATCCTAAATCTGACATGCCAATAGACAACCTGCACAAGTCCTCTTTGCTTAGCACCTTAACCATGGATGGCTAGGAATATTAACCAATCAGCAAAGTTCCTAATAGAATCAAAATAGACCGTCTACCTAATATTAGTTAGTTACTTTTGTTCAAAAATAGAAATTAGTATCGTAGTTTTGTAAAAAAACATGAATTCATTATATAGTTTTATAAGAAAATAATAAAAATAAGATTACCAAATACTAATTGGTTTCTTTTATTTAAATATATAATAATAAAAATAAAAATAATAATAATAATAATAATACTAGTTTAAGTAAAATTATATTACCACTTAGATAATACGATTTGATAAGAAACGAAAATTATCATAAAACTCATCTACCTAACTTAAATTTGGTAATATTATTAAAATACAAGTATAATTAATACTTCGAGTGTAAGTAAGACTATCATTATTCAGGTAATATAATTGTTATTATTCTAAAAATAAAAATATAATATTCTAATAGACTATATGATTCAATTTCTAAATTAAAAATAAAAATTAATTACTCTATTAAATATAAAAAATCCCAAATTAAAATTTACTCATCTACCAAACTTCAATTTGGTACTATTATTAAAATATAAGTATAATTAATACTTCGAGTGTAAGTAAGACTTTATCATTGTTCAAGTAATATAACTGTTATTATTCTAAAAATAAAAATATAATATTCTAATCGATAATATGATTTAATTATTAAATTAAAAATAAAAATTAATTACTCTATCCAATATAAAAATTCCAAAATTAAAATTTACTCATCTACCAAGAATTCTTTTATTCTGTTGTGATTTTTATTTCTAACTAAGCATCCTATTAATAGGAGAATGACAATATACTATTTGAATTTAGAAAATCACGGGTGCACAGGAGAAATTTATCGTGCGAATCCACGGACGAATTCAACGAATTTTTTTGATTTTACTATGATGCACAATGTACACTAAACAGTACTATGCATAATAAAATATAATATATAATATATTCTATTATACATAAAAAACAAAACTTATAATATATATATATATATATATATATATATATATATATATATATATATATATATATATCAAAACATAGATAACTTTCTACCGACAGTTTTAAAAAATGGGTAACTGGGGATCCATGTAATACATTTTTTTACAATAAATACTTCATAAAATATCTCTCTATTTATCTCAATTCACTTGGCTTCACAAAACACCTTTTTAATAACATTTATTATTAATATTATAACTCACAATATTAATAACCTTATCATTTCTAGGAAATATGAGGCTTTTCAATAAGGACTTCTCTTTATTGGCGCGCAATTAGGTGACCAAACCCCTTTCCTCGACAAAACTTTCTAAACATCGTCAATAATGCA
Source organism: Panax japonicus (assembly GCA_020205505.1). NCBI lineage: Eukaryota > Viridiplantae > Streptophyta > Magnoliopsida > Apiales > Araliaceae > Panax > Panax japonicus. Next base: position 14,080,741 of record CM035105.1, read on the forward strand.
AATGATAATATGAATAACTTTTGTCGTCTCAATTATTGATTTAATAATATAAAATATTGTTCAGATGATACTGTGACAATAATTGCATCAATAATATGAGATACTATGCAACAACTACTGTTGCAATAATTGAATAAAACTGAGTGACTTCTCACATAAGCATCAATAAAGATAGTATACAATATCGTGTTCTACTATGCAACCATGCATATTATTGTACTTTTACCACCGGGTATTTTAACAGTTAACGGTAAAACTTTTGCCGTTATTTTTATAAAAAGTTATTTCTGTCGTTTTCTAACTCCGACAGTAATTCTGTTGTTGGGTCCACCAATGATTGTGTCGTCGTACGAATATTCTCTGACCAAACGAATATTTTATAACAACTTGCTTACTTTGCAAAATTCTTAAATATTACTCACAACCATAACATTATATCGAATCCACACCTTATTACTCAGAATGATATTTAGAGAAAATTAAATCTTTATTCATAAAAGTTGGGGTCTTACAACTTCCCCATGTCATTTAACAATGAGTACATTCTGGTTGCGGTAGACTATGTTTCAAAATGGGTCGAAGCATCCACATTACCCACCAACGATGCTAAGATAGTCCTCAAGTTTCTTTAGAAAAACATATTCACTAGATTTGGTACACCACGAGCAATCATTAGTTACGAAGGTACTCATTTTTGCAACAAAAACTTCTCAACATATCTTGCAAAGTATGGAGTCATTCAAAAAATAGCCACGGCTTACCATCCCCAAACTAGTGGTCAAGCCAAAGTATCGAATAGAGAGGTGAAGCGTATTTTGGAAAAAATGGTGAACCAGAATCGGAAGGATTGGCCAATTAAATTGGATGACGCAATGTGTGCATACCGAAAAATATATAAAATACCAATTGGTATATCACCATATCGATTGGTGTATGGAAAATCTTGCCATCTTCCCATGGAGTTAGAACAAAATGCATATTGGGCTATTCAGAAATTAAATTTTGACTTGCAAGCAGCAGGAAAGAAAAAATTGTTACAACTCAATGAGATGGAAGAATATCACCTTTAATCGTATGAAAATGCAAAGCTGTACAAAGGGAAAATAAAACGGTGGCACGATAAGAAAATTATGGATCGAAAGCTTGAACCTGGTCAAACCGAGCTACTCTACAATTCTAGGTTGAAACTATTTTTGAGAAAACTCAAATCACGTTAGTCATGCCCATTCATAATCAAAGAAGTATTTCCCCATGCCGCCATTGAATTAGTTGGTCGAAATCAAGAAAAAACATTTAAAGTCAATGCACATCAATTAAAATATTACTAGGGTGGAATTGTGGATCGACACAAGACCTCTATCACTCTCGCGGATTCACCATAAAAATAGGGAGTAGTCAGGGTGAAAGACTTAAAATCAAGCGCTTGATGGGAGGCAACCCAATCAGTATTTAGTTTTTCTTTTAATTTCACACTTAGAAAATTTGTAGCAAGTTTAGAATAGTATTGTTGTAGTAGAACTTTTCTTATTCATTCTCCACGTGAACCTTAATCCGATTTAATCATCATCATTTCAAGGTTGAGATTGACGTTCACAAGGGTAAATCACAAGACAACCATTAGGTAAGGTTCTGAAAGGATGATGGCAGTGCACATATGAGTAGATTAGTATGTGGAGAGTAATTTCCATCAAAAAACATGAGGAATCAAGTAAATAGAAGTATGATTAGTGTTCTAAGCAATTAAGTGGATTCGAAAGCAAAAGAAAATTTTTCAGGAAAACAGTATATGCGCCCTTGCAAAGAAATTAAGAAAATAAAATTGCGCCTAGGCGCAGAGCGCTCTGTCAGACTTCACCCCAGCAGGCTTTTCATCACTCATAAATGTAGACTCCTCTGTCAAACCTTGCCCCGACGCAAATCACAGTTTTTAGCTTTTAAAATTCCTCTTTCATTCGACTTAAAACATTTCCTTTTCATTCCAAACACACACACACCAGTGACCTAACCCCCAATAACTGACCCCCATCTCGATGTTGAACCAAATTCGACTAAATTCTTATCCCAAATCACTGCGCACGGATTCAAGGGATCTCTAGTTCTCAAATTTCATCAAGGACTTGACCTAAACTAGGGCTCCAAGTGCTTCCAGCCTTCCTCTCGACATGAATAATTCTACATGAAATTGGGTAAACTCATTAGGGTTGTGGTCGATCATCAGACATCTCATTAAGTAAACCCACATACTTTGCCTATTTGGACACTTGTTCATCTGATTTGGGTAAGTTAGAAGCATGAGTAGGGATTTTCATTACTAGACTAATTACTTCAACTGTAAAATGTTTGTTATTGGTAATTATTGCATTTGATCAGGTATAATGTTATACACTACATTGTGACTTGCAAGTTCGGTTGAACACTAAGGTTGGGGCAATTTTGAACATACAATTTAGTGCACACAAGGTATCCATATAGTGATTGACATGGTTCCTAGTTATATTTGTGTCAACATTCGACTACCTGGATAGATTCTAGACACTATAATGGGGGGTTTCATTGAGATAACTGAGATTTGGGGGTAAACCATCTTGTGAACGTTTTGATAAGTTTGGAACTACAGTTTTATGACATACACAATGACACCAAAAGCATCAAAAAGAAAATGGGGTGAGGGATCGTCCACCCCCCTCCTGCAGTTTGATATAAGGAAATTTATAACTTCTGAGGTGGCGACCAGATTTGAATACTTAGCCTCCAAATCCCTTATTCAGGAGCATGGAATAAGCCTCAATGAGTTTAATGGTGAGATGGGCCACTAGATAATAGAATGGGGATGGGGGACATTTACCGATGTACATGAAGCAGCAGTGGTAGCTTTAGTGAAAGAGTTTTATGCCAATGCACCAGATAAATCACCATTTTTTACATTCGTCCGGGGTAAAATGGTGTAGTTTACTGTTCAAGAAATCGATGATTATTGCAATCTCCGATCTTCAGTTGTTTGTAAGTATATGGCATATATGGACTATGGCTTAAATTATGAGCAAATACTGATTGAGTTATGCAAGCCAAAGTCCTCACGGTCCTTGAAGGGTACGTACTTTCCAAGCAATTATCTTAGTCATTATGGAAAGATATGGCATGCATTCCTTTACGCTAAATTGATGTCTTCAAAGCACACTAGTTATGTTCCCAAAGAGAAGGTTGTATTATTGTACTTTATCATCAAGGATTGTCCAATAGATGTAGGCCTCATAATACATCATTCCATTCTTCGTTGTTTATGGGGCCCTCTTCAAGGAAGATTACCCCATCCTTCTCTCATTTGTGGGCTGTGTGCACAAGCTGGGGTGAAATAGAGTGCGGATGAGCCGGTTTAACAACTGTTGTAACTCTTGGACCACATGATGATTAAACGCTATTCGATTTGGAAAGGAGGGAAATCTCACCCATGAGGCCTTGATTTTACCTTTTTGACTGATTCTAATGATAAGGAGGATGAAGAAGAAGATGTAAACTTTGTTGAGGAGGACCAAGAGAAAGATTAAGTCGGACCATCCAATTCATCTCGTTCAAAAGCTAATTTAAGTATCCAATTTCGGAGTCTCCAACTATATTTTGACGCACAGAATAAGCTAGTGGAAAAAAGGATGGAACGATTAGCAGCGAGACAAGAGCATATGTTTTCTACACAAAACTGCTTTAACATTACTTTGGTTGAGAGACTGGCCTGCCTGGATCCATATGTCGAGCCTTTTCAATTCCTTGTTCCCCAACCAATGTCAGTCTACCACCCGTCAGATGTTGAGGTTGAGGTTTATGAACTTTGTTTAAATAGACAATTGTTTTCCAAGAGACAAACTTATTTTCATTTTAGATGGCCTTTTATGAGGATTGGACTTTTAATTTAATTTAAATGTGTATCTTTATATTCGCTTGATAAGTTTAGAAAATTTTCAGATTAATTTAAATGGAAAGGTCATCTATCATTTTAGGCTGCAGGACGTCGTTCCACGAGTGGAACTACCAAGGGAAGAGCCCATCCTCTTCCTTTATCATGTCATTAATGGCTAAACTCGTATGATTTGGTTTCATGTTCTTCTTTCTTCACTATTACTTTGTCAACAAAGTGAGTCGTCACTCACAATGACAATTTTCACTATAACGAAGTGCTTCATGATTCAAATCTCCAATAAGTTCTCTACTACCAAAATTTTTCAAACTCGAGACCTTAGGTACATTTCTTTTACATTTATTTGGTTGTAAGTACATATAAAAGTATCAAATCTTGATGTTTATCAAGCCAATAACTACAAGAAAAATATTATCGACTCTTGATGCTTATCAAGTTAATGCTTCACAATTCATATAGAAGTATTAGTATATAGATAGATGCAATTCTCTAAATCCAAAGTTTAATATAACATACTTTTGCCTCAATTTCATTCCTATTTTTTCTGAATTTAATACACTAAGTAAAATGTAATGTACAAGACATATTTGATAAAATGATTGATCATCGTCTTGGGTGATGTGTGTTTGTTCGCATGTTTATCACAAACAATTGTACAACTAATGAAAGTTTGAAATAAGATGTCATTCTCTACTAGGTACTACTTATCATCTATGTGACTAGAGTATTTCACAAATATAATAATAGGTCAGTTGTTATGGATTAAATTCTTATGTTAATTCATTATTTAAACTAGCTCGTGCATTGCACGCGTTATATATATCAACTAGCTAGTTGTATATAGATAGTAGATTGTATATTGTAATTTCACATCACTAATTAATTATAAATTAGTGACAATGATTTGTACCATAACTCAAGCTTACTTTATTTACTTAGTGTATAGATGTGCTAAATTTTAAAAAATATCTACAAAGTTTAATAACCTTTCACTAATGATTGATTTTCAAAATATATTTGGAATTGATTCAAATTTACATATTTTGATACTAAATGAATATATTTAACAAGTACACTTTTTTTGTGGTTTAAATTAGAGAAAAATAAATAAATAATGCTATTATAACATAAAAAAGGGTCATATAATACTCACATACACACACATGTATACTGCGGGCCCCAAATGTCAAACGGGGACCCACAATATGCATGTTTGTGTATGTGAGTATTATGTGACCCTTTTTTATGTGATAGTAGCATTATTAAAAAAATTGACAATCTAACTAGTCGATAGGAATGACACCACCACCTATCATCATTGCCTATATATTTTTACTACTTTACTTTTATGTATGTACAATGTACTAATTCAAAATTTGATTCATGTGACTAAATTTTCATAATCTCGGGGTCTTCGCTCATTATTTGTTTTTGTGCTTTTTAAGTATATAATAATGCGTTTCTCAAAAATAGTATATAATAATGCAAATTTTAATTTATATATAATAAATATATACTAATATTTTTAGGTGTATAATAAGTGCAAAATTTGATTCATATAATCACATTCTAAAAAATTTATAAATCTGAAGGATGTTAGATATCTACGCATCTTATATTGATAATTTTGTGTACTCTAATAATACGCATTGAATGCTTGTATTACTAATACTGCAATATCTTAAATACAATATTACTATGCATATGGTGTGCATCCATTAACATATAATGTGCATATATCAGCATCCAATTTTTAAAAGAGATCCTAAATAAATGCATTAATTGCACATTTATATTTATAGAAGAAAATTAAAAGAAAAGTTTTAAGAAGTTTTTATCCTCTTGCTCTATAAATTGTAGGAATTGAATTGTTTTGTTCACAAATCACATATCTTATTTTTTGGAGACACTTGAAAAAAAATTTAAGTATGAAGTATTCCATTACATTTGCTAGCGTTCTTTTCTTGCTAGTCCTTTTTACAGGTAAACACTAATTTAGTATAAAATATATGAGTGTTTATGTTTAACTAAAGTTACATATAAACACACTATGCTTTTTTAATCATGTATTTCATTTAAAAAAAAAAATTATATTTCTTACTATATAAATGTTTCAATAGATTTCCTATATTGAGTAACATGAATAGATCAAAATTATTTAAGATTATTAGCATTTTGTATTTTTTATTACAAAGGTAATTTAGATAATAACGATGAGAACTTAAGAAAACCATGACCCTTTTTTGTTGTTGGAAAGTCTTCTAATTTTATTAAATAATTATTATGCCTCGTGCTCATGCCTTTGTTTATTTTGTAATATATAATTTCTTTTATTTTACTTCTAAAGATTATCATATAAAACTCATTTTTCTGGTGTTAGGATGCTATGATGGAAGTTTAACTCTACTAACTCTGTCATATTAGCTCACGTAATAATGACCCTAATAATACATGTCTTTGTAAAATAAAAAAAATCATGAGTTCAATTGTAGTAATCTTTTTTTACGGTAGTTACATATAATTGATTTGTTAAATATATAATTACTTTATTTCAAAATAGAGATACATTTTGATTTTTAAGTCAAATTTTAAATTCTTAAAATTCAAAATTGATTTAACTTTTGAAAGACTAAATATTTTAATTAGTACTATCTTTTAATTAGTATACAGTAATTATATATATATATTTTATTTAAAGTAAATAAATTAATATGTATTAGTATTATATTTCAAAAAATATGTATTAACTTACAAATGTTAAAAATGAAACTCTAATTCTAAAACACAAGGATTATATAGATAACAAAAAATTTACATAAAATCACCAAATTATATTATTTTGTCTATTGATTTAGTTTATGTATTTCGATAATTGTAGGTAATGAGCTGACGATTGTTGATGCATGTGAGGTACAATTTTCAGATCCTACTAAAAATTGTGTTGAAGATGCCTGTGCCAAAAAGTGCAAGCAAGAAAAGGGTCACTTTGCTTCAGGAAGATGTATACTTGTTGATACTTGCTTCTGTAAATATCCTTGTTAATCCTATGTATTACATGATGGTTTGTCACATTTAGACATGACATTATAAATAAAAAACTATTGGGTCAATCATATTTAGTTACATTTAATTAATTTTGATATTTTTTTTTGAAATAACTTCTTCATACAGGACACAAACTTTTATTCATGTGCAAATTAATTTATAATTAAAGAAAGCAAGCTATGATGGCAATCATCCTTCCAATATGTAGGAAAAAATATATTATCTAACTGAGCTAAATCTGCTAGTTCATGAGCTACTTGATAGCTTTCTTTTGGCGAAACTCACCTTCTGAAATTCAAATCTGAATCCTCAACAATCTCTTTTGATAGACGTGTAATCATCGTCTTACAATCTAGATCCTTCAATAACAATGTTACTAAGGCCTATCTCAATAGAAAATTTAATAGCTTGACGAATTGCAATTTCTTCGACACATGCAACCTGTAAATTACCGACCAAACTGTCTACTCCAGCTCCTAAAACAGGCCCATGCTCATCTCGAAAACAAAACCAATTCTGCAAAAACCATTACCTTTCACCGAGGCATAACAATTTATTTTAACGACATGGCTGATAAGTTTACACCATTTAGTAACTTGCCTTAATTCAGGTTGAAAAAGAAAGTACCTAATAAATCTCATAGTTTAAGAAAATTGATCAAAGAAATCGAGAAACCTCCTAGCCAACACATTAAAATTCACATCATGTTTTCCATGTACAACACAATTGCAGTGATCCCAAATCTGCCATGCCAATAGACAACCTGCACAAGTCCCCTTTGCTTAACACCTTAACCATGGATGGCTAGGAATAGGAACCAAATAGCAAAGTTCCTAATAGAGTCAAAATAGATCGTGTACCTAATATTAGTTAGTTATTTTTGTTCAAAAATAAAATTAGTATCGTAGTTTTGTAAAAAACATGAATTCATTATATAGTTTTATAAGAAAATAATCAAAATAAGATTACTAAATACTAATTGGTTTCTTTTATTTAAATATATAATAAAATAATAATAATAATAATAATAATAATAATAATAATAATAATAATAATAATAATAATAATAATAATAATAATAATAATACAAGTTTAAGTAAAATTATGTTTCCACTTAGATAATACGATTTGATAAGAAACGAAAATTCTCATAAAACTCATCTACCTAACTTAAATTTGGTAATATTATTAAAATATAAGTATAATTAATGATTCGAGTGTAAGTAAGATTTTATCATTATTCAGGTAATATAATTCTTATTATTCTAAAAATAAAAATATAATATTCTAATCGACTTTATGATTCAATTATTAAATTAAAAATTAAAATTAATTACTCTATCCAATATATAAATTACCAAATTAAAATTTACTCATCCACCAAACTTAAATTTGGTACTATTATTAAAATATAAGTATAATTAATGCTTCGAGTGTAAGTAAGACTTTATCATTATTCAGGTAATATAACTGTTATTATTCTAAAAATAAAAATATAATATTATAATCGACAATATGATTTAATTATTAAATTAAAAATAAAAATTAATTACTCTATCCAATATAAAAATTCCTAAATTAAAATTTACTCATCTACCAAGAATTCTCTTATTCTGGTGTGATTTTTATTTCTAACTAAGCATCCAATTAATAGGAGAATGACAAGATACTATTTGAATTTAGAAAATTAAGGATGCACAGGAGAAATTTCTCGGGCGAATTCACGGACGAATTCAACGATTTTTTTTTATTTTACTATGTTACACTATGCACACTATGCACGCTATACAATACTATGCATAATAAAATATAAAATATAATATATATTCTATTATACATAAAAAACAAAACTTATAATATATATATATATATGTATATAATAACAGTTCCCTCCCCCCCTCTCTGACCTTTATATATATATATATATATATATATATATATATATATATATATATATATATATATATATATATATATATATATATAGATATATAAAATAAAACTTAGATAACTTTCTACCTGCAGTTTTGAAAAATGGGTAACTGGGGGTCTATGTAATAAACAAAATTTACAACAAATAGTTCATAAAATATACCACTATTTATCTCAATTCTCTTGGCTTCACAAAACACGTTTTTAATAATATTTATTATTAATATTATAACTCACAATATTAACAACCAGATCATTCCCAAGAAAGATGAGACTTTCCGATAAGGACTTTTCCTTATTTGCGCGCAATTAGGTGACCAGACCCCTTTCCTCGACATAACTTTCTAAACATCGTTAATAATGCAAATAATAATATGAATAACTTTTTTCGTCTCAATTATTGATTTAATAATATAAAATATTGTGCAGATGATACTGTAACAATAATTGCATCAATAATATGAGATAATATGCAACAACAACTGTTGCAATAATTGAATAAAACTGAGTGACTTCTCACGTAAGCATCAATAAAGATAATATACAATATCATGTGCTACTATGTAACCACGCGTATTACTGTACTTTTACCACCGGGTATTTCAACAATTAACGGTAAAACTTTTGTTGTTATTTTTATAAAAAGTTATTTCTGTCGTTTTCTAATTCTGACAGTAATTCCATTGTGGGGTCTGTAACGCCCGAGAATTTTGGATTTTGAATAAATTGAATTTTTATTTGATTATGTGAATTAAATGAATTTAATTGATTTATTATGTGAATAAGATGTTTGAAGGTCGCTCTATGACCTAGAATATACAGAGAATTAATTTTTAAGAACCTTAGGTTTTAACCCTATGGGTTCAAACCCTATGGGTTAAACCCTAAGGGTTGGATCAAAGGACAAATGTGCCATTTAAATGGATAGCAACACTACTACAAAACAATAAATAGATAACATGGAAAAAACGTTGTGGTTTCAGTCAGAAAAATGTCATGGTTAAGGGTGTCATCTATTTGACACCCTTACACAACGTTTTTAAAACATTGTAGTTAAGCACATTACACAACGTTTAAAAAAAATGTTGTAGATTTGTTTTCAATAAATTAGTAGATACTTAAAAATGTTGTAGAAGGTATGATTCCACAACGTTTTCTGGATAAAAACATTGTAGTTTAATATATCAGACACCATTTTTAAACAATTTATACAACATTTTTAAAATGTTGTAGATAAAGAAAAAAAAGAAAACAACTCAATAATACCATTCGTTTACAATTTCAAATTACTACATCCACAAAATATATACCAATAAATGAATATGATTTTAACATCTCCAAAGTCGGTACAGATTTCACTCTTTTAGTAGTAATTAGGAGATAACTTATGTTTAATCATTTCCTATGTTATTGTTCTATCTCTAGTCGGGTGATGTGCTACCTATAACTTGATAGGTCAAGGTTCCCCTAGAAACTCCAGCAATAACATTCCATGTGTCATATATTTGATAACTGTCTTCTCTGAAGTGCAATCTTCAAATCGTATAGAGTAACCAACCTGAAATCAGATACGACAATTGTTAGAGAATCGCCTGTCTGGCTGTGCAATATCAGAATTGATAAACAAGTGCAATATCAGATTTGATAAATAAGTGCAACGATATATGGCACCACAGACAAACCTAATACTAAAAGTTTTCTAATACCATTTAACAATTCATGGGAAAGCCACATACTACAAAAAAAGGGTTTATCTCCGACGAAAATAACTCTGACGGAATACATTCAGTCGATCTTATTATGTTCCCGACGAGCGGGATGACGATGGTGGCTATTTTCATACTTCAGAGCAGCGTCGACGCCCGCTCGATGATCCTCCTTATACCGGGGGCTCTACTAGTTTTAATTAGTTACATTCGTTTAATTTGTAGTTTACATTATTTTTTATGTATTGTAGTTTAAACCTTGGCATTTAGTTTAATTTAGCTTAATTAGATGTTTGATATACACTAGTTTAGATTAATGGGATGTTTTTGACCTTTTTACTTATCATTTAGTTGGTTTTTTATATGTAATTGTAATTCGTGTTATTGGTTATATTGTTAGCTTGTGTGTGTGTGTATGTGTTGTTGGAGGTTATATTGTTAGCTTGTGTATGTGTATGTGCTGTTGGAATACAGGTACAGGTACAAGATGTGGGCTAAATCCCTGGATATTGCAAAAACAAATAAAATATTAAAAAAATCATTATTCTCGACGGAATAGTACTATTATCGACGAAATTCCGTCGGAAATACGAACTTCCCTATTTTTGGCATACTGACACGTGTCATGATTATCACCGATCGAATACTATCGACCGAATATTTTCAGTCGGACATATAGTACCCTCGACCGAATATGCAGTCGATGATAAGTCCGTCGAGGTTAAGTATCCCCGACCGAAAGATCGACAGACTTAATTTCGACCTGTTTATATACGACCGAATTTCTGACTGAACATTCTGTCGGAAATAATATAAACCTCGACGAAATATGCTTATTACCGATGGAAGATTCCGTCAGAAATAACCCTTTTTGTTGTAGCGACAGTTGAAATCGCTTTGGAATTGCAGTGACATGTAGGTTGATCATTTATGTAATAAAAACTCCATGGATGTAAGATTATTAGCCATAAGATTATTAGCCAATAACAAAATAATCCAAAAATAGAAATATGTGTAACTGGTTCCTTTTTAAGTTCCTTTTCAAGGTTTAAAGTGTATTTAAGCCTCAAATGTGAAAACAAAGGATTATGTAAATTATCATTACATGTACAATACATTTACTATTCTTTTTAAGAATTAAGTGATCGGGCAAACAAGTGGCAGCTTGATCAAATAAAAGCTGCAGAGACGAAATAAAAAAAAGTAAACATGGAATAATAGCAGATACCACTTAACAATCACTAATATTTTTCTTATATATTCAAGCTGTTAGCAATCAAACCATCACAATCATATGTATAATATAGCATATCTGTTCTTTGGTCAGTCAGTTCAACAGCTGTGCACAAACTAGAATTAAAAAAAACTTACCGATCTCCAAACACCTACCAACTCTGTCTATCTTTACTTCATATCTTTTACACATCTATAACAATAACATCGTAAATGAAACCAAACATGCTCACACTGCTAGAGAAAAAATTATATCACTATATACTATATTACCAGATTATACGGTCACTATCTGTCTGGTTGCACTTTTTCCTTCCATGGCATCTTTCTTTTTTCGACAGGTGGTGTAAAGGAAGGGGCCTTCCCATGGCTTTGAAGCAGGTGAGAAGATTGGCCCAGAGTTAACAGACAGACCATCACTTGGTGACTGATCCACTTGGGAAATTGCACATCTAAAAAGCCCAGAGGTTAAGTTCAAAGGGAAGTCCTTACCTAGTCTGCAATTCGAATTAAACAAAAGTTAGGAACACAACAAAGGAGAGACCTTTAGCTTCTATAGGAAAGGGAATATATCCTCTCAGTCAAAGGTTAAACTTAGAAGTGTAGTAGAGCAGATAAGAGTTCATCGCAGTGCCCACAAAATAACAAACATCATCACATACTATTTGATGATGATGATTACAACAAGTATGGCAACAGCTGGAAGAACTACAACTAACTATTAAACTCAGTCAAAAGTAGAAATGTTAGAGAATGTTGTTGTAATCTATTAAGCTCAACAAATGATGACACAAAAAATTGATCATAATATGATATAAACTTTATTAGTCAAGCATAAAAACTGACCAAATGATAGTAGAAATTCTTAGAATTAGCCACAAGAAAGTATTAGAACCATAATAATGGTAATGGTAATAAGCACCTTAATTCTCGACTGAACCAGAGATGCACGCTTTGCATTGTAGCGGAACATATCAATAAACGCCTGAAACATTAGAAGAAAAAAGATCATACATAAATCTTTTCCGTAAGCTAGAGACTATGAAAAACTAGAATACACATCTAGAATTCTTTTAATGGACGTATTCTCATAGATATTAGCCATGCCATTAAATTGTTGACTTAAACATACAATGCTTTTACTGTAAATTTTAAATATGCGAGTATGTTTTCAGTTAAGGACCATCCATAATGTCCTTCATTATATCATGAGTATCATTTTGCATTCATATACACCAAGATTGCTACAAATGACAAATTCAAATCATATGTGTTCCATCGTAAATCACAAAAGACCCCATCCCCCTTACTCCATGCCCAAATGTCTCAAAGCAAAGAAGTAATATAAGTACCACTCTAAATTGGGAGTCTATTATTGCACTAACAACGTTTATAGAGACTTGAATGAAGGTAAAGTTGGAAATTGCAACAGCATTTGGACTATCATAGTGGCAATACAATGATAAAATTGTTCTATGTTCACTATGGATAACTAACAGGTACTTAAACAGATACGCAATTTTAATCTTATCTTAAAAATAGAAAAAAAAACATCACTAGATGAAAACCAAGCAATAAAAAAAAATGAAAATGGAAATAAAAGCATTAACAAATACATTTTACACCACATAGGATGATATCTATAAAGATTTGAATTGAGTGCTCTTGGTTCACTGCCCAATAGTAAGTAAGAACTAGATACGACAGAAGTCCTAAGGCTATCTTATAGATTTTAAAACTGTGACAGGGAACCAATACAATCATGTTCTCTCAAAATGTATGTCATAGGAACATGGTTTGTCACGCTGTATTAATAGAGGGGAATAGAAAACCTGCATATGATCCCTTGAACGTTCATTTGCTTCAAATGCTTTATATTGGTTCTTCATATGATCCGCTCGAGTCCTCTCAAATGTATCATAATATCCTTTATAAGCAGACATTTTCTGCCCTTGTAGATAGAGAATATATGTGAGTACATGAAGGAAAAGTTAAGAAGGAATGAAAAAGTTATCAGAAGTATATACACATTGACTGACAACACAACTCTTTAAACGAGAATGTTTGAAAGATAAAAGTGATACCGTGTTCAAGAATTCTCTAGCATGAGAAACTAAAATAAATGTTTTCGGCCATTTCACCAGGTAATATTCCAGCCAAAACACGGGATGAAGATCAAGATGATTCTGCCATACAAATGGGTAAATTTACGTATTTTTATTCAAATTTTGCTAGCACTTATGAGAACTCGATAACTCTTGATGAAAGTATAAAATGAAGCAGAAAAATCATACTATAGGTTCATCTAATAGTAAAAGATCAGGCTCAATAAATAGGGCACGAGCAAGAGCTATTCGCATTCTCCATCCTCCGGAGAATGTTTTTGTTGCCCTCTTATGCATATCTGTAGTGAAACTGAGACCCTAAAACTTTTCTAGTTAGCAGGTGTAGAATATGATTGATTCAGAAAACGTGGCATGGGAGTCTTATAACTTACATAATCTAGCACTGATTTACTTTGATAAGAATTGATAAGAGTATATTGCACCTCAAACACATCATTTCTTTTCCCTCCTTTTCATTGATTAATAAACTAGCTATCTAATTTATTCTTTTGCCTCTTGCTTCTATAATTGTCCAACAGAAATGAATGCAACTCTAAGTTATGAATATACAAAATAGACAACCAACATCTTGATTTAATTCTAAGATCAAGTTCAATAGAAAATTAAAATTTAGCACCAATATTTTAAGTTTGTGAACTGACCGCAAGAATGGAAGCTGCATGTGAGTCAACAAAATACACATCAATGAACTCAAGCGCCTTCACCTTCCTTGGAATCGACTTGAAGCTCTCCCAAGGCATCAAAAGTGCCTTCACCTTCCTCGCCGAAATCAAAGTCTTCATCGGCGAGGACATTAACGATGTAATCTATAATTGGCTGATCCACTTCTAGGATTCGCCGGCCAATTACTTCGTGCACAACTAAACTCGCTACTTCGGTCATTTTATCAATTGAACTTGTGACGACCCAGAAATTCGGGTTGTCTAGAATTTAAGTTTAAAGAATTAGTTATTAATAAAATTAATTTTTATTAATACTATTATGTTCTATGTGTTTATTAATCGTTCTATAACCTAGGATAATTATAAATTGGGAGGATTCTGGCTATGACCTAGACTAAGCGAATAAGAATTCTCAAGACGAAAATAGAAGTTTTCTGGGAACAAAATATTTTTCGGGGAAAAGACAAAATAAGCACTATTCATCCATTTCTGCTCGGAGATTTATTTTGAAATTCCAAGAAGTTATTGATTACGTAAAATGTTGAGACGTGATGGAATATTCAATAATATTTCAGTTATGGTAAAAACGAAATTTTTGTCTGCTGACTCAAAACCTAAGGGTTAGGTAAAGTGAGTTCCGAGAATTTTATGATCACGTATAATCATTAGGGTTATTATGCATGAGAAATACGAGGATAATACTAGTTATTATATGAGTATATTAAGAAGATTAGCACGACGTATAATACGAATATCGTACGAATTATATACGAAGAAAATATGAGAATACGAGAATGAGATGCGTAGAATACGATTAGTCTTAATGGACTTTGAGTTCATGGACTTTGTAGAATCTAATTTGACTTGGATTATCTCAAGCCCAACGCTTTGTGAAATCAAGCCCAAGATAGGCCCAATAAGAATTAGGGTTAAGGCCCAAACCAAGAAAAGAAATCGCGGATCGAACCGATGGATAAATGGATGGGTAAAACCAATGGGGAAACCCATGGGGTGACCCATGGGCAAGATGGACGGCCACTTGGCCACCAAGTAAGGGTGGTGGCCAAGTAAACTTGGTGGCTAAGTTGTTGGAGGAGGTGGGAATAGTAAGGAGGTGGGGGCGAAATGACTAAAATGCATGCTCTTAGCCTTGATTTTCTATAAATAGGAGGCTTAAGCTCATTTGGTTGGATTTTGAAAATCCCACACTTGAGAGAGAGAGAGAGAGAGAAGTCAGATGGGAAGGAGAAGGAATAGCATGAGTATGAATGATCAGATCGAAAGTGATCGTGTAATAGCAAAGCTTGCAAATCGCCGACTTTGTATAACGAAAAAGGATTAAAGACGAACAGTAATCCGAACACTAGTTTCTTCTAATATTTTTCTTTAAGTTTAATATGTTTAAAACATAGCTTAATGAGAATAGGGAGAAGATGATGTTAGAAATAATTTCATATGGTTGAAATCATGAGAAAAGAAGAAATTAGAACTTAGAAATTTAGTTAATAAATTTCTGAAGGAAGTATAAGATTGGTAGCAAATTTGAATGATCCGAGTGGATTATATGAATAAGTAGGTGAAATAAGTAAGGAATGATGTTCTATAACATCAAATTCTAATAAAAAGTGGAATCGTAATCGAAAATATCGATTAAAATGAAGAACGAACGAAGAACACGCGAAGAACACGAAAAACATTGTTGATGGACAAATTTAAAACCATCGTAAGATAATTGTTGTTGATGGACAAGTTTAAAACCATCGTGTATAAGTTATTTGCTTCTTTCTTGGTTAGGAATTGTAGAAACGTTCATGATGAACGGATTAAAACTTAGCTATAACGAAGTTATGGCGAAAATTTCATAAAAGTCAAACGAGAATTAGAAAGTTAGTAAATGAACCCGGATATGTAGGGTTTCCTAAGAAAGTAAGAGAACATAGAAAACGTGAGTCATGGACTCAAGAACAAACGAGTTCCGAGTTCGGATGACCAAATTACGGATGAACGAACGAGAGCGTTAAAAACGTAAAATGAACAAAGGGTGAAGATCAAGCCAATTGAATGGCACATTAACGGATTTAGAATGAATTTTTGCTTGATGGGTATTAAACTATGTAAGATAAGGAATAGAATGGCTTTAGAACGATCTCGTTTTGAGTTATAACGAAGGAGTTTTGAGATCGCGAAGTAAGTATCTCAAAATTTATTTAACACTTAGAGAAATTTTCTAGGGTTAGGGCTTGGCGCCGCGGCTCCAGTCATGCCTTGTAGAGTGGCGCGACAGTGCTAGACCGGGGGCCAAGTTGCTGCTAACTCGCACTGCGGCGCGAGAGATAAAAAAGGGAGTGGCGCCGCAGCGCCAGTGTAGGGAAAAAGCCAGAGATAAGCTTTTAATTGCTCAGCTCTTGGGGGAAATATAAGGGAAGATAAAGAATATAATATTCAACTAGCATATAGATTAAACAAGATTAAATAACATAGAATATAAATGCAGGTTTACGTAACCGATATCCGGGGACCGTAGTCGCGATGAACGAACGTGAAGGATTGCTATGATTGTGATTCCTTAGAGGTTGAGCGAAGAGGGTAATGAACATGGGGTTCAGGTAATGGATAACGAAAGTATTAAATAGTATATGAATTATCAGAAAGCCGTAACAAACGGTAATAAGATTAATGAAAACCGAATGTGAGTCGATAAAGAATGAATCCTAAGGGATGGCATTTAGTTGTCAGAAAGCCGTAAGGAATAAGAAATTGATTTAATCGAACATTATAGTTTAATAGTTCGTATAAGTTAAGAGAAGTTAGGTTGTGGTACAATTGTAACTTTGATGGTTGACATATGGGAGTTGGGCTAAACAATTCCTTCAGAGAGCGAAGGTATATACGAAATTGGCAACCGATCTAACTCAATATGTGGGCAGTGTAGATGAGATGGGAACTTGTTTGTTGGTTGTTTGTGGGAAACCACTTAGAGTACTATATGGACTACTAGCAGAGAAGTGATGTGTGCTGAGTCTTAGAGAATTTATAAAAAAGAAGATAAGAATATAAATCATCCAAGATGATGAACGTTTTGAGTAAGACATCTCCGTATGTCATAAAGTCGTAAACTGGTAAAGGAAGTTAGTCGCGTAAACTTATATTGCAAGAACGTGAACCTTAAGAAGTAAAGTTAAGCAAACCAATGCGTAAGTTCAATATATGACTAATTGGTGTTTATGTTTTATCTTTATGTGTTATATCGGAATTGGAATGAACAGTTCGGCGTAAGCTGTAGCTGTGCATAAGGCAAGTTTCCTAGCTTCATTCATATTACAGGAATGCTAGTTTCTTTAATTTCTCAGATGTTGTACTTGAGAAGTTGCGAATGTGCGATATTTGTACAATGTGGTAGAACGTATGAGGCCTTGAGCCACAATTTGAACACTTCGGTGTTTCTATGATTTACATTATTCTGTGATTGAGATGTTCAATACAAGTATGTTCTGTTTATACATGAACCATTATTGTTAAGTCCGTGCTAATGATTCTAGCCAGATAGGATGTGTATGAAAAAGGTAGAAGAATGAAAGTACTTCAAAGTGAAAGTGACTGATGTTTTAGGATGATAGGAATCGAGACTATTCCAATTATTCAAGCTGCTTCATAACCTTTGTTCGGTTATAGAAGTTCTAAAGAAATGTTTTAATTCTGAAGTTGTTTGTTCAACTGTTATGACTTGCTGGGCAATTGAATGCTCAAACTTGCTTTAAATGAAAAATAATTTTCAGCGAACAAGGTTAGAAGAACTTAAAGATCCCATTAACGATCAAGCTGACGGTATCCAGATGAAGTACCATTCAGAAGGTGAACGAGCGAGAAGATCAAGTGAAGACTTGTAATGTAAAAAGATAAAACTGAGCAATGGACTAGTCTAATGAACTATAGTGTATCCTTGGTGGCGGATAAAAGTCACTCTTATAAGATGAAATGAATAATGTATTTATTAATATTTATAATGAAAAAGGTTATAAGGTTTCCCGAACCTAGGATTTGAGAGTGTATGTTGTTATATTTTGGTATATAATAATGTATGTTGGATGAAGGATGTACTCGTGACGTACGGAATCCGGGTGTGAAGATAGACCGGATTTCGGGGTGTTACAGAACTCGGTACTTTGTACACACTTACTGAACAGAGTTGATGTGACTGAATGCGGTAGTTATAAATATATACAAAGATTTATATAAGTATATACATGAAAATATAAGAAAAGGAGGAGCCGAGGAGAACTCACTTTCGCCCATCATCACCGACTTCCGATTCAGAGTTCGAGTCTTCGAGATCTGAGATGAGACGAGAGTAACAAAGTTTGGGATGATTCTTGACACTTGAGATCTGAGATGAGATCTAGGTTTGGGATGATTCTTGTCACTTGAGAGTTGAGAGATTCAGATTGAGAGAACGAGAGTTTAAGACTTGAGATAAGACGAGAGTAACAGCTTCAGAGTTGGTCAGTCGGCTAGGGCTAGTAAAGTATTAATGACTAATACGTTGAGGACTTTATTTAATTAAACCTCCGTGTTTTTGACCAACATAACGTTTTTTCAAAAAAATGTTATCTATTTAAAACTAAAAAATTGTCTTTTTAAATAGATAACATTTTTTCATATGTATCTACAACGTTTTGTTAAAAAAACGTTGTGAAAAAAATACCACAACGTTTTTTATAAAAACATTGTGATTTAAGTGTTGTCTATTTATATTTTGTAGTGGTGAAAAATGACCTAATTTCCTCTTTGTTGCATTATTGGAGATAACTTGTGGATCTTGCACTAAAGTGAGTTGGTGACCAACTCTATTTACTCCATGTGATGAAAACCCCCAGCCATCAGGTATATACATCAGCCCATTTCATTTGCATTCAAATAGATAGATTAAGGAGAGAGAAAATCAAGATTAAAGCCTTATTTGTTCACTAATATTCAACCAACACTTTCTCTCTCTAGACCCACGAAATATCTAAGCAATTCAATCCCTAGCATGATCTCTAGCAAGCCAAGAACAAACATCAAGGATCAGAATCATGATCAAAGCATGAATGAGGTCTAAACCCTAAACTTTCTAGATCTTCAAGATTTTAGTTAATGTTGTTGTTTGTTGGTTATATATGTGTTAGATGGCGTCACATATTAATCCGGGTTGTTGGATCATGGATCGATATCATGTAAATGCACGAAATTGGGTTTTTAGAATCAGATCATGAACTCTAGTTTTGTGCTCTGACAAGTAAATGTCAGAGCCTCTAGATCTTTCTGTGTTAGGTTTGAGTTGTATTTTATGTTATAGATCTGTTCTATGTTGTATGGGCTTGGATCTGAAATTTGAATCAAGCCCAGATCTTGTGTAGATTGCAAGATGTGAGTGGTTAAAGTGGGTTGACCGATCACCGAAATCAAATTCTGGGCAGCCCAGATTTCCAGTAACCTCCTCACAACATTTTTATGACCTCTGATCTTTCTACTGTTAAGTTATTTGGTCATGTTTGTGCAATATATAGGTAGACTGACATGTAGGCTACGCAGTAAAGCCATTAGAACACTTAGATCCATAACAGAATCGAAGTTGTAGCCGGTCAAACTATAGTTGACCATCAGCCGGATGAACAATTAGGAAAAACCTGATTGTTTAAGAACCGTTTTTTTGTCAGACTTTGACCAACCTAAATATTACTGTTATGATGTTGTTAGGATGATCTGGTAATATAAAAATGGACCCTGACATCTCCACTACATGTATGAACCTTTATAACACATTAATCAAGCCTGGACATCAAGGATTTAAGGGCTCAGAGTAGGCACCATGAACTATTCTTTATTTCTGGAAAAACCCAGAAATGAAGAACAGTCTCTGACAAGGTTTTTAATGGCTAATATCTCATTGATGTGTTGTTATATGGACCTGAAATTGGTTTGTTATTATAGTATTACATGTTTAACACATCAAACTGCCCAGAAGCATAACCATCAAAGATTTAAACTTGGTCAAAGTAGGTACCCTGTATACTGACTATGAATTTCTGGGTTTGGCTCAAGAACATGAACACATTCAACGACGGTTTTGTCGCCTATAGCACCTTTAGCGACAGTTTAATTAGAAAATCATTTATTTTATTTAATAAATAGAGAAAAATGGTTTTTAAATATTAAAAATTAATATTAAATTCCTAAAAATTATTTTAAAGCCTAAAAATGGGTTTTTAATTATTTTCAATATTTTTTTTAATATTTAATATTTTTGGAATATTAATGATATTTAATTTATTTAATTATAATATTAAATAAATTATTTAAAAATGATTTTAATACTTTAAAAATCATTTAATATTATATTATGGTATAAAAAAATAGTTAAATAAAACTTTGGAATATTAATGATATTATTTTGAAAATAGTTATTTTTGATGACTTTTAATATTTTGTGATGAATTTCAATAATAATTTATTATTAATGGTAATGAATTTAATTAATAAGTGAATTAAATAAATTATGGAAAAATAGAATTAATGCTTTAAAATTATATAAAAATGATTGAAGTGTTATACAAATATTTGAAGTTATAAAATATAACTTTTGAAATTTTGTCATAAAAAACATTAATATTTTATATTAACGGCAATTATCGGATAATGGATTTAAAGGTTTAAAAATCATATAAATATGATTTTAAGGTATTAAAAATACTTTGAGATATTATAAATATATTATAATATTATGTTATGATTTTTATTAATATTTAATATTAAATAAATATTAATGATAAGGGAATAATGTCGTATTTAATTCATATAAATATGATATTAATGATTGAAAATCATGACAAATGATAATAATTATGTAAAAATTATTGTGAGACTTGGAAAATTATTTTGATTGATAATATAATTATCTAAGATAATCGTTAAAGTATTTAGACAGAGTTTAATTGAACTTAAACTCGGTAATTATTCGACTAGGCCGTCAGGATGTCAGAATTGTACCGAACTCGACTCAAACTGTAAAAGTTTGACTTGAGGATAGATTTTATGTGTTTTATAGACTGATAGGGTTATGTGTTATGTGTTTAGATTATTTTATATTATGATGATATTATTCTAACTTGGTAGATCAATATTATTTATAATAGTTCTTCAGGAAAGCTAAATAAATTGCGTAACGATAATCAACCGAACATGAAAGTTTTTTCTTAACTCGACCTCGAGTTGTTTCATTCAAATATACTTGTGGTTAATCATTGATGATTGAAATGTCTATGAATTATTGAATCATAATTAGTGCATATTGATATTTCATCAGGTATGAAAGGTTGATCACCTTCATTACCATTCAGTCCAGATATAATTGATATGTTCACGTTCAATGTTCGTATAGCTATGATAGTTTGTTCATGCTAGTTCACAATTATATTATTGAATGTTAGCCATCTATTATTCAAATTCTTTCCATCTTAGTATTTTGTTAATTTTTTTAAATTAAACTTGCCGGGTAAACATGTTGCTCAACCTTGCTAGATCATGATTAACATTGCAAATTATAATATATACGTTCGGATACAGGAAATGATAAAACCAAGTTTAGCTTAGGATTATATTTGCAGCTAAATTGTAATAGTATAGTATGATAATAGCATTGTATGTTAGATAAAATATTACTTCAGGTATTATGTGAAGGTTTTCGACCTTGGGGTTAGTGTGTAAATGTAATGTATAAACAACTTATGTTTATATGTTCCGCAAATAGTTATAGAATGATTGTACCGGATTCGCGGTGATTCGGGACCCGGATCTAGGGACATCACAATAACCTTATAATAAGACCTCGCACTTTGCACGGGTTGTAGATGCTATAAGTATTATATATCTATATTTTACCTAAATAGACAACTTAGTTCATTTTTTTTGTCCTTTTTTTCTTGTGCACAAAAATTATTTTTCCTATAGTATTACTTCTCTTACTTTAAGTCAAAAGTTACCTACATGAGGTCAAAAACTAACTAATCTACATGTACATATATATTATCATGGAATCAAGTTTATTAGTGATAAAATACCATGATAGTCATCAAGCATCCCGTCAACTTGGTATGTTAGATGTCTCAATCTTTTGGACCGCCCTTACAATAACTTGGTATGTTATAGTATTTAATGAGTCCATCACCACCATTCCTTAATTTATTGTTAAAATAAAATATAATATTTATATAGTATATAATTGAGTTTTAGTTTTAAGAAAAATATTATATTATGTTATATTGCATTGGTTGTAGGCCACTCGAATGAAAAAATCTCAAAATATTTTACATTGAAGGTAAAAAAAAGTTCATGTTTAATGCATAATTATTAGCACAAAAATTTCTTTATTTCAATAAGAAATTTTAAACACATATAACTCAAAAAAAATATAATAAAATCTTAATCATAAAAAAATATGTAAAAAACATTAACTTAAAGTTAAGGTTCTTGTAGAGGACACTAGGAAAGAAATTGTGAGAAGTATCTTGCAGAGGCTATCCAAAGAAGCTT
This sequence comes from Panax japonicus, assembly GCA_020205505.1. Lineage (NCBI taxonomy): Eukaryota > Viridiplantae > Streptophyta > Magnoliopsida > Apiales > Araliaceae > Panax > Panax japonicus. The sequence continues at coordinate 14,103,923 of CM035105.1, forward strand.
AGCGAAGCTTCGATTACAAATACAGTTTTGTTCATGATTGAAATAAATTTTTCTTTAAGTTAAGGTTCTACTTAGGTATTGGATACCAGCTTTGGTTCTCATAAATATAGATTTATGAATGGAGCAAGCAGAAATAGAAAGCTAAACAATAGATAAGTAATCATATGTGTGGGAAATGAAGCAATGGTTGCTGCATTAGCTATAAGAACTTGTTGGGAACTGCATATTTAAATTTGATGTTGGAATATATACATAAGCATGCCTTTCGAAAATCTGTAAAGTCCTTATTAAATCATTTGTGCAAGGACTTAGATTAAAGAACAAAGTTGTTAAGTTGATCTGAGCTTAACGTTTATCTTTCTGTAAAATCTCTTATAATAGAAAAATCAATCCTGTTAGGATGATCTTATGAGTTGTAATAAATAGGAAATACAAAATCATGGAGTCCGCAGAAGCCAAAATCGTAGTGTGTTGATCAAGCCTATCAGAAACGTGAAGCAGTTTAACTAACGCATGTCAAGCTAAGTCGAAATCATAGGCACTGACCTAAATCATCGAGTTCTTAAAGCATTGAAATCGTAGTCTGCCAAGCGCTGTCAAAGCCAAGGCAGAATCGTAGAGTGCAAACTCTTATCATCAGACCGTGATCGTAGTGCTCATCAGTTAGCATCAAAATCAATGAAAATGTTTAACATCATCAACTGACACTCGAACGTTGATATGATTGAGAAACCCAATGCTCTCACCAAACAACCTTGGTTGAATCGAATAATCAAAAAGTAAGGAGAAATGTACCTACCAACTATTTTGGTTATAATGATGTCTTAGAGGTGTTAGGTGAGAAAGGAAACTGTTGTGTCAGGCAAGTTAAAAAGAAGCTCTCGCATCATCTGGATGTCAACATCAAAGAACTCAGAATGTCTGAAACATTAAATGCTCAAACGGAAGCCTCTCAACGGGAAGATTTCAAATGCTTCTATATTAGGCCTTTAGATTGAAGATATCAAACAAGCAAGAATCAAGAATGAAAAAGAATTAAGAAAGAAAAAGAACATAAAACATCTGGCAAATCTTCACTCCACAATCCAGCTATATATTACTTCGCTACTAAGTTTATATGTACCTGAGCTTAAGGCAACTTAGTAGCACAACCAAAAAATAAACTACACTCATTGTAGAGCTGCCAAACCTGCTAGGCTTGAAGAGTGCTTAGTGTACTAGCTTTCCAATTCTGCTTGGCTTGAAGAGTTCTTAGTGAACTAGCTTTCCAATTTTGCTTGGCTTGAAGAGTGCTTAGTAGCTTTCATTGTGCTAAGTTAATCTTTTTAATTAACAAAACTGTTAAGTTACTCTTTGAAAAAGAAAATCCAAAATATATATTCCACCCCTTTCTAGATAACTTGTGTGTCTCCGGGAACTAACAATTAATATTAGTGCAGGTTTTCTTATCTTAAAGCTTACAAAGCTCGAGTAGATCATGGCACATATAATGATCGAATCCAAGCTTGGTGGAGGCAGCAAACTACTAATGTGTAACAAAGACAAATTTTCCAATTGGAAGGTTCAAATACAAGATTTCATGGACTCAATAGATGATGATCTATTTAAGACAATACTGAGTGGACCCTACATTCCAACAAAGTTGGCACCAACCCTTGATGATCCAAATAGAACGCAGATCAAGATAAAGTCTAAATAAACTGACAATGAAAGAAGGGCAGTCCAACTGGGAAAAAAGGCTAAAAACATTATGTTCCAATCAACAGTAAGAGATGACCTATTTAAAAATTTGGTCAATTGAAAAATAAAAAAGGAAGAAGTAAGAGATGAATAAGCATTGCTCATCATGTATGAGGGAACTGAAGAAGTTAGAGAGAATTAGCAGTCTCTACTCACTCAACAGTACGAGATGTTCACTCATATATCAGGATAAAACATTACCTCAGTTTATGATAGATTTAATGTTTTGTTCAACTCTCTTTGATCCTTTGGAAAGATCTATGCTAACAAAGATCTCATCATCAAATTCTTGAGGGCCTTACCAAGAAATTGAGATCCAAAGACAACAACCATAAGAGAATCAAAGAATATTCATGTGATTACTGTGCAACAACTGTACGATAATCTTCTAACGTATGAACTAGAGCAGACTAAACGTGCAGAAACTTTATCAGAAGGAAAAAAGAAGGAAAAATGAGTTGCTCTTAAAGCAACAAGAGCCACCTCAAAAGCTCAAATCAATGATGAATCTGACACTGAAGTAGAAGATGATGAAGATGTTTTTATGCTAGTTAGAAAGTTGAAAAGATTCATACGAAAAGATAGAAGCAGCAGACCAATGAGATTTAAGAACAACAACCAGGAGAAAACTAAAGATCTATACTACAACTACAAAAAACTATGTCACTACATTGCAGACTACAACAAACCTCTTAGAGAAGAACTAAAGAGGAAGTCAAACCTGATGAAAGAATTCAAAGGAAATAATAAACCTTAGAAGAAAGACAAAGGTCTGGTAGCTGGAGGATCATGGAGTGACTTAGAAGATGAAACTAATTCTGAGTCAGACTAAGACGATGAACCCCAAGTGGCCAACCAATGCTTAATGGCCAAGGAATTAAAAGATAAGATAAGAAGTGAAATTAGTATTGATGAGGTATTTGATTTCAACTCTCCTGATGTAAATATTGATGATTTAAGAACTATATTACATGACATAACATCTGATCTACATCAATGCATGAAATGGTTCAGAGTCTTATCAAAAGACTATTCTCTTCTTCAAGAAGAGAAAGAAAATGTTCAAGCCAAACTAGAAACAGTTCTACTAAGTACTTATTCTCTCTCAAATCTTGAAGCTGAGAATAAGACTTTGAGATAGATGAATGAGCTAAAGTGCACAAAGAGTGTTGGACCTATCTTTTAAAGTTGAGGAGTTAAAGAAGACGATCCAAATGTGGAACAAGTCTTCTTGATCTATGGACTCTCTGATCTCTACTCAGAGGAATCTTTTAATCGATTAGGTCTAGGTTTTGAGGACTCTCCCTCAAAATTAAATATGGAAAAACCCTTGGAAACTAACACTAGCAATGCTTCTAATCTCAATAGAAGTATTATTTTTGTGAAATCCACACAAAGTGTCGAGCCAGTGAATTTCTCTTCAAATCTAAGTATTGTCCCTAGACATAACAGATCTCATGCTGGTCTAGGTTTCAGAAAAATCAAGAGTAAATAACCTGCTACTCTTAAACCTCGAAGGATCGTGGGGTCAAATAAAACCAACTCCACGAACCAACTAGGAAAGGGATCGTAGACTTTAGATGTACTATACGAAATCTCTGAATCAAATAATAGTATGGAAAAAAGATGAGGTTGCCTATCACCCACATACATCCAGGATAAGAAAGAATACACACACACAACCATGCATCATACTATAGGTTATATATTCAATGGATATGGTCATAAGTATGCAGCATGTTATTATAATCCTATAAATCGTAGACCTAAAATCAAACAGATTTCGGTCCTCAAAGGAACTAACAGGGAAGGACCCAAATAAGTTTGGGTACCAAAATGAAAGATAACATTTACTACAGGTACAAAGCTCCACAATGACAACCTGATACTTTGATAATGGATACTCAAGGCATGTGACAAAAAACAAAAGCTCTTCTATCTAACTTTAAAGAAAATGAGGGTCCAACAATCATTTTTGGTGACAACGACTTTGTAAAAACCAAAGGATATGGATCAGTTGGAAATAATGTTGTGTCCTTCAACAAAGTAGCTTATCTAGAAGGTCTAAAGCACAATCTCTTGAGCATCAGTCAACTTTGTGACAAAAGACATCAAGTCACCTTCCTCAACAACCAATGTCAAGTAAGAGATTTGAAGACTTCTTCTCTAAAGCTCACAAGGACCAGAGAATGAAATTTCTATATTGTCAACCTTGCTAAGTTAAGTTCTGATGAGACAATATGCTTCCTTGCCAAAGCTTCTGAAGAAATTAGTTGGCTATGACATAAAAGATTGTCGCATCTAAACTTCAAAGGCATGTCAAAACTGGCCTCCAAAGACCTTGTAGTAGGCTTATCGAGATTCAACTTCATCAAAGACAAACTCTGTAAAGCTTGTCAGCAAGGTAAAAAAATAAGAAGTTCATTCAAAGGAAAAGAAGTCAACTCTATTAATAAGCCCTTGGATTTACTTCATATGGACCTCTTCGGGCCTATCCCTACTACAAGCCTTGGAGGAATGAAATACTCTCTGGTAGTAGTAGACGACTACACTAGATACACATGGGTATTCTTTTTGAGTTCTAAAGATGAAACTTGCTCTCAATTTATGAAGTTGTTCAAGCTAGTTATTAATGAGAAAGGAGAAAATATCAAGGCGATCAGAAGCGATCATTGTAGAGAATTTGACTTCTCAAAGATGGACAAGTTTTATGAAGATAATGACATTAACCATAACTTCTCCGCTCCAAGAACTCCACAGCAAAATGGGGTAGCTGAGAGAAAGAACAGAACACTAATTGAGACACGAAGAACACTTCTAGCAGTAGCTCTTCTACTTGAATACTTCTTGCCAGAAGCTATCAACACGGTTTGCTACACCCATAACTAATCTCTTATTCACCCTACGTTCAAAATACCCCTTATGAGTTATGGAAAGAAAGAAAGCTGAATGTCAGATATTTCTATAATTTTGGCTGCACTTGCTACATTCTCAACAATGGAAAACAATATCTGAATAAGTTCCAACCAAAGTTGAATGATGGAATATTTCTCAGTTATGCCACTGATAGCAAAGCCTATATGGTGTTATATAAGAAAAATCTAAATGTTGAAGTCTCCATTCATGTTATCTTTGATGAAATAGACTCTTCAAGCAAGTCTATACCACTAAACTCCACGACCGACAAATCAGACACCACGATCGTAGGTATAGAAGAAGGAATCATAGAGCGCGATGAAACAATCGTAGAAGACAATGCTCCAGACAATGATCATCTATAACCAGAAGCTAAAGTCAACCTTATATAATTCATACACAAAGGCACAAGAACTGAAGTTCTAATAGGAAGCAGATGGGCTAAAAATCACACACAAGATTTTATTATTGGAGATCCAAATGCAAGAATCAAGACTAGATTGACCACTCAAAATGAGTGTTTCTATCCGAGCTTTTTGTCCTAGATGGAACCTAAGAAGATATAGGAAGTCTTTGAAGATTCTAGCTAGATTGAAGCTATGCAAGAAAAATTGAATCAATTTAAAAGAAGCAAAGTGTGGAGACTTGTTCCAAGACCAAATCACCAACCAGTTATTGGCACCAAATGGGTATTCAGAAATAAGATGGATAAAAATGGAGTGATCACAAAGAACAAGGCAAGACTTGTCGCAATAGGTTACTCTCAAGAAGAAGGCATTGACTATGACGAGACTGTCGACGTTGGGATTTTTAGATGTCCCTTTTCGTTACTTGTTCTTTGGTGTTCTCATGTTAGGTGAGATTTGTTTGAAAAAATAAGTGAAAAAGGTCCAAAATATATAATGTCGACGATGGACTGTTAAGAGTCGCCATTTGTTTTTTTAAATGGTTGTACCACACAACCGAGAAAAGGTTTGCATATTGACCCAGTGATGTGACACTGTTAAACGGGTCAGTGAAACCGAGATTCATTAAGGTCCGGGGACTTGATTATGCGGAGGGAAGGTGTTAGGCACCCCCCGACACCCGTGTTACCGCGGTGACCGCCTCTTATCAAGATATTATTATCTGAATGTGTGTGTGTGGGGTCAATATGCTATTTATTTGAAAGTATTGCGACGCCTCATTCGCCCCTATATACAAAGGGTTTGAATTTATGTAAAAATTCAATTTTTAGCAAGATATGGCAATGAAGTTTTATAAAAGAGGTTTTTTCAACTGTTATGCTCAATAGTAATTGAGACCTTTTACACTTCCATTTTATTAAGTGTTCGGCTTGATTATTTTTAATTTTTGAGATGCGAAGCATCTATAAGAAAATAATGTACAAAATAATGCCGATTTCCTCGTGGGAATAAAAACCATCTAAGGAAATTCAGACACTGCAGATAAATTAACAAGCTGCTTACAGCTGAAAATGTCCATTATTGGAACCGAATTTAAATCCAACAGGCTGAATCTTTGATCACATGATTCCTAGGCGCACATGATACCACAATTTGTATGAAAGCAGTAAGCAGATATATATATATATATATATATATATATATATATATATATATATATATATATATATATATAGAAGCTGTAAATATATATATACAGACATGATCAGCCACCACGAAGCACATCCATGAGGGATCAAAAAATATAAATAAAGCTGTAACAGCCATCAACCGCCACGGAGGAAACTCAGGCAGGACAAAACGTAATGAAAACGGTAAAAGCGATCAACCACCACGAAGTAACTCCAGGTGGGATGAAATATATATATATGTATATATGCATATATATATATATAAGTAATAAATGAACCGGATGTAAAATCCTGGCTCATTGAACAGAGTTTGACAACAGTTCATATATATAAGTATATATATATATATAGTCCGGATCAGGTCCGGACTCTCGGATTTTAACAAAATCCGGACCTTTTTTTTTTGTTTTTTTAAAACAACTAAAAAAAAATTATGGAACTTGAATTTTTACATAATACAGTGTTTTAGGTGTGATTTGGATACGTATAACAAAATATATCTGTACAGTCTGGGCAGACTGTACATACATTGGTTGGTATGGGTATTAAAAACACACCCAAAACACTGTTTTATGGAAAAAAAAATTAGTTCCATAATTTTTTTTTTATTTGTTCTACCAAAAAAAAAATAGGATCCGGATTTTGGGTCAGGTCCTGACTCCCGGACCTGATCCGTGTTATATATATATATATATATATATATATATATATATATATAAGCGAGTAAACGCTCCGGATGTAAAATCCAGGCTCATCGAACAAAGTTCGACAACAGTTAATATATATAAGTATATATATATATATATACAGTCAGGATCAAGAGCACTCTCCTTAAATAGCACTCCGCCTTAAATAGCACTCTGTGATCAAAACGACGTAGTTTTTGGAGGACGCGGTGGCATTTTTGTAAATACAATGCCACCGCGTATTTACAAAAATGCCACCGTGTCCTCCAAAAACTACGTCGTTTTGATCACAGAGTGCTATTTAAGACGGAGTGCTATTTAAGGAGAGTGCTCTTGATCCTCTCTGTATATATATATATATATATATATATATATATATATATATATATATATATATATATATATATATATATATATTAAAGCAGTAAACGCTCCAGACCGAAGTCCAAGCTCATCGAACAAAGTCCGACACACAGTTCATATATATATATATAAGTATATATGTATAAAAACTGAAATAAAACCACGAACCGAAGTCCGGGTAAACACACACAACACGACTCTCAGCGTGTAGAAGGGTGTGTGCAAAGATGAAGAGAAAAGCTTTAAAGTGTGTGAGAAGGCTTATAGTGGGCTGCCAAAGAAGACTTCTATATCTTTAAAGGGATGAATGATCGGCTCCCGTTGGTACAAAAGTAGCTATATGTGAGCTCACAAGTGTTTAAAATGAGAAAGCACTAAAATTTGATAGGGCTTCCTCGCCTCTTTTTTTCTTACAAATGGTCTCCCCAAGCCCTCTATTTATAGAGGGGGGAGCCACATGTGTACCTGCGGCCAGCCGCAGTTGTACCTGAGGTTTCCAGGGTTACCCTGGGTTTCGCAGGTCATGTCGTCTTGATGTACATGCACGTAAGCACTATAATGTCCGTTCGAACTTTCAGAATTTCAATATGGGCATCTGACTGAGGTATGTAAGACCTATTTTGGACCACCGTTGTTGAGAGTTACACAATGCATGGGATTAGAGGTTGTACAAAGTCAAGAAGATGGGACAGTGCCCTCCGGTCTTCAAGCTCCAAGTTCTATCTGTTACCTTGCGTAATAGTCACTCGGGATTGGTTTTCCTTGATTCTTGTGGGACATTGTCGTGTAGAAATGTATGTTTGAAATGTAAGACGACGTGATGTGGCGTCGAGGTGGGAAGATGATGACTTTTCCCCTCACCGGGGTTATCACTGATTTGGGCTGTCAAAGGAGACGTTGCTCAGGGTTATCTCTGAGATTGGGCTACTGCAAGTGTTGAAGGTCCTCAGTGTCATCTCTAAGGTATGTCTGTTTTCTCAGGTTTAGGTCTTGGTTTGGTATTGAGTACCTCGATATGAGTGCCGAGGTTGAAGCTGATTACATGTACTTGAAACAAGTATTTTCGGGGTCATCGTCGGAACTGCATTCCTTGGGGGTATTACCAAGGTTGGTGGCTGATACTCATAGTGTTGGGACTGAGACTTGATACCTCGGGGTTATCTCCAAGAATAATCGGTCTTCTCTGGTGGAATTTCTGGTATTAGAACTGCATGTCTCGGGGTTATCTTCCAGGTTGGAACTGTTACTCCCGGTGTGTGTTTTGGGGTTGAGACTGAACTGCCGGTAGTATCCGGACTTGATGTGAGTTATCTTCCAGGGTTATCTCTAAAAGACGAATCTGCCCTCCTGCAATGTTAGTGATAGGTATGCAGAAAATTTTGAGTGTCTATAGATGCCTCTCTTTATTATATTTATGCAATGCAATGCATGGGTAGGATAAAGAATCCTACACACTTGAAATGCAATATGATGCAAATGTATGATGCATATGTGTGGGGTTGTTGTCCAACATGCTGGGGATGACTGTCGGCTCCTTGTAGCTTCTACCGAGGATTGGCAATGATGACCAGATTAGATGTGTGATCCAAATCTCTTAGGATGTTGACGTTGGGACTATCACTAAAGTACGTAATCCTTGATACAAACTTGATTCCGAAGAGGTGCCTCTTATATGTAAGAAGATCTGTGGGGATACAACTTTCTCTGTTTGAGGATGTGTATAACATACTCATCATCGATCCTCCTTGATGGTGCTGACCTTTTCCTGGTTGATCTGTGTGGATACAGTCAGGATATGTCACTGTTCTATTAGATTTACTGCCAACAGCATATGTTGTCAAGGTTGCCTGACCTTCGTTGATGTGTACTTCACCGATGTTTTAATCAACGGATGAAAACCATGTGGTAGACTTTCAAGGATGCTTGAACTTCGCTGACATGCGAATCAACAACTGATATGCATTGTGACCCCCGCCGGGGATCCGCTGGGGAATATGAATATCAAAGCATGAAATCATCGAGTAGCTTTCGATGCCTTGATGGGTTTACTTGCCATCAGATGAAATAATGTCAAGGCTGTTTGACCTTCATTGATACATACATCAATGGATGGTAATGCATTGTAACCCTCACCGGGGTTTTTTTTACCATCGCTGATGTGTGTATCAACGGTTGATATCATCGGACAGCTTTCGACGCTTCATTGGATTTATTTGCCAACGGTCATACTGATGTCAAGGTTGCTTGACCTTTGTTGATATGTGTGTCAACGGATGAACACGTGTTATAACCCCCGCCGAGGATCCTTTTAGGACTGCGTTGTGACCCCCGCCGGGGATCCTTAGAGAATTAGGGTGTCGACCCTGAATTGGCGGCATTGGACCTACACAAGTTATTGTCGAGCGTAACTGTTAACATTTGAGATAATCGGTATAGTGAACCCGGTGTTTGGGCAAATACCAATGAGTGATGTGCAGACCCAAGGTTCACTCTGAGAAGACCAGGATTTGTAAGCTATTTTGTTCAATCGCGTAGCATTTTTATTCCTGATTTGATTTTTTAAGACTGTAAGAACTCTTTTACAACTCGAATTGGACTGAGCCAGAGGGATGGGACCCACATAGGGGTGTCGCAGGTGCACCTGCTTCATCCGCAGATGAGCCTGCGGCCAACCGTGGATGTTATAATCATGCAGGTTACTTTCATAAGTCACTTTTAACTTGCAACGCGAAAGAAATCTGAGAGCTCTTCTTCAAATTTGCTGAGTTCGGGCGAATTTTTACAAATTCTGTCACCGTACAAGTGTTCTACACTATCCTGGTAACGTGTGCATGTATTTTTTCCAGTTTATATCCGTTGGAAAATGACTTATCACATGAAATGCATCTAAACACATAATAGTGATTATGTATGCTCAAATGACTTGATAATAAATATTCAACATAGTAAATATTAGTATTTAACCTGTGCTGAACATAATGATGTGAATTTTTTTAACTTTTGAGACAGTCAAATTGGCATCTTTTTCTGTTATTTTTTATCCTTTTTGAGGACAAATGAGAAAACGGTATAAAGGCAAAGTACTCCTGGTATTGAGGTTAACCTTATGGATTGATGACTTTGATTTTTAATGCATATATTATGTATATGACATTGGGCAGGTGTGCTACTAAATGGCGACCTAGTCATGTCTATGTGCATATGGATAGTTATATTTACAAAGGGGACTATGGCAAAAAATTTCAAAATGTAGGCATTTAATTAGTCATGCATTTCTAACATTGTATGTTAAGGTAATGCATGCATGCATGTAGTAATAAAATGCATTTTGAAAAGCTCCAAGTTAGAAAATACCACACCCTTTCTGAGGTGATTTGGAGACTTGTTTTCTAGATAATATAGATCCGGATCAGTCGAGTAGTTCTCGTATGACCACTTCTGGTGTACGGAGGAGGGCTTCTAAAGTGCCTCAACCCCATTCTGTTAGATAGCCTCATCGATTGGTGGAGGCGGTGATACGTCCAGTCCGGGCTGATGTGCCGGACGTTGAGGACAAGGAGGAGGATGATCCGATTGCGGACCATATTCCTACTGCACGTGTTTCCCGTAGGGAGCTCCCTTGTATTCAAGTGGCAAACCCAGAGCTTCTGGGTGACTTGAGTCGACATCCCTCGATGTATTTGCATGCTAACGAGGTAAGACGTTTGATCTTAATCTTCATTCTTTCCTATTGATGAGGAGTAAAGGGTTTTCTGATGTTGAACATCATTTCATGCAGGTTCCCAGCTTTACACAGCCACGAGGGAACTGGTTGAGCATACACTCCATGTACCAGACTCTTCATCCTGACTATAGAGCAATTGTGCATGACTAAGGTTTTAGAGCATTCTTTTCCATCCTTCCCCGTCGTTGTCCCTAGGGTTATCTCAGGGCATTAGTTTGAGCGATGGTTTCATCAGACTCAGTCACTCCATTTGATGGACTGTGAGGTGACGATGACACCAATGGATTAGTGGTTTATCACAGGTATGGAGTTTGGAGGGGCACTAGTGCCTTGCATGGCGGATATTACCCCTACTGCCGTCAGATCCTTGTTAGGAGTTCCGGCAGACGCGCTCAAAAGTAAGACTGTCCGTGCAGGTCATTTGAGCGTGGATGTTATGAGTGGACTTTTGAGTGAGCCAATGCTTGATGATGTCAGAGTCAGGGATCACATTCTTCGGCGATTGTTCTTGATGATCATTAGAGGCTGCTTCATAGCAGTTAATTCTTCTACGATGTCGTTCCCTTTGGTCAGCGCCACACGTCATGTGGACCTTATTAGAGAGTATGATTTGGGTTCCTATACCTTTGCATATTTCCTCAGGGGTATGCGTATGCGCTCGTAGGGTTTGACTGAGGCGTGATTAGGATTCTACCCATTTCTGCTGGTGAGTATTTCTCTTGTAGTTTCCCATATATAGGTTAATAGTGTTTACTGACCGCATATGTTTGCCTTTGTGTTGGTAGTTTTGGGCCTATGAGAGGCTTCCATATTTGAATCCTGTGAGTGTGTTAGGTTTAGATATATATCCATGAGGACGACGATGGAATCATTCCATACTGGCGGAGGTCCCTGTAGCTGAGGGTTTCACTCATTGCCGCCTGCAGCTGGAGGTGTTGACAACTGATACTATCACATGGATTCCCTATTCTGGGGAGCACTTGGCCATCGGTTTTGAGAATGGGTACCCGAATGGCGTCGAGTATGTGATCTCCACCTAGAGAGTTCCTCTCTTTACAGATGGAGGATGAGAGCTCTATTTCGGAGAGCGTGCTATCAGGTGCACTACAGGGGAGATTTGTATGCCGATCTTGCCTCTTGTCTGACGTCATTGGTCTGTATCGCAGTCACCCGTCACTGATATCCCATTGTTAGGGGTTGACAGTTTTGCATTGTCAGAGGGTCCCTGCACTCATGAGATATTACAGCGTTGGTGGTTCCCTCGTACTATTGGAGCCCAGTCTTGCGTCACTCAGTTCATGGGGGATATGGTTCCAGGATCCGTGATGATGACGGATTGGATAGCCTACGTCCGAGATCTGACTCATGTGACATAGATTGACAATTTTTCCCGGCGACTAGACCAGGCACATTTCTTTATCTGGCATTTGGGCAGAGATCCGGCAGAGGCAGATTCGTTTGATCCTTCCGGCTCAGGCGCTGGCCCCTCAGATAACCCATTTGGTTTTGCTGGCGCGGATCCTCCTCTATACAAGCTTGACATCCCTATTGATAGAGATCCAGTGATGTGGGGTAAAATATAATTATGCACAACTCGCAAGTATATGTGGTCAAGAAGTAATAAAGTGAAAGTAGAGTATCATTCCCATGAGGAATTATTTAATAAAAATCACCAAGTACTAACCCATAACCATCTCAATCTTATTTAAACGAATGAATTTCAATTTATAATTAAACTACTATTAAATTCCACTAGTTAAATTAAGATTACAGAGATTTAAGATCACAACATCACTTATTGCTTCATTTAAGTTAAGACACTTCTCATCAATTAATCTCTATCATGAATTGTTAATCTAGAACACTAAAGTAGATAAAACCATGTCTCGATGCATAATACTCATACTCACTTAAATCCACAAATGACAGAATTAATCAAGACACCTTAATTAACTAATCCACTATATTTCTATGTGAATTACAATTAAAAAGGATTTAAAGCACAAGTTCTCTATAAGATTACATATGGCGTAAAGACATATCTCTATCCTAAACACGGATCATGAATTCCATCTATGCAGAAATCACAAACACATGCCATCATGATTAGATCTAAATCAATACTTCATCTCTCGAGATTCATATAGATTATCACGATAATTTATGTCCAATCAATTAAACAATTAAGTCCAAATCGCAATAGACAATCCTCACAATAGAACATAATAATTGATAGTGAATCATATTAAAATAAACTACACAATAAGATCCATTGTAATCTCAAACAAAGAATTAGTTCATGATTATTGAATTAAAACTAAGAATCCACAATTGAATACACAATAAAAGACAAAGATAGAAGAAGATGAGAAGATATAATCTGTTGTCTACAGATTTGAAGCTCCCTCTTTGCTCCTAATTTGAATTTTCAATGGTCTCCAAGTTGCTTCATTCTCCAAAACTCATTAGAACTATTATTTTTATCTAATTTACTCTAATCTAATCTAATGGAATCCTCTCTCTAGTCTAATCTCTCCTAATCCTTATGATTCTCCTCCTTTTATAAGTCTCTTCATATGTCTTTAAGTCCTCTTTAAAGTCCTCTTGGAAGTCCTTGAGTCAATCGGATCGAAACAATCCTTTTCGGACTCTAATTTGACCAAAATTCGTATTTTGTGGGGCGGGGGTCTAGGCTTGTAAAAGGCCCGCCCCGGTGGGCTAGGGGCCTGTTTTGTGCTGGCATGCCCACCCCGGCGGCGGTTTTGTGAAGTAAACTTTTATACTCTGACTTCATTCGGGAAATCGGCCTTAACTTTTTATCCAGGGAAGATTTACGAGGCCTGCCACCAATCAAATCGAAGATATCAACGAGATATACAACTTTGATTCTTTGAGATTTGAGAAATAACGAACAGATGAAGGTCGAAATTGGGCTGGAAGTGACACTATGTAAATGGCCACCCAAAATAGTGACGTTCGACGTCCGTTGGTACAAAGATTATAACTCTTGCATCCGAACTCCGATCGGAATGATTCAAGATGTTCTAGAAGGCTAAGAAGAAATTCTACAATGTAATCCAAGTTCTAGGACAAGAACATGAAATGAACATGAAAGTCCAAACGATGTCCGGATTACTTTTCTTTGCGATTTCATACCAATTCTTTGCGATTTCAATGCCCACGCATATAATCTACAAAGTGAACACAAAATGTATGAAAATTAACTAAGAAACATGAGATTAAGAAAATAATTCAAGTAATATATACCGGATAAATAGGTATAAAACCTACTTATCAAGTGACTCAAGAGGAGTTACATCAGGTGGACATGATTGATGATGTAGATATTGACACCATTGTCTTCTTCTGGTGTGTATTCTCATTATCTCTTTTGATAGGCCTCTATTAGCTATTGGGTGGCTATGCCCCATTCTCGTTATATCTTTTGATAGGCCTCTGTTAGTAGTAGGGCGTCTGTGCCCCATTTTCGCTGTATTTTTAGTTGTACAAAGATGATGTATGTAGATGATGATATACTTAGGAATGTATCTACATTTCTCCATTCCCTATATCATATTGCCATCTATTACCTGTAATGCATGTATCATTTTATGCATATGTATGTATTTAAAGAGATATTCAGCATTGACCCCTGGATGGTCTTATGACATGGCCCGTACAGATGTCTTTTTTGATAGTTAGCCGTATTGATCATACCCCACCATTATTGGTGGGATCTAGTATGCGATCGTGGTATGATATCATGTCACCATCAGACAGGGTGACCGTAGATCATTTATTACAACATACTATGACCTTGTTGATGTTTCAGGTTCCCACATGATTCGTGGATGGCATGTTGGCGCACTGGCTATCGGAGAGGCAGATTTTCTGATTTAGAACCCCAAGAGTTGACTCCCACTCTAGAGGAGTATGCACGGTTAACGATGCTGCCTCTAGACAGACCTTGCGTGCATATGTCTTTGGGGGACATGAGTCAATGGTTCATGACCCTCACTAGATTGAGGCGTAGGGTGGTACATGATGAGCTTACATCTGGCCACGTTATATCTCAGTGTTTTCTGTTCGACAGATTTGGCTATGAGGATAATTATACACGATATTCTAGGGATTTCACCACACCGGAGGATCATTGTCGTCTAGCCAGGTTGGATGTACTGTTATTGTGTGTACTATCATATGTATATATGCCATAGTATATGGATGAGTTAGACATAAGAGTTATCGTGGCAGTGAGAGCTCTCAAGGAGTGTCATACCATCGTACCGATGATTATAGAAGAGACTTTGAGGTCAGCTACATACTGCTTCACCTATCCGACAGGATTGTTTACGGGCAGCTCGGTCATGCTGTATGTGTGGTTTATGTCACACTTGAGACCGATCGGCACTCTTAAACGGCATGGGTATTGTTTCACCCATGATATAGCCATGTCATACTCCTTTCAGCCATCGGAGTGTACATGATGTCGTGTCTTGGTCGATGTTCTTGGCGGATATCAGAGATCTGTTTGGCATACTGTAGAGTTCGGGGCTTATCTCACCCTACAACTTCATTACTCATGCTCCGGGCATGGTCTACCTCCCTCTGGCTGGTTTGAGGTGCATGACCACCTATTATCTTATGGCTGTGATGTCTCAGTTTGATCAGTTTCAAGATTTTCTCCCTTTCGAGGGGGCGCCAGGTCAGCGTTTAGCTTCTCGCTATCTTTTAGCAGATGATCTGTAATACCCGAGAATTTCCACGTATTATTAAATAAATATAGTAATGGAAATAAATATTTATTCTAATATGAACGATTTCGTGTTATGAAATGAGATAACTCAATTATATTAAATAACTGAATAATTGAGGATAGGTGGAGTTTTGTGATGAACTCATTGAAGCCTTGTGTGGCATGGTGATGGGAAATATTAACAGTAATATTAATTAACAAAGGAATTATAAAGTAAGCAATTAAGTAATGTTAATTGTTAATTGTTGTTGTAGTATATTTCTGGATTTTTAATTGATGTTAATGAGGTTAATTAATATGTGATTATTAATTGTTATTTAATTGATAATGGTTGTGGCAGAATATTGATTTCTTGGTAATTGATTAATAATGGGTGATTATTATTGTTTGAAATGAAACTATAAAAATATAATAAGAATTATTTAGATAAATAATGATTATGGAAATCCATAAATATATTGGTCAATGATGATTGGATTAATTAATATTGGTGTTAATTAATCAAGGAAGTGAATAAATTATTTAATTATTTATATGATAATAGTAGGTTAACAGTTATGTGCATAAGAGCAATAATACAACTATACTACATAGTATATTATGGCATTTGTGTGACTATATATATTAAGTTGTATACAACTATATTGTATGAGGCAATGTGAGTAAACATATTGGAACTATATGTTATAAATACATTATCTATGTGACAATATGTTTATGGGTAGGTGTTAAAATAATATACCATGAGCATATTGTAAACTCTCATTTTTAATATACCAGTGTGATAAAATATACATGAATTATATATATGTTGGATAACATCTACTACCTTGAAATGTTAGGTCATGTTGTGACATTAAGTTATAATATATGGTTGAAATATGTATTAAAAATATAACATAAAAATTAGAATGTGTAGGAGTATACAAGAATGTTGAGTGTTCCCATTTACTCTAAGACCTCATTCACGTGTATTTCAAAAAGGCTAGCCTATGTTCTTCATTTTCTTCCAACTCCCTAGCTCATGATCATGGGGGAGTGGTGATTATGATGAGTTCCAACAACCAATCTAACAACTCTTCCATAACCTTCATGCAATCCTACAATCCATGAGTTTGATTCAATGGAAAATTTCAATGTCTGTGTATTGATTTTTCAATAAATAAGAGCTCTCCTTCCATTTTTCCAAGTGTTGAGAATTTCTAAGTGAGAGATGAGAGCATACAAGTAATCTAGAGCATGAGAGTTCATTAGGAGCAAGTTCATTGCAATTATAAGGTATAAAATTCCTTTTTATTCTTCATTTTCAGTTTCTGTTAAATTTCCATTATTGAAATTCAAATTCTTGATTTTGTGGAATTGGTTGTTAAATGAGGTTGGGTAAAGCCCACATAGTTGTTAAATGACCATATGAGCATGATGCAATTGATATATGATTGTTTAAAATTGAAATCATTAGTAATTTTTGAGGTTGGGTTGGAGTTCTGTCGAAGCAGACTGCTTCTGCGCCTGAACCAAGCACGGCGCAGCTGCGCCACATTTGTATTGAGGTGCAGCGCAGCTGCGCCGGTTGCTGAATTCAGTTGAGCAATCTATTTTAAAATCTGATCAATATTGGCTAGTTGTTTTGACTCAAGCTAGCATGTAAGCATGTGTATGATGTATATATGGATACGTTAATCTAATGTGAGCATGTTTAGACTAGACATACATGATTAACGAAGGCGTATGGTTTACATGGAGATTTAGACTAAATTTTAAGAACAAACTATGTTAAAGATCATGTTCTATAAATTGTGAACCTAGTAAGCTATGCAAGACTGATTTTTCACATAGATGAACATGTTGTAGTGTATATAGTTCTTTTGTGCATGTTCAAACTTATTAAGCCTTATGTTAGAAATATTTTCAATAAGAAGCTTAGCCTAGTGAGCTAACATGCATGATTTTTTACATGGTTTATATTCTAACTTTGAAAGCATGTGAGTATGACTTGGAAATGCATGAATAAACTTTTAGCTTGTGTTTATTTGATTAGTAAGGAAACATGAGCATGTTGAACCTATTAGCAAGCTTTGAATGTGAATATTGTCAAGATACCATGAGGACTAAAATTTGACATTTGTGATCATGTTTGATGACACTCTTAGACTCGCTCATGTAGCGTAAACATATATATACCATGCTTGTGTAGCACATTTCAAGAGAAGCATGAACGAAGCCTATGTTCAACTAAAGAGGTTTTAGTTTCACGTATGTGTTATGAATACAAATAAGCATTTATAATTTGAGTTTTATAACTATCTTGTATGTTTAGTAAGAAAGCATGCTAGACCTTGTGAATTCATGACTTTGAATGGCCTTAAATTGTTGAACTGAACATGTTAGAACTATGTTATGAAATAAGGAACCTAGATTGACTTAAGGAGCATGAAAAGACCTTTAACATGACAAATACATAATGTGTGATTGTTTTGGTAGAGCTGAACAGAAACCACAAGGCAGCAGCTGAGTCTTGGCATGGCTAGAGGACGACGCAGATGCGCCGGTCCTAGGCTTAGCCATGGTGCAGTTGCGCCAGTTTAGAATCCCAGATAATGAATTCTGACTTTTGAACAACAACCTGCATGATGTGTATACTGCTAAATGTGATCTAAAACCTACTGATGTATATATATATGAGTGGTGCCTAGTTGATAAGTCGGTGTTGTATTGAAATGAAAAGTCCATGAGTAGGAGATCTTAACCTTGAGCTTTCTTGATTTGCTTGTGAAGTAACTAAGTAGTTGATTCATGATGACTTATAAACTGATTTTGTACAATATATACATACGTGTATCATGTCGAGCTTGATTAAGGGCTGTGTTAGCTAATGAACACTATATATTTATAATACGCTATACTAAGATTCTAAAGTGTTGATTTATTAACGTGGATAAACTACGCTTAAGGCAAATTTCTCTAACCTTACTCAAATTTATATTGAGCAAGTATCTGAACCTTACTGTTATTGTGCAAGTATAATTGCATTCTTTATTCGACAAATACTGTAGGGTTATCCCTTTTTAATACAAGTTATATTACTTTCTCGTTCAAATGAGCTTGTACGTTAAACCATTATGAAAGCTGTTATTCATGTTGAACTTGGTATTGTCCATTGAATATTGTGAAAGAGTCGATGCCATTTGATTCGGCTAGACTATATGCATGTTTATAAAAAACTGTCCAAACCAATTAAGTGGTTCAAAAATATTGTAAACTAAGTTGAACAACCCTTTTGGTAAGGGGAGTGTATGTCGTTGGAAACCCCAACACATGAATGAATATTATTGTGGTGTTATGCATAATGTATAGTATTGTAGATTCATCATCTATAGTAGTTGATATTTTTGGGTTATCAGTTTAATATTGGTAACTCTAGTGGAAGTTCAATAGTCCTTAGTGAATGCTTAGTATAAATTGTTATCCAGTTGGATACTTTGATAGTCGTTGAATTCATATATATCTGTTGATTTATATTGAATTATCGTTCTTATTCAAAGAATTGTTGATATTTCTTACCCATGATGTTATTATGATACTTTGAACTATCCAAGAAATGACACTCTGATATTTCAAAACTTGTGATATTATATCCTATACCCTTGTTGTATATTACTTGCTGAGCAATTTGTTCTCATCCTTGCTTTTAAAAACATTTCAAATAAGGCAGAACATGGAAGTGTATCCGGGCAGGACAAGGGGAAGGGAAAGTCTACCGACTAGCTTGTCCTTTTTATGTTTAAAGTCTATTATGAACCGAATTTGAGTGACCAAGTGGAGGTCCTAATTTGGGGGCGTCACAAGTTGGTATCAAAGCTATAGTTATAAACTTTAGGAACATGAATCCTTAGATTATAACTTAAGAAAACTTAGAGGTTAGGAAGGGATAAAACTCATGTAGAGTTTTCCTTGAAAGACTTAGCGTGTTATGAAATGTAACTTCATTCTATACAATGAACTTATGTTTATTTAACATTCTGATTGAGTTGTTGTTTGTCTTGTCTTATGTTTTTGATTGTAGGATGACTAACATGGGAGGACCTAGTCGAGTAGTTGAGGAGCAACCGCGTGATATCCATGTAGTCAATAAGACACCCGTGATAGCGGGGCCTATATCGATAGTTGTCCCTATTAGTGATGATGATGAGGAGGATGAGATGGTACCTCTACATAAGGAGTCTGATCTGGAGGAGGAACCCGAGCCCATGGAGGACTCCGATGAGACTACTTTTGAGGATCGGATGTTGGGAGAGTATGAAGAACAGATTTTGGAATTAGGATGCAAAGTCGAAGAGCTGGAGACTAAAACTCTTGAGAGGCAACTAGTGATGCAGGAAATGAGGTAGAAATTGCTCACCGTAAGGAGGCAAGGAACCAGATGGGTGCCTTGTTTCACCGATTGGTGGCGAAGAACGTCGAGTTGGCAGTAAAGCTAGAAGAAATTGTGTAGAAGATTTTGAGTGAGAGGACGCGGAAGGAGGCCCTCTGAACTCAGTTAGAGATGGAAGTGATGGATAAGATCCACTTCGAGGAGAAGTGGGAGGATTCTAATGACAGAGTGGGTGATCTAGAAGATGAGGTGCGGTGCAAGAGGATGAAGAAGATGGGCTATGCTCTACGCACGGCTATGGAGAGGTTGATCGATGGGGTAAATCACTACCCCGCTGAGTAAGGACAAACCCGGTATACCATAAGTCGGGATATGGTGGCACACATCACACAGAAGGAGTATGAGAGCGCCGTGGAGCGTGGGATGTTAGATTGAGTCTAGAGGGAAAAGCTCAGTACGTAGTGTAGTATTCTTATTTATGTGTTGTTGTAATCTTTTGTGTAAGATGTGAGATAGTGGTAAACCCTAAACTTTTGAAAAATGTTAGAAGGGTAGTAAGCTAGTGTTGTCCCCGTCTTTTGTGATATTAGGGGATATGTTGTAATAACCCGATATTTTCTATATAATTAAATTAGAAATTTTGCGTGTACTTTTTTTTATTATTTTAAAGATGAGGATTTGTACAAGATAAGGTATATACGTATTTATGTGATAAAAATAAATATATTTATTACATAAATATTTACAAATAATTTTATTTTTAGAATTATCGATTATTATAAAGTATATTCTTATAATAATTAATTTTATAGTAGAAATATTTTTATTAATTATGTTCTATGAAAATATGATAATTATATTATTTAAATAATATATGAAATGGTTATTAGAATTATTATAATAATTATTTTATTTTATTATATGAATTTTTATCTATATTAATTAAGTTAATTATTTTAACTTAATTAATAACGGTATATATGCCAGATAAATCAGATATGGAATCCAAACTCTAATTTTGGATTTTGATCAAGGAATGAGAATAATAATATTATATTATTATTTGTCAGTGTTATAATTAGGTATGTTATGTGAGTAAGGTTAATGTGAGGATCAGTTTTGATGGAATAATTTTAATGTTACAGATAAACCCTAGTTTGAAGTCAAATGAGACTTTAAAATCTGTCTAGTAATTATGTTATGTGATTA
This sequence comes from Panax japonicus, assembly GCA_020205505.1. Lineage (NCBI taxonomy): Eukaryota > Viridiplantae > Streptophyta > Magnoliopsida > Apiales > Araliaceae > Panax > Panax japonicus. The sequence continues at coordinate 14,125,286 of CM035105.1, forward strand.
ATGATATTTATTATAATATTATTTTATTTTAGTGCCCTAAATATGTAATGTATATATGTGGACAGATAATGTCGGTCAAATTATGTGTATAATGTCAAAACCCTAGTTCTAAGCGGTTAAAACCCAATTTAAAAGCCGAATGCCAGTTTAAGACTGTTACGTAATCATGTTAATGTGATTTATGATCGGTGTTATAGATATTAACCCTAATTAGGGATAACCCAAATTTTTAAAACCCTAATGTTTTTTTATAAACCCTTATTATTTTATTTTTTTAAATTATAAACCCTAATTTGATTAGAGTAAACCCTAATCACTGAATTAGGAAGTGTGATGCTAATTAGTGTCTCTTAAACCTAATTAGCAAAGTGTTAAGTAATTAAAAACCTAATTTATTAAGAAACCCTAATTTACAAAAAATTATAAACTAATATTATTTTTATTTTTGTGCAAACCCTAATTAGTAATTTTAACATGTGCTCTTTATTGACAGTAATCAGCCATTCCATGCATCTAGCTTTATATATATATATATATATATATATATATATATATATATATTAGAGAGAGAAAAGTGCATTATTTGCCTCATTTTCTCTCATACACTCAACCAAGTCTCCACCTCTTCAAACCCACGAAAAGTTATAGCATTTCAGTCCTTTATTACAGCCCCACGATCACCAATAACAAATCAGAAACATAGAATCAAGATTTGCTCATGTGAAGGTATAAAACTAATCTTACAATCTGATCTTGTATGTTGTGTTAGATGTTAAAATTTTTGTGTTAAATATGTTTTATGAAGTGTCTATAGATGATCGGGGTTGGTATTTGATAGATCCATAACATCAAAGTGCTCGAAATTAAAGTTTTTTAAAAATCTGGGAATTTTTTTGTGGTCTGACAATGAATATCAGACCCTATAAGTCTCATCCTGTTTTTGTGATTTGTTGTTTAAAGGTTGATACTTTTAGTATGTTATGAACTCTTGTATATGGTACTTTAATCAAAGTCATAGCATAAACCTATTGGAAGTTATTCACAGTCAAAACCCGTTAACCAGGCATGACCAAATGATTTCTGGGTAACCCAGAAATCATATTTCAGTGACTGACAACGGTTTTGATCATTTTGATCCGTCAGATGTTAAGTTATTTGTGATGTGACAACCCGAGAAATTAGACAATTTATGAAAATCATAATTGATTGATTTAAGGTTCAATATTAGGACCTAGACAGGAAATAAGTGTATGGAATTGGCAGTTATGTAATGAAATTTTAAGAATTTCAAAAGTTTTGAACAAAACTTGAATTATGTGATAGACTGTAAGTGATAGTCTAGTAATGAGGTATAAGATTATGGTAGATTTAAAATTCTTTTGAAGAATTATCAGTGATAAGTATCGAAGTAAATACTAGTCGGTATATTTGGTTACATATGTGAACCATAATGATTTAAGATCAAGGATTGATCAGATAAGTTATAACTTTAGCAAACCCTAAAGTTATGTTAATCATATGTTTATTAAGTTAGAAAAATCTAACGTTCTGTTAGAAAACCTTAACGTCTGATGAGAAACCCTAGAAATCGGTTCTGGAAACCTTAGTTTCAGTTCCGGGTATCCGAAACCCTAAATTCATGATATGAATATGGTGATTAAGTTAGAAAACCCTAATGATATATTCTGAAACCCTAGTTTCAGTTTCGAGAATTTAAACCCTAATTTGGGAATTCTAATGCGAAGTATTAAACCCTAAGGGTTAAAAAGTTGTGTGTAAGGAATATGAACATTATGTGATGGTTTATCTTTGTTTATTATATAAACAAACAAAAGAAACTAGTGTAACCCTAATTATATATTAGGAATGAAGGATTTAATAACTTAAGGGTTATGGGAAAAGAGAATTGTGGTATTTAGAATACTTACTAATTCTAAGAGATTTATTTTATACATCTCGGTTGATTAATTTTATAACCTAATTATAGCAAGTCTAATTGGGTTAAGGAAATAAGTGTGCATGAGCAAGGATTTGTGTTATAATTGAGGGAATGAAAACCCTAATTAAATGAATTGGGTTGGATAAGAATTAAATGTAGTGGATTATGTATATTTTATAGTCCAAGTGTTGGCGAATGATATTGGTTAGAGGCCAAGCAATACAGTAAAGAAATAACCCAACTTTTAGCCAAGTGGGAGAGGAATTTTGGACGTTTGTTAAATCAAATAAGCATTTAGTAAATAAAGCAAGACTTGGAGCATTCTAAGGCCACATGGCCGGTTGCTAGAGAAGGAAATAAGAGGGGAAGAATGTGTATTAATTGCTAACTTTAGTAGTTAAACAACTCCTACCAACTACCCATGTGTCATTCTTTTGATTGGCCAACATGTTTGGCATTTCTTGCAAGCAATTCCTTGGCAATTAATTAGAGGAAAGAGAGAGAGTTAGTGGGATGAAAAATTAGCCACATGGCCTATCAATTATAGAAGAGAAAAAGGGAGATGTATCTAGATATTTTAGACAAACATAAATCATGTCATTTTCTCTTTCCTCTCTTATTTTTGCTAACTAAAAAGAAAGTAACAAAGGAGAGAAAGATAAGAAGTGGCGGCAGCCATGGAAGAGAGAGAGAAAGGAGAGGGACGACTGGAAATAGAGAGAGAAAAGGAGAAGGAAGAGTGGTCATGGAAGCCATTAAAGAGAAGAAAGAAGATTTTGATCAAAGGTAACTAGTTTATGTATTTGATTTTAGTTTTTCTAAATCAAACCTTGAATCTATAGTTCTAAACTCAAAAACCTTAGATCTATGTGTTAATGAGTGTTTCATGTTTAGATCTAACCATATTGAGTGATGATTTGATTGAAATCAAAAGGAATTGAAAAATAGAATTTTCCAGAAAAGTTTAAAACTAGAAAGTGTGATCTAGCTTTTTGATTCTTGAAATCTATGATGAATATTTATGATTTATGTTCTTGGGATGTTAGATCTATGTGTTTATGAGAGTTTTATGTTTAGATATACCCATATTGGGTGTTGAATTGGTGGAAATCAAAGGAAGAGAAAAATGTAATTTTTCCGGAAAAGTTAAACTTTTAAAAAGTGTTTTGATATGGTGTTTTAGATCAAGTGATGAACTTATGATTTTGAACCATATGATGGAAGATCTACATGTTATATGATAATTTATGGTTAGATCTTGCCATTTTTAGGGTTGATAAGCTTGAACAAAGAAGAAGAACCAAAACAGTTTTTTTTTGTTTTAAATGAATTAGTGGACTGCTGCCCTAATCAGAAAAATCCGGATCTTTAAGGTTACTCTAAAAATTCTGGACTTATGATATGTTATAGTACACTCAATAAGATTTCCATAGACTCCAAAACGGACTAAATCCGACATCGGAGGAGAGAGTTATGAAATTTCTCCCAAACTATTCAAAGTTAAGAAAATCTGTTAGAAGGGCAGTTTTTAACAGCCACTTCCGGGCTAAATTCCGGGAGCTTTACATGTCCAAATATGGATTGTGATAGATGAAAACTATAGTTTGGAAAGATAGGGATCCAACAAAATTGACGGATCATTAATCGGAGTTACAGATTTCGTTTTATTTAGGTTTTGGTGAAGGACTCCAAAACTGCCAAAGTGCAAAAAGTTTCTGCCCAAAATTTTCCAGGGGCTGTTTCGGGGATTTATTTAACGTGAAAAATTCCAAGATTTTGGGAAATGAAAATATATGGTATTATGTAGCTCTTGTCCAATAATGAGCTGATTCCGAGTTAAAACAACCAAGTTATGACTATTACAATTTTTGTGATTTTTCAACGGAAATCGCTATAAACGGAGTTCTACAACTCCGATTCCCACGAAATTTAAAATGGAGCATCAAGTTAACATATATAAGGTTATGCCAAAAGATGGGCATTATTGGAGTTAAGCACGAGGTAGCTAATTTCTTAAGCTACGCACTAGAAATTAATTTTTGAAAAATACCAAAGGAAGTTGGAAAATTATGGAAAAATAATTTTTATGCATGAAATACATGTATATATGTTTGACCAAAGGATAGGAGAATAATTCACTGATTTGGTATTTTTGTGATACGGATATAGAATACAGTTTGCTGAATTGAAAATGTGTTGAATCTGGTTTGCTGGATTGAGGTTTAAATTGATGGATTTGGAATTCAAGTTGCTGAATTATAAATTTGGTTGTTAGATATAGAATCCAGGGTGCTGGATTAGTGTTTGCCTTATTACATGTTAATGAATAATTTATGAAATAAAAAGCGAGTGTTAAATCATAAGGGATATGATATAGTGATTGAATAATTATCAAAGGATGATAATAATATTGATGTGTTAAGTTGTTATCTAATATTTGATTAAGTATTAGATAGTATTATGGAATAAAGTATGTTATACTGATTAACAGATCAATCTTATAACTGATAGGTCTTTCGTGAGAGATTAAATTAAATTGCGTTGCGGTAATCAACGGTTCAGGCAAGTTTTCTTTTACTTAACTCTAATAAGAGTAGTTTCTTCAAGTTTATGGTTAATCATTGCTGATTGCCATGAAATTTGTACTCTGTACATCTTGCATGTATAAGTCAGGTATGAAAGGCTGATCACCTTCATTACCAGTTGGTTCAGAAATGTTTGTTCATGTTTAAAACTTGTTCAGTCAAAAATTTGTTCGTGCTAGTTCTCAATTATATTGATGAATTATAGCAAGCTCATTATTCATACTCTTCAATCATGATATATCGTTATATTGTTGTATATAAACTTGCTGGGCAACTTTCATGCTCACCCTTTCTATATCATGATAAAACATTGCAGATAAAGAGAATGCGTTCGGATACAGGAAACGATTAAAGCCAAGTTCAGCTTGGGATATAAAGTGCAGCTAGTTTGTAATAACGTATTTGATAAATATTGTTGTGTAATAGATATTTTATGAAATGTGTATTAAGTTAAGGTTACTCGACCTTGGGGAATAGTGTGTAATGTATTGTATAAACAATTTATGTTTATATCTTCCGCAAATAGTTATAGAAATAGTATTCCGGATCCGAGGTGATTTGGGACCCGGATTCGGGGCTATCACAGTTGGTATCAGAGCTGTTGGTTATGAAGCTTATGTGGTAATACCTGAGACAAATAACCGCAGTGATTAGGATTAAGTACTAACTCAAGTAGAGTTAGTGTGTCGGTAAGATTCAAAGATGAATCTCGGCGAGTGTAAAGACACAGAGTTCCCTAACTCTGATAATAAAGTTGAACAGTAATAGTGAATAGATCGAGTCTAAAGGACTGAAAGTGCAGGGATAGAAGATCGTAAAACAAAACGATCATAATGCATAGAGATAAATCGTAATATATACGATAAGATCACCCCGTGATCTGATAAGGTTATGATATGGGAAAAGAATCAATCTGATGATTGAAAAGTTTACAGCAAGATGTTGTGTATCAGTTGTACTATGAAATTGTACTATGAAAACTCATGAAAGAGTTATGAATTGTAAATACGGATTAGATACAATTCGTATGGAGTAAGTGTGGAGCTAGAATTATGTGGGATTTCAATTGAGGACTCGTGTCAGTCGCTGAGTAGTATGATTCCTTGTATGGGCGGGGAATTTGTACTTGGTTTTAGAATCACTTAGCTTCTTGGTCGATGTAGTGGTTAGGTTGACCAATTCTTTGTATGAGCGGAGAATTGTTCACTTAGCTCTCTATATTGATTAGTGGTCGAGTTTGGTTTGACAACCACTTAGTTTCTGGCACTGATAATCATTGAAATGTTTGTGTCGCGCTATTTGGTATATGCGTGTTAAGAGGGTGATTCCTTTCTCATGTGTATAACAGATAGATAGGTCATATATAGAGAATATAGGTTTAAGTACGAGTTCTTAAAATTCATACTTATGTGACATACTTGACGCATAGTAATGTGCTCCCACTTCCATTATGGAATTTCAAGTGGTTGCAATGGACCTTTTGGTACTTGATGCTCTGCTTTAACTCGTTGACAAGTTAGACACCTTGAGATAAACAACGTTATCTCTCTCTTCATATTGCTCCACCAAAATATATGACGAATATCATGATAAATTTTGGTACTCCTAGGATGGATTGCAAACGGTGTGTTGGGTCCTCTATCATGATTTTATACTTTAAATCAGGGTCGTTAGGAACACAAAGTCTGGAGTTGACTCGAAGTATTCCTTCTTCATCGATTCTTGCTTCTGGCATATCACCTTATTGCACTTTCCCCCTCATACGCATCAACTCCAGGTCTGTAGCTTGAGTAGCTTTAACTTTATTGATTAAAGTCGGTTCTACTTGTATATTCGCCATCATCACATGCGTCCCTGGAGTCTTTAACTCTATCTCCATCCTTTGCAAGTCACACAAAATGGGCCTTTGCGTTGACAATATCGCACTCATACTTGCATATGATCTTCTACTCAATGCGTTCAGCTACCACGTTCACTTTTCCAAGATGGTATTGGATGGTATGATCATAATCTTTCAACAGTTCAAGCCAACATCATTGTCACATGTTGAGTTTGTTTTGAGTTAAGAAATATTTGAGACTTTTATGATCCGTAAAGATCTTTACTTTCTCCCCATACAAGTAATGCCTACAAATTTTAAGTGCAAAGACAATAACTGCCAACTCTAGATCATGAGTAGGATAATTCCTCTCATATTATTTGAGTTGTCGCGAGGCATAGGATATGACTTTTCCATGTTGGATGAGAATACATCCCAACCCTTTGCCCGAAGCATCACTATAGATGACAAATCCCTCCGAGCCAGATGGTATTGTCAGAACAGGTGCTGAAATGAGTGTCCTCTTGAGTTCTTGAAAACTCTTCTCACATTCTTCGTTCCAACCAAACTTTGTATCTTTTCGAGTCAGCTGAGTCAATGGAGTAGCGATTCGAGAAAATCCTTCCACGAATCTCCAATAATAACTAGCTAAACCGAGAAAGCTACGTACTTCGGTCACTGATTTAGGTTTCTCCCAGCTTTGAATAGCTTCAATCTTTGCTGGGTCAACAGATATTCCATGACTTGATACCACGTGCCCAAGGAATGCTACTTCCTCAAGCCCAAACTCGCATTTCTTCAACTTGGCATAAAGCTTATATTCACGAAGCTTTTGGAGTGTCAGCCTCAAGTGTTGCTCAGTGATCTTCACGACTTTTGGAATAAATAAGGATGTCATCAATAAAGACGACCACAAAGTGATCCAAATATTCCTTGAATACTTGGTTCATCATATCCATGAAGGAAGCAGGAGCATTAGTCAATCCAAAGGACATGACTAGGAATTCATAATGCCCGTACCGAGTTCTGAAAGCTGTCTTTGGAATGTCATCGGTTCTAATCTTCAATTGGTGATATCCGGAACGAAGATCAATCTTTGAAAAGAATTTAGCTCCTTGTAAATGGTCAAACAGGTCATCAATACGTGGCAATGGATACCTATTTTTGATGGTGACATGATTCAACTCCCGATAATCAATACAAAGTCGCATACTCCCATCTTTCTTCTTCACGAAAAGGACAGGAGCACCCCAAGGAGAAGTACTAGGACGAATAAAGCCAAAGTCTAACAATTCCTGCAGTTGGGTCTTTAACTCCTGAAGTTCGATAGGAGCCATTCGATATGGGGCTTTGGAAATGGGTTTTGTACCGGGTTCAAGGTCGATACAAAATTCAATTTCACGCTCTGGGGGTAGGCCAGGAAGTTCTTCAGGGAATACGTCAAGAAATTTATTAACAACAGAAATATCATTCAAAGCTGACGTATTTTTGTTTAGATCTGTGACATGAGCTAAAAAAGCTTGACATCCATTTTTCAATAAACGAATAGCTTTATGGCTTGAGATGATCGTGATTGATTTTAATGTTTGGTCACTTGAATTCGCATAATAGGTTGATTAGGAATATGAAAGCTAACAACCTTACGAAAACAATCAATTTTTGCATAATGAGTAGTTAACCAATCAATCCCTAGAATCACATCAAATACAAGTATTTTCAATGAAATAAGATCTACAAGTAATGTGAGGGTACCGATTTGAACCAAACAAGACTTATAAACAGTGGATGTAATGAAGGTTTCTCCGAACGGAGTTTCCACAGATAAGTCGAAGTCTAGTTTCTCCGTAGTCAAATTTAATCGATGAGCACAAGTAGGAGAAATAAAAGAATGGGTAGAACCGGTATCAAATAAAGTATAGATTTCATTAGAGTTTATGATAAGCTTACCCGTGATGACCTCATTCGGGTTCCTTGCTTTCTGGGAGGTCACAACAAACGCTCTCCTTTGCACTACCGGTTTTGACTTTTCTGGGACGGCCTTTGGTGCCTCCATCCTAGCTGAATTTGTCCTCGGTGAACGACAAAATCGGGCTAAGTGACCTTCTCTTCCACAATTATAACATGCTTTGGACGACATCGCGCAGTTTGAACTGATGTGCCCCTCCCCACCGCATTTGAAACATATGATAGGTGGTCGTTCTCCTTCCTTAACGACAGGTGTTGGTGCTGACGTCTTTCCATCATTGTTGAATCTCCTCTTCTTGAAATGTCCACACTTATTGTTTTGGCCCTGATTACCACCGAAGTGGTTACCATTTCTAGCCTGTTGATTCCCTCCACACTTGTTGTCACCGCTTTGATGACTGCTCTCGCTGGTATTATCATTTTGCTGGCTGCTCTCTTTTAGTTGCATTGACTCGTTATCACGCTCCACTAACTGAACCCTATTTACAACATCTGAATATAAACACAGTTTATGAGAAATAAGATGTTGACGTATCTCCGGCTTCAAACCTCTTAAAAACATTCGCGCCATTCTCTCTTCATTATCCACCAAGTGGGACGCAAACCGGGATAACTCCACAAATTTTGCCTCGTATTGCGACACGGTTATATTGTTTTGCTCTAATTTGATAAACTCCACCTCCTTCATGTGACAAATACTTTCAGAAAAGTATTTGTCGTTGAACAACTCTTGGAACTTCTCCTAAGACATCTTCAGTGCGGCAGGTTGAGTACGCTTTACCGATTCCTACCAGTAATCTGCCTCTCCTAGCAACATAAAGGCGGCAAAGGGAACCTTTTGCTCCTCGGAGCATCCCAAGACATCAAATATCTTGGTGATCTGCTTTATCCAATTTTCTGCCATAAGTGGTTTTGACTCTCCCTTAAACTCCGGTGGTCCCAACTCCTTGAACTATTTAGCGGTGATCGCCCGAGAGTTTCCAGTGTTTCCATCTACGTTTTGGATAGGAGCCGCACTCGCCTGCTGTTGCATGAAATGCATAAAGCCTATGAACATTTGATCATTCATCATTTGGTCAGTGTTGTTGTTTGCATGAGGATTTTCGCCTTCCTGATGCACATTATCTTGATTATTGATATGTGGTGAATCAACGATCGCATGTGCTCCATTGCTATTCTCAACATTCTCAGATGTCATTTTCAGATACTGCCACAAAACAAAAGGTTAATTGACATGTAACATATTATCCCAATATTCTGACCGACCAATAAAATTGCACATAAACTTAGGTAAGTCATACTAGCGAAGGAATTCCCTGTCTCTACCCTCCTAGTATTATTCTCACATCTTAGCTAGGGATCATATCCCTAAGCTTTGATACCAACTGTGACGCCCCCAAAATTAGGTATACATCACCCATCTTGGGTCGTCAGATACATGGTACAAATTTCAAATACAACTTACTAATACAACTGTCATGTACAATACGACAAAACATAACTGTGAATTTGAATACAATTATTATCTAATAGAGATTATACAAACTCAAAAGGAGTCCTCGTTACAATTATTAACACAATATTTCACAGAATAGTGAGGACTACTAATGCTATCCTCTGGACCGTCACTCCGTTCCCTGACTAGTCTCTACTATGTTCTCATTTCCTGAAGAGAACATTGAAAGAAAAAGTGAGCTCAACTAGCCCATTAAGGAATATTATGACTAAGATAATGCAGAATAAATTATCGTTAGCCTTCAACAGTGTTAAACTGATAAAATATAACAACATCAAGTTTAACTGCAGTGGAACAAGCAATCCATTAAAGATTCAAGTAGAGAATAAAATCTACTATCTTTTATGATTTAAAAGGTTTTTCATGACTTTTATCGCTGGGATTCAGCTTAATAAATAATCCACATCATCGAATCACCCCTGCACTACGGCCAATGATATTCTTTAGTATCACGACCACAAATTATCCATGCACTACAGCCAAGGACATTCATGTATTCATTAATGGTCATGATCATGCCAACAACTGTCCATCAATGCACTACGGGCCAATGATAACTTTTACCACATCATTTGTAACATTACGGTCATAATTACACCGAATAATCCCTGGTCATAATGATACCAAGTCCATCTATGCACTACATGCCACAGATGACTTTCGACATAATATAAACATGAGGATGATGACAATGATATAAGAATTCAATAAAACAAGTTCAAGAATTAATTTATCCAGGAACTAATAATGTCTAAATTGTCAACATGATACTGCTTTGTAGAGTAAAATTCAAGAATACTCAAAAGAATATTTCCATGAAAGGATACTGGATGCAGCGCAAATATCAAGGATATTCCACTAATTTCATGGAGTATAGAAGTCAAAGTTTTAACCAACTGAGTATAATAAAGAATGGAATAACAAAAGAAATCATCATGCATGCGATACTTCGCATACACAGGTTATTCCAACAGAATAATAATAACGGAACCAGGTCAGACAAAATTTGCACCGACAGGATGTTCCAACAGAGTAATAAATAAAGACGGAACCAGGTCCGGTGTAAAACACACAGATAGGATGTTCCAACAGAATAATAATAAAGACGGAACCAGGTCCGGTGTAAAACACACAGACAGGATGTTCCAACAGAATAATAGAAGGATGTCACCAAGTATAGGGTAAACTGCGTATACAGGTTATTCCAACAGAATAATAAGCAATGGAATAACAACAGTTCTCTTCATGAATAAGAAAGAATAACACCCCTTACATTAGTAGGAGATTGAATACTGCAGTAGTGTAGTAATAGAATACTCTTCTTCTTTCTATCTTATTCTCTCTATACTTTCTCTCTCTATAGCTTGAATGAATTCGCAAAAAATAATGAAGCACTATGCCTCTATTTATAGAAGATTTCTAGCTTAGCTCTTGAAATGTGAAAAGGCAAGTGGCTTGACGACTGATGGTCTGAAAAGAAAAGTGTTTTGACGCCTGTAATGTGAAACACCAAGTGGTTTGACGCCTATAATGTGAAACGACAATTGGTTCGACGCCTGTAATATGAAACGGCAAGTGGTTTGACGTTTGGTAAAGGTAATTACTATTGACGAAGTTAATTACTATTGACGAAGGTAATTACTGTTGACGAAGGTAATTAAAATTGACGAAGAGACTCTTAGATGATGACATATGGGCCCCTCATAAAATAACCAAACTTACCACAAACGTCTCATAATAGACTCTTTATATACATCAAGGATTGAATAAATATTACCACAAATCATTTTATTTTTAATCAACACATATTTAATCTTTCAACAATTATTAACCATTTATAACTTGTCGTCTCAATTATTGATTTAATAATATAACATATTATACAGATGTTACTGTGACAATACTTGAATCAATAATATAAGAGATATGATGCAGCAATTACTGTTGCAATAATTTAGTATAGCTGAGTGACTTCTCATGTAAGCATCAATAATCAATACCGTGTGCTACTATGCACCCACGCGTATTACTGTACTTTTACTACCCGGTAGTTCAGCAGTTTTAACGGTAACACCTCCGCCGTTATGTTCATAAAATATTTTTGTCGTTTTCTCAATTCGGCAATAATTCCGTTGTGCGGTCCACCAATGATTATGTCGTCATACGAATATTCCCCGACAAAAAGAATATTCCCCGACCAAACGAATATTTTATAACAACTTGCTTACTTTTCAAAATTTATAAATATTTCCCACAACTATATTATATCAAATTTACTCCATAATATTCAAAAATAATATTTATAAAAAATTCATTTTTATTTATAAAAGTTGGGGTCTTACATTATTGGTTGATGTTGTTGCATCTAGATTGTGGTGTGTCATGTTGACTCTAAGTAAATGGCTTTACATTCCATAAATAGTCAGTAAATCGAGCATAGTAAATGGTCAAACTAAGCCTGTCGATCACGAATGGCGCTTCTAGAATTTTCAGAAATCGGTTGAACTTTCTTTCTGACATGGTTTGACTGAGAAATATCTCGCGATTGTGTTGTTTGTATGTTGCTATGATGTTATGTTTTTGTTCTTTGTCATGTACTCTATAAGTTTAAACCATTAGATCGAACATAACAAGTCCAGAACGGTTGGATCAAAGCTTGGAAAGCAGGTGCCTTGACTGTTCTTCATTTCTAGAAAACCCAGAAAATGAAGAACAGTTCTGACAACAAGTTTAGATGTCAAGATCTTTCTGCTATGAAGTAGGATGATCATGAATTCAGTTGATGATTGTAGTATTACATTAACATTACATTCATAACAAAATTTCAAGCTCAGAATCATTAAGGTCTAATAATTATGGTTAGTCAAACTAGCTTAAGTTGAAAACTGTCCATGAATTTCTGGGTTTCATCAAGAACACCTATAGCGACGGTTCTGTCGTTATAGGCAGTCTTTAGCGACAGTTTATTTTCAAAATTAATTATTTTTATTAAATAAATAGAAAATTTACTTTTTAATTATTAAAAATACAAAATAAATTCTTAAAAATTATTTTAAAATCCAAAAATTAGTTTTTAATTATTTTGATTATATTTCATAAATATTTAATATTTTTGGAATATTAAAAGTATTTAATTTATTTTATTATAATATTAAATAAATTATTTAAAAATTATTTTAATACATAAAAATCATTTAAAATTATATTACGGTATAAGAAAATAATGTAAGTTATTTTTGATAACTTTCAATATTTTGTGATGAATTTTATTAATTAATTAATATTAATGATAATTAATTTATTTATTGAATATATTAAATAAATTATGAAAAATATAATTAATGATTTAGAAATTATAGAAAAATGATTTAAAGGTATTTTAAGTTATAAATATAACTTTTGATATTTTGTCATGAAAAATATTAATATTTTAAATATTAATGATATTAGATTTTTTTAATACTTATATTAAATAAATTAGTTTTAAAATGATTTTAATATTATAAAAATCATTTTAAATGGAAATAATGATTTTTAAAGTATTTTAATTTATAAAATATAACTTTCAATATTTAAAGGTAAATTTCATTAATTAGTTACTATTAATAATGTTAAAGTTATTTAATAATTATATTAAATAAATTAGTTTAAAAATGATTTTAATGTTATAAAAATCATTTTAAATGATAATAAATTGTTTAAAGATATTTTAAGTTATAAAATATAACTTTTAATATTTAAAGAATAATTTCATTAATAATTTAATATTAATGATTTTAATTTAATAATAAATGATATTAAGTTTATTTAATAATTATATTAAATAAATAGTTTAAAAATGGTTTTATTTTTTTAAAAATCATTTAATAAAGATATTAATGAATTAAAAATATTTTAAGTTATAATTAATGACTTTTAATATTTTGATAGATAATACAGTAATATTTTAATATTAATAGTAATCATTTAAATATAATTTTAAAATTTTTAAAAATCATCTAAGGGTAATATTAATACTTTAAAAATATTTTAAGTTATTATAAATAACTTTAATATTTTGGAAATGGTTTCATTAATAGTTTAATATTAATTAAATATTAATGATAATAGAATTGTTTAATATTTAAATTATTTAATAATGATTCCGGTGTTTGAAAATTCGTAATAAAGTATACTAAATGTTTAAATATTATTATAAGTCATTTATAAATAATATGACTGATACTTGCAGATATTGAACTATAGGATAGAGTCTTAGATTCGATAATTACCCGATAAAGCCATCGGTACACCGACATGTTTCAGAAATTGATCTAGACTTAGATAATTTGAGTAGATATGTGTTTATTTGTGATTCAATGGTTGTGGAACATATGTGACAATGTGATTAGGTTATGTGCTGACTGCAATAGGCAGTGCTATGTGTTATAGTATGTATTCTAATCGATCAAATGATCTTATTACTGATAGGTGTTATATAAAGATAGAACTAAGTTATGAACTATAAGCAATGCATCAGGCAAGTATCTTACCTTTGCATTTCCTTTATGCAATGAACATGAGTAAAAAGTTTCAGAATTATATTATTATTATACTATATTATTAAACCTATTGTGATATATTCTATATCCGATCATTGTTTATCAACATGTTAGTATATTGTAATTCAGATATATATTATGTTTTTTAATTTCTAAATATGGTTACACAAGTGTCCCCACTTGGATAATCATTATAGTTAAACACATGTTGATATATATATATATATATATATATATATATATATATATATATATATATATATATATATATATATATATATATATATAAAGTCGTCTAAGCTATTTGACCCAGCTAGACACAAATTCAGAAATATTGTTGAATAAGTTAAAATCTTTTTGTATCCAATCAAATTGTTTTGGTTCGGATTCCAATCTAAGTATGAACATCCCGGTCAAGGGAAAACTTTTATGCGCCCAAGGCGGACAGAGTGAACGATCTTATCATTCTTGTAATGTAGTATTGATCAATACAGGGTCCATGAGATGTACACCCTCGTGCCCGTAAGCTATGACAGTTTTCAGATGAAGTTCTATCTAACCTTATCAAAAATTTAAAACAATGTTCATAGTATGTCGACTACCGTATATATATAGTCAATATGTAGTTTCAAAAATTTGAGATAGAATTGTTATGTTATTATTATCGGTTTAGTTTACTTCACAACTATAAATTCGTTATAGAAGTGATGTACAAAGAAAACATTTATTTCTTTCAGCTGATTATATTTCTAATTGTTATTACATGTTGGGCACCCAAATGCTCATTCTTGCTTTAAATCAAATGTTTTCAGCTAGGCATGATTAAATTGAAGGTTCAGACAAGAACAAGTAAAAAGGAAAGCAAATAGATTATGTTTAATGATATCTTTTGTAATAGTTTGACAATATATAGACAATGATATTTATTATCTATCATGTAATATATTGTAGTAAAGGTTGCGTACTTGGGATTAGACTCTGATAAATGTAAGTTAAGTTTGATATTTATATTATTGTTATTATTATTAGTATTATTCTACTCATAGAAATGGTATCGTAAAGCAATGAATTCGGGTTTCAAGTACTTGAATTTGGGGGTGTTACAACATGGTATCAGAGCTTAGGGTTAAAAACCTTAGGTGGGTTAGACCTTAGGCTATAACCTTGGAACAGAGGGAAACGTTGAAAATTCAAATAACTCATATAGAGTTTAAAAAGGGAGATGAATTGAATAAGTTCATCGACAAATCAAATAAAAGATAACTTATATAAAACTATTAATTATTGTGTGTATATATTAAGTGATAATCAAGATTGTTTGTGTGTAGATGTCGGATAGAAAAGGGTTAAGATACCCTCAAATCGTAAAGAAGAAGTCAACCTTCATAACCGAGATAATATCAAAGCCAATAGCTGAAATAGAGGCTCACATTGAAAGTTACCTCAATGAGGTGGTTGTTTTGAAAAGTATAGTACCAGATCCTGAAACGATAGTATGACTGATAGGTAAAGTATAGTTAAAGAATATGTGGTCAATGTCGAGTTCTTAAACTAATATGTTTGTGGTGAGTTCTTAAACTCATAATGTATGGTAAGTTGGACGAACCAGGTATAGTATGTGTGAATGGATTATCAAGGATAATGGAAATATACAGATTTATAAGCAATTGATCCTTAGTGGAGGCGTAAGAAATAAGTAGTATTAGTATTACTTGAATATGTATGATTCTATGATACGTATATGATAGGTATGTTTGTATAAGGAAATATTTTCAACTTTTGTATAAGTTGAGGCAGCGATTCTCGACTTTTGAGTCACAAAGGGATAAGGAATGTTACAAGCAAATAGTAAATTATACGTATGTCAAGGGTTATGAATATGAGTCTATGTGGGGATTAATGAAATAAGTTGGTATAAAGATAATAGTAAATTATATGAGTACTGGTTAATGCAGAAAATAAAAATTTTAAAATATATAATATTTTGAGTACATGATAAATATAGAATTTCGTGTTATATGATTATACGTATACGATAAGGCTTAGAATAAAGAATAAAGAATAAATTTTGATAATACCGCCAAGGAGACGAAAACGAAACTAAAGGGCAAAAGAACCTGTCAACAAAACTGGAGGACAACCAGACCCGATATAGAATTTTACGAATATGGATGATCAAGTTATGCAAAATGGAATACCAGTCGCTGAAAGATCAGCTAGATAATCGAATGATAAATGTCAATGACTTCAAGGCGTTCATAATGCCAGGATTTAGAGGATCAACTGACATGTAGCAACGTTTGTGATAGCTAGGATAACAGAGGGGCAAAAGACAGTTTCGTCACCTATACGATAAAAAGAAAGGAGATAAAGGACAAGTCTGTATGTTTGAAGTGTGAATTAATGGAGTATAAGGTGGAAGATTGTTCAAGAAGGAGAAGGGAGGCAAGGAATGCGCAAACAAGGAAAGGCAGCAGGACATTGGCGACGACGGGACCAACATCAATAATCAAACCAACGAAATAAAACGTAAGCGTCTTCAACATGACCGTTCAAGAAACTGTAGCAGCCGGGGATGCAACTGTAGGTATTATTCGATTTTTTTTTTATTTTCTTATATATATTATTTTACTATATATAGTAAAATATTTTATAAATTATTTTGAAGGAAGAAATTGAGTTCTCTTAGAAATCAATTTTTCTGTATAAGCAGATAGATAAGCTTTATGCTGAATAGTTAAAGATTGGTTTGATCAATTATGATCGAGATCTACGTACAATGATTGTGTATGTTATGTACCCTGGTATGTATAGGTTTTAAAATGGTGATTTCGAAGACAAAATCTTTATAAGGGAGGGTGAATGTAATAACCCGATATTTTTTATATAATTAAATTAGAAATTTTGCGTATAATTTTTTTTTTTATTTTAAAGATGAGGATTTATACAAGATAAGGTGTATACGTATTTATGTGATAAATAAAAATATATTTATTACATGAATATTTACAAATAATTTTATTTTTAGAATTATTTATTATTATAAAGTATATTGTTATAATAATTAATTTTATAGTAGAAATGTTTTTATTAATTATGTTCTATGAAAATATGATAATTATATTATTTAAATAATATATGAAATGGTTATTAGAATTATTATAATAATTATTTTATTTTATTATATGAATTTTTATATATATTTATTAAGTTAATTATTTTAACTTAATTAATAAAGGTATATATGTCAGATAAATCAGATATGGAATCCAAACCCTAAATTTGGATTTTGATCAAGGAATGAGAATAATAATATTATACTATTATGTGTCAGTGTTATAATTAGGTATGCTATGTGAGTAAGGTTAATGTGAGGATCAGTTTTGATGGAACAATTTTAATGTTACTGATAAACCCTAGTTTGAAGTCAAATGAGACTTTAAAATCTGTCTAGTAATTATGTTATGTGATTAATGATATTTATTATAATATTATTTATTTTATTTCCATAAATATGTAATGTATGTGTGTGGACTGATAATGTCGGTCAAATTATGTGTAAAATGTCAAAACCCTAGTTTTAAGCGATTAAACCATAATTTAAAAGCCGAATGCCAGTTTAAGACTGTTACGTAATCATGTTAATGTGATTTATGATCAGTGTTATAGATATTAACCCTAATTAGGGAGAACCCTAATTTTTAAAACCCTAATGTTTTTTTTAAAAACCCTTTGTAGACACTCGAAATTTTCTGTACTAATATTACTAACATTGTAGGAGGACAGATTCGTCTATTAAGAGGGAACCCTGAAAGACAATCCAAATCCATACCAGATACTACCGGAAGTTCACCATCAACCATGGATCGCAATCTAGGAGTAACAATTCCAACCTCGGATGTAACCCCGAGGCCTGCAGATACAATATCGGAACACACACTGGAGAAGACCGATTAATCTTGGAGATGACCATGAGGTATCCAGTCTCAGTTCTGACAATGGGAATAGCCACCGACCTTGGTGATAACCCCAAGGAATGTAGTTTCGGCGATAATGCTTGTTTCAAATGCAACCAGATTCAATCTCGGCGCTCACAGCGAGATACACTGTACCAACCCTGTAATAACCCGATATTTTGCATATAAATAAATAAGAAATTTTGCATATAAATTTTTTTTTGTATTATTTTAATAATGAGAATATGTGTCAAGTAATGTTTGATAAATATAAATATACTAATTACCTATAAATAATTTTAGAATTATTAATCACCACAAAATATATTCCTATAGAAATTAATTTTTGTAAGCAGAAATGTTTTATTAATTATTTTCCCTGAAAACATGATTTTATTTTATTTAAATAATATATGAAATGATTATTAGAAGTATAATAATAAATATTTTATTATATGAATTTGTTCAGAAGATTTAAGTTAATTATTTTAGCTTAATTATTGATGTAGTATATGAAGAATAAATCAGATATGGAATCCAAACCCTAATTTTGGATTTTGAGCAATGAATGAGAATAATAATATACTATTAATTATATTTTAATTTTTTAGTGCTATAAATATGTACTGTAAATGCATAGACTGGTAACGGTAGGCCAAATATGGAAAATTGTGGCATAACCCTCATATCGTGTTATTAAACCCTAATTGTTAAATTTGGTTATGAGTTCGAGACTGTGTAGTAATGGTGTTATATGAATTTTACTATGTATTTTATAATTTTTGTAATTAGGAAAAACCCTAATTATTATTTAAAAACTCTAATTTGCTAATTAAGAACCCTAATTGCAAATTTTAAAAACCCTAATTATTATTTTTGTGAATTATAATGATGATTAGAAAACCTTAATTGTTAATTTGGAAACCCTAATGATAATTAAGGAACCCTAATTATTTAAACCCTAAATTCTATTAAAACCCTATTTTTAATTAGCATATTTTAATTAAAATTTTGCTACACTTAAATTTTTAATTGTCCAAACCCTAGTAATTATTTGGGAAACTTTAAGATGTAAAATCTAGTGATTAAACCTTAGATTCAAGCACCTTGGACAAGAATACCCTTGAAATTTAAAATAATTACGAAAATACCCTTTTGTCCTATTAGTTGCATTATTGCTAGCCAAATCTTATCCGATATCTGGCCAGCCACCCTTGACCTACCTACAAGCTACTCAGCAACATATAATCAGTATTGCCAGCATTCAATACATTGCATCAAGTCATTTGTATAATTCAAGAGAGAGAAATACATACAAAAAAATAAAGCTCATTTGATCAACCACACTTAGCCATTCTCCCTCAAGCTCAAATCTATGAAAATATAGTGCTAGATCAGTCCCTAATCAAGCCCCACGATCACACTTAGAAAATCAGAAGCGTAGAATCAAGAATTTGTTCATAAAGAGGTAAAACCCATAGAAGAAATCTGATCTTGATCAAGGTGTTAGATGTTAGTTTTTTTGTGTTAAACATGTAGTATGTAGTCTATGATGATGATCTGGGTTGCTAGATGTTAGATCCATAACATTTAGAGGCTCGGATTTGATGTTTTAAAAATTCTGGAAAAACATTTTTTTGATGTCTGACAGTGAATGTCAGGCCGTGTAGATCTCTGTAGTTTTTTGATTTGTGTGTTTTAAGTGCTGGATCTTGTAGTATGTTGTAAGATCTTAAATCTGGAACTTGAATCAGGTTCATATCTGTTTTAGATTAAAAGTTATTTAAGGTCAAAGTGGGTTGACCGGCATTGAGTGGCTGCTCTTGAAGTCCAAAAATTTCCCAGAAGGTCTGACAGGCATTTTGATGGCCTCTGATCTTGCTCCTTGTAATTTGTTTTGTAGTTGTAAAAGGACATGAATATTACATCTTAAAGTCTTTGTATCACATACATACTTAACAGAAATAAATCTAGAGTTGGTCAAACTTGGTAGCCAAAACTGCTCAAAAACATTTCTGGGTTTCCTAGAAATGTTCAAGAACAGTTCTGGGAGGGTACTTTGACCGGATTAGATCTGCTTGATCTGTTGTTTTTATGTAATATATATCTTTATCTACATGTTTACTACAACCCTGGAATTCTTAGATTAGAAAAATGTTGCACGATCATCAAGTTGTGGAAGCTCAAACATGCACCTTCGATCTGTTCTTCATTTCTGGAAAACCCAGAAATGAAGAACAGACTCTGACACGATTTTCTGAGCCTTAACCCGGTTTCATTAATAATTGTTAGACCCTATGATTTCTTGTAACATGTTCTCTGATTGTTTTTCTACATGTCCCGACGAGCAGAAAACTTGTAACATGAACATATTGACAGATTTAAGGCCACAAAGGGCGTTGACCGGCCATGACTATAGTTTTCTGGGTAGCCCAGAATATGATGAACACGCCTAACAGGAAGTTTGAATGGCTAGATTTTCACGATGTTGTATGTTATGACCTGGATTTTGATTGTTAATTGTAGTGTTACATTAACACTATAATATCTTATCATTAGGGGTAGACCAGAAACATTTCGAGATGAGAATTAGGCTCGGTCAAACAGGTTAACTTGTGCACTGACTTGTCAGTGTTCTTGAGGTCAAGAACACCTAACATGACAGATAAGTGTCGTTATAGCCTATATCGACGGTTATTAATAATTTTATTTTATAATTTCCGGAAAATAATTAAAAATAGAAAAAAATAGTTTTAATTATTAAATAAATTACTAAAAATTATTTTAAAGTCTGAAATTTAGTTTTTAATTATTTTAAGTATATTTCATAAATATTTAATATTTTTGGGGTATCAAAAATATTTAAATTATTTAAGTATAATATTAAATAAATTATTTAAAAATGATTTTTATACATGAAAAATCATTTAAAAATAGGTTATGATATAAAAAGATATTTTTAGTTATTTTCTATAATTTTTAATATTTTGTTATGATTTTCATTATTAATTAGATATTAATGATGATTAATTTATTTAATTAAGATATTAAATAAATGATGAAAAATAGAATTAATGATTAAAAATTTATATGAAAATGATTTAGAGATTATAAAAATATTTTAAGTTATAAAATATAACTTTTGATATTTTTTCATGAAAAATATTAATATTTTAATATTAAGGATATTAGATTCATTTAATAATTATATTAGATAAAGTAATGTAAAATGATTTTAATATTCGAAAAATCATTTTTAAAGGAAAATAAAGTGTTTAAAGATATTTTAAGTTATAAAACATAACTTTTAATATTTAAAGGATAATTTCAATAATAAATCAATATTACTGATAATAATTTAATATTAATGATATTAAGTTTATTTAATAATTATATTAAATAAATAGTTTTAAAATGATTTTATTGATTTAAAAATTATTTAAAGGTAATATTAATACTTTAAAAATATCTTGAGTTATTATAAATAACTTTAATATTTTGGCAATAGTTTCATTAATAGTTTAATATTAATTAAATATTAATGATAATAGAATTAGTTAATATTTTAATCAATTAATAATGATTTCAATGTTTGGAAAATTTATGATAAAGTATAATAATTATTTAAAAATTATTATAAGGCTATGAAAAATAGTATGACTGATATTTAAAATATCTAAACGAATATTGAACTACAGATTAGAGTTTTAGACTCGATAATTACCTGATAAATCCGTCGGTATATAGAAATATTTCAAAAATTGTTCTGGACTTAGATAAATTGACTAGATATGTGTCTGTTTATGATCCAATGATTGCTAAACATACGTGACAATGTGATTAGGTTATGTGATGACAGCTGTGACGCCCCCAAAGTTAGGTATACATCACCCATCTTGAGTCGTCAGATACATGGTACAGAATTCAAATACAACTTACTAATACCACTGTCGTGTATAATACGACAAAATACAACTGTGAGTTTGAATACAATAAATATCCACTAGAGATCATACAAACTCAAAAGGAGTCCTCAATACAATTATTGTCACACTATTTAACAGAATAGTGAGGACTACTAATACTATTCTCTGGTCCATCACTCCGTTCCCCGACTCGTCCCAGCTATATTCTCATTTCCTGAAGAGAACAGTGAAAGAAAGGGTGAGCTCAACTAGCCCAGTAAGAAATATTATGACTAAGATAATGCAGAATAAATTATCATTAGCCTTCAACAGTGTTAAACTGATAAAATACAATAACCATCAAGTTTTACTGCAGCGGAACCAGCAATCCATTAAAAGAGTCAAGTAGAAAATAAAAACTACTATCTTTTATGATTTAAAAGGTTTTTCATCATCGTTATAGCTGAGACTCAGCTTAATAAATATTCCACATCATCGAATCACCCCCGCACTACGGCCAAGGATATTCTTTAGTATCACGACCACAATTATTCATGCACTACGGCCAAGAATATTTGTGTATTCATTAGTGGTCATGATCATGCCAACAACTGTCCATCAATGCACTACGGCCAATGAGAACTTTTAATTTTTACATCACTTGTAATATTACGGTCATGATTACACCGAATAATCCCTGGTCATAATCATACCAAGTCCATCTATGCACTACAGGCCACAGATGACTTTCAACAAAATATAAACATGAGGATGATGACAATGATATAATCATTCAATAAAACAAGTTCAAGAATTATTTTATCCAGAAATTATTAACGTCCAAATTGTCAACACGATACTGTTTTGTGGTGTAAAATTCAAGAATGATCAAAAGAATATTTTCATGAAAGGATACTGGATGAAGCGCAAATATCAAGGATATTCTACTAATTTCATGGAGTATAGAAGTTAAAGTTTTAACCAACTGAGTATAATAAAGAATGAAATAACAAAAGAAATCACCATGCATGCGATAGACCGCACAGACAGATTATTCCAACAGAAAAATAAATAACGGAACCAGGTCAGGTGAAATTCACACCGACAGGATGTTCCAACAGAATAATAAATAAAGACGAAAGCAGATCCGGTGTAAAACACACAGATAGGATATTCCAACAGAATAATAATAAAGACGGAACCAGATCCGGTGTAAAACACACAGATAGGATATTCCAACAGAATAATAAAGACGGAACCAAGTCCGGTGTAAAACACACAGACAGGATGTTCCAACAGAATAATAGAAGAATGTCACCAAGTATAGGGTAAACCAGCGTATACAGGTTATTCCGACAGAATAATAAGAAATGGAATAACATAAGGATTTCACCAAGTATAGGGTACACCGCGTATACAGGTCATGTATAGGGTATGCCACTTTTACAGGTTATTCCAACAGAATAACAACGAATGGAATAACATAAGTTCTCTTCAAGAAGAAAGAGTAACACCCCTTACCGTATTAGGAGATTGAATACTGCAGTAGTGTAGTAACCGAAAACTCTTCTTCTTTCTCTCTTATTCTCTCTATACTTTCTCTCTATATAGCTTGAGCGAATTCGTGAAAAATAATGAAGCACTAAGCCTCTATTTATAGAAGATTTCTAGCTTAGCACTTGCCATGTGAAAAGGCAAGTGGCTTGACGACTGGTGATGTGAAAAGAAAAGTGGTTTGACGCCTGTAATATGAAACGACAAGTGGTTTGACGTCTGATAAAGGTAATTACTATTTGCGAAGGTAATTACTATTGACGAAGGTAATTACTATTGACGAAGGTAATTACTATTTATGAAAAAGACTCTTAGATGATGACATATGGCCCCCCCCCCATAAATAATTAAACTTACCACAAACGTCTAATAATAGACTCTTTATATACATCAAGGATTGAATAAAAATTACCAGAAATTATTTTATTTTATTTTTAATCAACACATATTTAATCTTTCAACAATTATTAATCATTTATAACTTGTCGTCTCAATTATTATTTAGATAATATAATATATTATACAGATGATACTGTGACAATAATTGAATCAATAATATAAGAGATATGATGCAGCAATTACTGTAGCAATAATTGAGTATAGCTAAGTGACTTCTCACGTAAGCATCAATAATCAATACCGTGTGCTACTATACAACAACGCGTATTACTGTACTTTTACTACCGAGTAGTTCAACAGTTTTAACAGTAACACCTCCGCCGTTATTTTATAGAAAGATAATTTTGCCGTTTTCTAACTACGACAATACTTCCGTTGTGGGGTCCACCAATGATTGTGCCGTCGTACGAATATTCCCCGACAAAAAGAATATTCCCCGACCAAACGAATATTTTATAACAACTTGCGTACTTTGCAAAATTTATAAATATTACCCACAACTATATATTTTATCAAATTTATTCCATAATATTCAAAAATAATAATTATGAAAATTCATCTTTATTTATAAAAACTGGGGTCTTACAACCTCCCCTTATGAAATTTCGCCCTCGAAATTAGGGTACGTACCTGGTATGTCAAAGAGGTAAGGATACCTTGACTTCATTTCAGATTCTAACTCCCAAGTCATTTCCTCAACATCGTGGTTTCTCCACAAAACTTTGACTTGAGGTATAACCTTGGAGCGTAGAATATGTTCCTTCTTATCCAAGATTTGAACAGGAATCTCTTCATACGTCAAATCTTCCGCTATTTCGTCCGGTTCTAACTCAATAATGTGGTTCGGGTCTTTCACATATTTACGTAACATAGATATGTGAAAAACGTTATGAACACGAGACATACTTGGCGGTAAAGCGAGTCTATAGGCTACCGTTCCTATTCGATCGAGGATTAAAAATGGACCGATAAATCGAGGATTGAGTTTTCCTCTCTTTCCAAATCTTGTAACTCCTTTCCATGGAGTAACACGTAACAACACATGATCTCCTATATTGAATTCCACGTCCTTTCGATGAAGATCAACATAACTCTTTTGTCGACTTTGTGAGGTTTTTATACGTTGTAGGATCATTTGAATCTTTTCCGTAGTCATACGTACCAACTCCGGTCCCAACAACGTTGCTTCACCCACCTCATCCCAGCATACTGGAGAACGACACTTTCTTCCATACAACGCTTCGAATGGAGCCATGCCAATACTTGCTTGATAACTGTTGTTGTAGGAAAACTCCACCAATGGTAAGAACTTGTCCCAACTTCCCTTGAAATCAAGGACACAAAGTCTTAATAGATCTTCAAGAGTTTGAATAGTTCTCTCCGACTGTCCGTCCGTCTGAGGATGATATGCCGAACTAAATCGTAAGTCTGTGCCCATAGCTTTTTGCAAACTAACCCAAAATCGTGAAGTAAATCTTGGGTCTCGATCAGAAACTATGGATACCGGCATACCATGCAGTCTTACAATCTCGTTTATGTACATACGAGCAAGACGTTCAAGTGTATAAGTTTCTCGTATCGGTAAGAAATGAGCAGACTTGGTCAATCTATCAACAATGACCCAAATCGCATCAATGCCTTGAGAAACCATAGGAAGACCGGTAACGAAATCCATGGTAATGTGCTCCCACTTCCATTCTGGAATTTCAAGTGGTTGCAATGGACCTTTTGGTACTTGATGCTCCGCTTTAACTCGTTGACAAGTTAGACACCTTGAGATAAACAATGCTATCTCTCTCTTCATATTGCTCCACCAAAATGTATGACGAATATCATGATACATTTTGGTACTTCCAGGATGGATTGCAAACGGTGTATTGTGCGCCTCCATCATGATTTTATACTTTAAATCAGGGTCGTTAGGAACACAAAGTCTGGAGTTGACTCGAAGTATTCCTTCTTCATCGATTCTTGCTTCCAGCATAGCACCCTCTTGCACTTTCTTCCTCATACGCAACAGCTCCAGGTCTGTAGCTTGAGCGGCTTTAACTTTATCGATTAAAGTTGGTTCTACTCGTATATTCGCCATCGTCACATGCGTCCCTGGAGTCTTTAACTCTATCTCCATCCTTTGCAAGTCACACAAAATGGGCCCTTGCGTTGACAATATCGCACTCGTACTTGCATGTGATCTTCTACTCAATGCGTCAGCTACCACGTTTGCTTTTCCAGGATGGTATTGGATGGTATGATCATAATCTTTCAACAGTTCATGCCAACGTCGTTGTCACATGTTGAGTTCCTTTTGAGTGAAGAAATATTTGAGGCTTTTATGATCCGTAAAGATCTCCACTTTCTCCCCATACAAGTAATGCCTCCAAATTTTAAGTGCAAAGACAACAGCCGCCAACTCTAGATCTTGAGTAGGATAATTCCTCTCATATTCTTTGAGTTGTCGCGAGGCATAGGCTATGACTTTTCCATGTTGCATGAGAACGCATCCCAGCCCTTTGCCCGAAGCATCACTGTAGATGACAAATCCCTCCGAGCCAGATGGTATTGTTAGAACAGGTGCTGAAATGAGTCTCCTCTTGAGTTCTTGAAAACTCTTCTCACATTCTTCGCTCCAACCGAACTTTGTATCTTTCCGAGTCAGCTGAGTCAATGGAGTAGCGATTCGAGAAAATCCTTCCACGAATCTCCGATAATAACCAGCTAAACCGAGAAAGCTACGTACTTCGGTCACTGATTTAGGTTGCTCCCAGCTTTGAATAGCTTCAATCTTTGCTGGGTCAACAGATATTCCATGACTTGATACCACGTGCCCAAGGAATGCTACTTCCTCAAGCCAGAACTCGCATTTCTTCAACTTGGCATAAAGCTTATATTCACGAAGCTTTTGGAGTGTCAGCCTCAAGTGTTGCTCATGGTCTTCACGGCTTTTGGAATAAATAAGGATGTCATCAATAAAGACGACCACAAAGTGATCCAAATATTCCTTGAATACTCGGTTCATCATATCCATGAAGGCAGCAGGAGCATTAGTCAATCCAAAGGACATGACTAGGAATTCATAATGCCCGTACCGAGTTCTGAAAGCCGTCTTTGGAATGTCATCGGTTCTAATCTTCAATTGGTGATACCCAGAACGAAGATCGATCTTTGAAAAGAATTTGGCTCCTTGCAACTGGTCAAACAAGTCATCAATACGTGGCAATGGATACCTATTTTTGATGGTGACATGATTTAACTCCCGATAATCAATACAAAGTCGCAAACTCCCATCTTTCTTCTTCACGAATAGAACAGGAGCACCCCAAGGAGAAGTACTAGGACGAATAAAGCCAATGTCTAACAATTCCTGCAGTTGGGTTTTTAACTCTTGAAGTTCAATAGGAGCCATTCGATATGGGGCTTTAGAAATGGGTTTTGTACCGAGTTCAAGGTCGATACAAAATTCAATCTCACGCTCTGGGGGTAGGCCAAGAAGTTCTTCGGGGAATACGTCAGGAAATTCATTAACAATAGAAATATCGTTCAAAACTGACGTATTTTTGTTTAAATCTGTGACATGAGCTAAGAAAGCTTGACATCCGTTTTTCAATAAACGAATAGCTTTATGGCTTGAGATGACCGTGATTGATTTTAATGGTTTGGTCGCTTGAATTCGCATAATAGGTTGATTAGGAATATGAAAGCTAACAACCTTATGGAAACAATCAATTTTTGCATGATGAGTAGTTAACCAATCAATCCTTAGAATCACGTCAAATGCAAGTATTTTCAATGAAATAAGATCTACAGGTAATGTGAGGGTACCGATTTGAACCAAACAAGACTTATAAACAGTGGATGTAATGAAGGTTTCTCCCAACGGAGTTTCCACAGATAAGTCAAAGTCTAATTTCTCCGGAGTCAAATTTAATCGATGAGCGCAAGTAGGAGAAATAAAAGAATGGGTAGAACCGGTATCAAATAAAGTATAGACTTCGTTAGAGTTTATGATAAGCTTACCCGTGATGACCTCATTCGGGTTCCTTGCTTTTTGGGAGGTCACAACAAACGCTCTCCCTTGCACTACCGGCTTTGACCTTTCTGGGACGGCCTTTGGTGCCTCCATCCTAGCTGAATTTGTCTTTGGTAAACGACAAAATCGGGCTAAGTGACCTTCTCTTCCACAATTATAACATGCTTTGGACGGCATCGCGCAATTTGGACTGATGTGTCCCTCCCCTCCGCATTTAAAGCATATGATAGGTGGTCTTTCTCCTTCCTTAACAACGGGTGCTGGTGCTGACGTCTTTCCATCATTGTTGAATCTCCTCTTCTTGAAATGTCCATTCTTATTGTTTTGGCCCTGATTACCACCGAAGTGGTTACCATTTCTGGCTTGCTGATTCCCTCCACGCTTGTTGTCACCGCTTCGATGACCACTCTCGCTGGTATTATAATTTTACCGGCTGCTCTCTTTTAGTTGAGTTGACTCGTTATCACGCTCCACTAACTGAGCCCTATTTACAACATCTGAATACAAACACAGTTTATGAGAAATAAGATGTTGACGTATCTCCGGCCTCAAACCTCTTAAAAACATTCGCGCCATTCTCTCTTCATTATCCACCAAGTGGGACGCAAACCGTGATAACTCCGCAAATTTTGCCTCGTATTGCGACACGGTCATATTATTTTGTTCCAACTTAATAAACTCCACCTCCTTCATGTGGCGAATACTTTCGGGAAAGTATTTGTCGTTGAACAGCTCCTGGAACTTCTCCCAAGATATCTTCAGTACAGCAGGTTGAGTACGTTTTACCGATTCCCACCAGTAATCTGCCTCTCCGCGCAACATAAAAGCGGCAAAGGGAACCTTTTGCTCCTCGGAGCATCCCAAGACATCAAATATCTTGGTCATCTGCTTTATCCATGTTTCTGCCATAAGTGGTTTTGGCTCTCCCTTAAACTCCGGTGGTCCCAGCTCCTTGAATTGTTTAGCGGTGACCGGCCGAGAGTTTCCCGTGTTTCCATCTACGTTTTGGACAGGAGTTGCTCTCGCCTGCTGTTGCATGAATTGCATAAAACCTCTGAACATTTGATCATTCGTCATTTGGTCAGTGTTGTTGTTCGCATGAGGATTTTCACCTTCCTGATGCACATTATCCTGATTATTGATATGTGGTGAGTCAACGATCGCCTGTGCTCCATTGTCATTCTCAACATTCTCAGATGTCATTTTCAGATACTGCCACAAAACAAAAGGTTAATTGACATGTAACATATTATCCCTATATTTTGACCGACCAATAAAATAGCACATAAACTTAGGTAGGTCATACTAGCGAAGGAATTCCCCGTCTCTCCCCTCCTAGTACTATTCTCACATCTTAGCCAGGGATCATATCCCTAAGCTCTGATACCAACTGTGACGCCCCCAAAATTAGGTATACATCACCCATCTTGAGTCGTCAGATACATGGTACAGAATTCAAATACAACTTACTAATACCACTGTCGTGTATAATACGACAAAATACAACTGTGAGTTTGAATACAATAAATATCCACTAGAGATCATACAAACTCAAAAGGAGTCCTCAATACAATTATTGTCACACTATTTAACAGAATAGTGAGGACTACTAATACTATTCTCTGGTCCATCACTCCGTTCCCCGACTCGTCCCAGCTATATTCTCATTTCCTGAAGAGAACAGTGAAAGAAAGGGTGAGCTCAACTAGCCCAGTAAGAAATATTATGACTAAGATAATGCAGAATAAATTATCATTAGCCTTCAACAGTGTTAAACTGATAAAATACAATAACCATCAAGTTTAACTGCAGCGGAACCAGCAATCCATTAAAAGAGTCAAGTAGAAAATAAAAACTACTATCTTTTATGATTTAAAAGGTTTTTCATCATCGTTATAGCTGAGACTCAGCTTAATAAATATTCCACATCATCGAATCACCCCCGCACTACGGCCAAGGATATTCTTTAGTATCACGACCACAATTATTCATGC
Organism: Panax japonicus; assembly: GCA_020205505.1. NCBI lineage: Eukaryota > Viridiplantae > Streptophyta > Magnoliopsida > Apiales > Araliaceae > Panax > Panax japonicus. Next base: position 14,155,486 of record CM035105.1, read on the forward strand.
ACTACGGCCAAGAATATTTGTGTATTCATTAGTGGTCATGATCATGCCAACAACTGTCCATCAATGCACTACGGCCAATGAGAACTTTTAATTTTTACATCACTTGTAATATTACGGTCATGATTACACCGAATAATCCCTGGTCATAATCATACCAAGTCCATCTATGCACTACAGGCCACAGATGACTTTCAACAAAATATAAACATGAGGATGATGACAATGATATAATCATTCAATAAAACAAGTTCAAGAATTATTTTATCCAGAAATTATTAACGTCCAAATTGTCAACACGATACTGTTTTGTGGTGTAAAATTCAAGAATGATCAAAGAATATTTTCATGAAAGGATACTGGATGAAGCGCAAATATCAAGGATATTCTACTAATTTCATGGAGTATAGAAGTTAAAGTTTTAACCAACTGAGTATAATAAAGAATGAAATAACAAAAGAAATCACCATGCATGCGATAGACCGCACAGACAGATTATTCCAACAGAAAAATAAATAACGGAACCAGGTCAGGTGAAATTCACACCGACAGGATGTTCCAACAGAATAATAAATAAAGACGAAAGCAGATCCGGTGTAAAACACACAGATAGGATATTCCAACAGAATAATAATAAAGACGGAACCAGATCCGGTGTAAAACACACAGATAGGATATTCCAACAGAATAATAAAGACGGAACCAGGTCCGGTATAAAACACACAGACAGGATGTTCCAACAGAATAATAGAAGAATGTCACCAAGTATAGGGTAAACCGCGTATACAGGTTATTCCGACAGAATAATAAGAAATGGAATAACATAAGGATTTCACCAAGTATAGGGTACACCGCATATACAGGTCATGTATAGGGTATGCCACTTTTACAGGTTATTCCAACAGAATAACAACGAATGGAATAACATAAGTTCTCTTCAAGAAGAAAGAGTAACACCCCTTACCGTATTAGGAGATTGAATACTACAGTAGTGTAGTAACCGAAAACTCTTCTTCTTTCTCTCTTATTCTCTCTATACTTTCTCTCTATATAGCTTGAGCGAATTCGTGAAAAATAATGAAGCACTAAGCCTCTATTTATAGAAGATTTCTAGCTTAGCACTTACCATGTGAAAAGGCAAGTGGCTTGACGACTGGTGATGTGAAAAGAAAAGTGGTTTGACGCCTGTAATATGAAACGGCAAGTGGTTTGACGTCTGGTAAAGGTAATTACTATTTATGAAGGTAATTACTATTGACGAAGGTAATTACTATTGACGAAGGTAATTACTATTGATGAAGGTAATTACTATTGACGAAGGTAATTACTATTTATGAAAAAGACTCTTAGATGATGACATATGGCCCCCCATAAATAATTAAACTTACCACAAACGTCTAATAATAGACTCTTTATATACATCAAGGATTGAATAAAAATTACCAGAAATCATTTTATTTTATTTTTAATCAACACATATTTAATCTTTCAACAATTATTAATCATTTATAACTTGTCGTCTCAATTATTGTTTAGATAATATAATATATTATACAGATGATACTGTGACAATAATTGAATCAATAATATAAGAGATATGATGCAGCAATTACTGTAGCAATAATTGAGTATAGCTAAGTGACTTCTCACGTAAGCATCAATAATCAATACCGTGTGCTACTATACAACAACGCGTATTACTGTACTTTTACTACCGAGTAGTTCAACAGTTTTAACGGTAACACCTCCGCCGTTATTTTATAGAAAGATAATTTTGTCGTTTTCTAACTACGACAATACTTCCGTTGTGGGGTCCACCAATGATTGTGCCGTCGTACGAATATTCCCCGACAAAAAGAATATTCCCCGACCAAACGAATATTTTATAACAACTTGCGTACTTTGCAAAATTTGTAAATATTACCCACAACTATATATTTTATCAAATTTATTCCATAATATTCAAAAATAATAATTATGAAAATTCATCTTTATTTATAAAAACTGGGGTCTTACAACAGCAATTAGCAGTACTATGTGTTACGATATATTATTCTAATTGCACGAATGATCTTATTACTGATAGGTCGTTGTATAAAAGATTAATCTAAGTTGCGTTATTGTAAGCAGCAACTCAGGTAAGTATCTTACTTTTGCATTACTTTATGCAATGGACATGAGTAAGAAAGTTTCAGAATTATATTATTATTGTGCCAGATTATTAACTCTATTATTATCGATTATATATCAAATCTTTGTATTCATACAAGTTCTTACATTATTCAATCATTGTATTATTGTATAATTCAGATAATTATTATGTTCGTTAATTCGTATATAGGGTTAGACAAGTGTCCCCACGTGGATAACCATTGTATTTAACCATATGTTGATACATACTTATTGATTTCAAGTATGTGTACGTTGACTTAAAAGTCGTCTAAGCTATTTGATTCAGCTAGATATAAAAATATTATTGAGCAAGATAAAACGTTATTGTATCCAACCAGATTGTTTTGGTTTGGATTCCAAACTAAATATGAAAATCTCGAATATGGGAAAACTTTTGTACACCTAAGGTGGATAGAGTGAACGATAATATCGTTCTTGCATGTAGTATTGATCAATACAGGGTATAACAGGCTTATCACCCCCCGTGCCCGTAAGTTATGATGGTTTACAGATGAATTTATGTTTAACCTTTTTGAAAATAGAAAATAATGTTCATAGTATGTTGATTGATCTCCAGATATAGTCTGCACATAGTTTTAAAGATTTCATATGGAAGTGATATGTTGTTATTATTGGTTCAGCTTACTTCATAACTATTGATTCATTGTAGAAGTGTCTTTCAAAGAAAACATTTAATTCTTTCAGCTAATATATATTGTTGTTATTACTTGCTGGGCAATCCAATGCTCATTCTTGCTTTAAATTTAAATGTTTTCAGTTTAGTATGATCAACCTGAAGGCTCAGGCAAGAACAAGGGGAAAGGAAAGCTGTACGAATGAGATTTATAATATGTTGTGTAATAGTTATAGTTTATTAAGACAATGATTGTAAGACCCCGAAAATTTTTAAATAAAAAGGAATTTCCTATATTTATTTTTTTTGAAATAATAAGGGTGAATTTGATTAATGTGGTTAGTTATGGGTAAAATGCGCAAATATTTTAAATAAGCAGGTGGTTATAAAATATTCATTGTTGTCGGGGAATATTCGTTTGGTCGTGGAATATTCTTGCTGTCGGGGAATATTCGTACGACGGCGCAGTCTTTTGTGGGCCCCATAATGGAAAGCGATTGGATGAAGAAAACGACAAGTATAAGTTGTTTATAAAAAACGGCGTGGTTGTTACCGTTAATACTGTTGGAATACCTGGTGATTAAAACACAGTAATACGCGTTGTTGTACAGTAGCACACGGTATTGCACCAATTATTGATTCTTATGTAAGAAGGCACTACTCAATAACTGTTACAGTAATTACTGTTCAGTATTTTATGTTATTGATTAAATAATTGTTGCATTGATATTTTATATTACTGTTGTTTCAATAATTGTCACTACACAGTATTTTTCATTATCGAAGCAATAATTCATATTATCTGAATAATATTATTAGATAACATTATTGGCAATGTCTAGAAAGTTCTGTCTAAGGAGAGGTTTGGTCACCTAATTGCGCGCCAGTAAGGAGAAATTCTTATTGGAAAGCCCCCTCTTTCCTGGGAACTGCTTGGTTGTCAATATTGTGATTCTATAATATTATTTGTGAATAATTAATTATTGATTCATATGATGAGGAAAATATTGATTTTATGTGGATATAGATGGAGAAAATTTTTAATGTGACAATTGTTGAAAATTAATATTTTATCTTTTTCTGATAAAATAATTCATTTAAATATATTATTTTAATAATATATTAACGGTGATATTTTTACAATGAATGTGGGATATATGAGTATATGTGGAGGAGGAGTATTTTTGTTACCAAAAATATTTAAAACATGTTTTATGTGTCAGTGGACCCCATTTCTTGATTGAAATTTGATTATAGCCTGTACAATCGCCCGTTTGTGGATTTCGGTCAATTTTTGTTTGGAATTTGGAAAAACTTTCTTCTGCAAAGTTGTAGAGAATTGAATTTCCTATAAAAACACGCGATATTCGAATTTTCTGATAAAAGGGCTATTTATTATGAATTATTGAAATTCCGAAGCTCCGAAATAATTGATTTTTGGAAGTTTAAAATATTTTTAATATGAAAAACGTTTTTTTTTTCATTTTTGAAACTCATTTAACATGTGATTAGGAGCTGAATTCAGTTGGCAAGTATACGTATGAAGTTTTGGAAAATATATATTATTATTATATTAAATTTTCTGCTTTAGTGTTCTAAGCAATTTCCTATAAATAGGTGCTTAGGTTAGAATTGAAAATCACACCACAAACTGAAGTTTTCTCTCTCTATATTATCGAACGTATTCTTGTGAGTATTTTGAGTATACTTTGAGTATTGCTATACGGTGCAAGTTCAAGTCATAGCCTATATTCGGTGTTTCAACTAGAAGTACTGTCTTTCGAGGTAAGGGATGTTATTTTCTTCTAAAATGATATTATTTCTTCAATATCATTATGTTGAAATATTGGTTGGAACTTTTTATCAAATTTGGAACTTTTTCATGTCGGAGATACTATTCATGAGTTACTATTCATGAGTACTATTCACAAAGTGTGATGATGTTTTTTTGTGAAATTTCTATCTTTTGGTGTCAGAGTTACTATTCACGTACACGGCACTATTCACGTATACGGCACTATTCACGAATACGACACTATTCACCAAAAAATAAAATTTCTTCTTTTCGTCTAAAATATCTATTCTGGATACTAGCTTTGATTGTATCAATGTTTTGATCATTCTTGAATTTTACATCAGTATGATTATTTATGAAGTATTTTTGAACTCAGATTGTTTAAAGTACGAATACTTAATACTTGTTATTTTGTTTCACTGGATTCGTTTCCTTTAAAATATTTTTCATCATCCTCAGTCCTAAATGATGGTGTTACTGAATATCTTTGGCCTGTAGTGCAAAGATGGTTGATTTTATTATGAATATCTTTGGCCAGTAGTACAAAGATGTACAGGTGTTGAGATGAACATGAACAATTGATGAATATCTTTGGCCCGTAGTGCAAAGATGAACAGGTGTTGAGATGAACATGACCGACTGATGAATATCTTTGGCATGTAGTGCAAAGATGAATATTTGATTTGATTTAAGATATATATTGATTGATGTTACAGGGATAAACTATTGATGACGGACTTTTAAATTCATAGATGTTAGTAGATTTCATTCTCTACTTAACTCCTCTAATGATTTATTGTTTCCGCTGCAGTTGTTGATCTAAAACTTGTTGTCTATTGTATTCTATCAGATTTTTCCCTGTTGAAGACTAAGGATAATTTGTTGTACATTATCTTAGTAATAATATTCTTTACTGGGCTAGTTGAGCTCACCCTTTTTCTTGTTGTTCTATTTTTCTTCTTAGGAGACGATAATGTAGCGAGTACGAGTCGGGGGATGTAATGATGGTTCTAGAGAGAGTTGTTTAGTATTCCTCACTATTTTTGTAAAATAATGTATCAATAATTATGATGGGGATTTATTTGTATGTGGATATTTTCTAGATGGCAATATCTGTATTTAAACTCACAGTTTGTATGTTGTAATGTTATAATAAAGTTGTAGTTATTTCTGTACCATGTAATTGACGACTCAGAATGGGTTGGATAGAATGGACCTATTTTGGGGGCGTCACAATGATACTTATTATCTATGATGTAATGAATGTTTAAAGGTCTCGTGCCTAGGAGTAAACTTTGATGCATATGTAAATTAATTTTGAATTTTATATTGTTGTTAGTATTATTCAGTTTATAGAAATGGTATCCTGAAGCACCGAGTTCGGGTTTCAAGTACCTGGATTTTGGGGCGTCACAGGTTGGTATCAAAGCTTTAGGGTTAGAAACCTTAGGTGGGATCGACCTTAGGCTATAACCTTAGGACAGAGGGAAACGTTGAAAATACAGATAACTCATATAGAGTTTAAAAGAAGATGAATTGAATAAATTCATCGTTAAACAAAATAAAAGATAACTTTTATAAAACTATGGTTTGCTGTGTGTATATACTATTTACTAATCAAAATAAGTTGTGTGTAGATGTTAGGTGGAAAAGAATTAGGATACTCAATGATCGTAAAGAAAGAGCCCATATCAAAGCCAAAAGCTGAAATAGAGGCTCATAGTGCAGACAACCTTGATGAGGTGGTGGTATTGGAAAACGTAGTACCAGATCCAGAAATAGTGGAACTAACAGATAGTGATTCAGACACTAAATTTGGTGCTGATCAAGCATCAACTGAAGTACAGAATCTGAAGAACAAGGTTTCTTCTCTAGAAAAGATGTGGGAAATAGAAAAGCTACTAAATAACCAATTACGATAGGCGTTAATAGAAACTATGGAAGAACAAGATAAGCTTAAAATCTAAATTGATCAAATGGGAGCCGGAATTAACAAATCGTATGCAGCTCCGAGCAAGAAAAGGCAAAGAAAGAGGAAAGACCGTGACTTAGGAAATTAGAAGGATTAGTAGTTGATTTTTGATAATGTACGGGTGTAATGTAGTATTCTCAAACTTTTGTATAAGTTATTAGAGTAATTCCCGACTTTTGTGGTCACAAAGGGATAACAGTTTGTGTCATGTAAAGCACTTTGAATTGATGAATATGAATCTTAGTTTCATTAATGAAATAAGTTTTGTATAAAACTTTGTGTTACATTTAAACTTATACAATAAGGTTTAGAATGTAAGTTAAATTATTGATTTTATGTAATCAGATAATGACGCCAAGACGTCAAACACGAAATCAAAGGGCAGATGGATCTGTCAACAACGCTAAGGGACAACCGCAAGACCCAATGCAAAACTTTATGAACATAGTTGCCCAGGCTATACAGCAGGGAATACCAGCCACAAGGAACCGACCAGACAATCTCTTGGCAAACTTTAAAGACTTCAAGGCAGTAGGACCACCAGAATTCAGTGGAACAGCTGACCCTATAGAAGCCCAGACATGGGTTAACGAGATAAAAAATGTGTTCATAGTTTCTAGGGTAGATGAGGGGCAAAAGACCTCTTTTTCCATTTATATGATGAAAGGGGAGGCGAACTTTTGGTGGGAAGTAAATCAAGCGAGGGTAGGAGAGGGATTAGTTACCTAGGCTAGGTTTAAAACTTTGTTTTTCAAAAACTACTTCTCAGCTAGCATGCAGGCTAGGATGGAGGTAAAGTTTCTGGAGTTAAAGTAGGAGAACATGACTGTTGCGGAGTATGCCGCAAAGTTTAATGAGTTGGCTAGGTTCGCTCCGCATCAAGTTGATACGGAGGCTAGGAAGGAAAGAAGGTTCGACCTGGGATTAAAACCCTGGCTCTACAATAAGGTGGCAGTGCTGCAAATCAATACTTTTACAGCACTCATGAAAAAGGCTATCATAGCTGAGGAGGGGAGTGAGGCCATAAGCCTCTATAACAAGGAGAAGATGAACAAAGGAAAGACTGTAGGAGTTGTGAAGGTGGAAACTAATAGTGGGAATAGGGGTGAGAAAAGAAAGGGGAATTATTTTGGGAATGTTCAGGTGAAAGAGGAAGGTGTGAAGAAGCAGATAGTTCAGTGTGGGAAATGTGGGAAGAATCACTCTAGTGAGTGTCTGAAGGGGTTAAGTTTGTATGTTACAAGTGCGGGCAGGAGGGTCATATCTCTCCTAACTGCCCCAACCCAAGGATGAACAATGGATGTTTTCTTTATGGATCGACTAAACATAAGGTGAGGGATTGTCCAAAGAGGAAAATGGAGGCAGAGAGTGTAACCACGGCAAAAGGAAGCAGGACTATGGCAATCACAGGACCGACTTCAACCAACAAACCAACCGCACGAGTCTTCAATATGACGGTCCAGGATACTGTAGCAGTTGGGAATGGAACTCCAGGTATTATTCGAATAACTTTTATTTTTTGTGTATATATTTGATTTTCCTTTATATAGAAAAATATTTTATAAATAATATTTGAGGGAGGAATTTGAGTTCTTTTAGAAATCAAATTTCCGTTTAATCAGAAAGATAATCTTTATATGAATAGTTAAAGATTTGTTCGATCAATTATGATCGAGATCTATTGGCAATGATTGTGTAGACTATGTACCCCTGTATGTACGTATGAGTTTTAAAATGGTGATTCCAGAGACGGAATCCTTATAAGGGAGGGTGAATGTAATAACCCGATATTTTACATATAAATAAATAAGAAATTTTGCATATAAATTTTTTTTTGTATTATTTTAATAATGAGAATATGTGTCAAGTAATGTATGATAAATGCAAATATACTTATTACCTATAAATAATTTTAGAGTTATTAATCACCACAAATTATATTCCTATAGTAATTAATTTTTGTAAGTAGAAATGTTTTATTAATTATTTTTCATGTAAAAATGATTTTATATTATTTAAATAATATATGAAATGATTATTAGAAATATAATAATAAATATTTTATTATATGAATTTGTTAAGAATATTTAAGTTAATTATTTTAGCTTAATTATTGATGTCGTATTTGAAGAATAAATCAGATATGGAATCCGAACCCTAATTTTGGATTTTGAGCAATGAATGAGAATAATAATATAATATTAATTATATTTTAATTTTTCAGTGCTAGAAATATGTACTGTAAATGCATAGACTGATAACGGTAGGCCAAATATGGTAAATTGTGGCATAACCCTCATATCGTGTTATTAAACCCTAATTGTTAAACTCAGTTATGAGTTCGAGACTGTGTAGTAATGGTGTTATATGAATTTTACTGTGTATTTTATAATTTCTGTAATTAGGAGAAACCCTAATTATTATTTGAAAACCCTAATTTTCTAATTAGGAACCCTAATTATAAATTTTAAAAACCCTAATTATTATTTTTTTGAATTATAATGATGATTAAGAAACCCTAATTGTTAATTTGGGAACCCTAATGATAATTAAGGAACACTAACTTATTTAAACCCTAAATTATATTAAAAACCCTATTTTTAATTAAGCATGTTTTAATTAAAATTTTGCTACACTTAAATTTTTAATTGTCCAAAACCCTAGTAATTTTTTGGGAAACTTTAAGATGTAAAATCTAGTGATTAAACCCTAGATTCAAGCACCATGGACAAGATTACCCTTGAAATTTAAAATAATTACGAAAATTCCCTTTTGTCCTATTAGTTGCATTATTGTTAGCCAAATCTTATCCAAGATCTGGCCAGCCACCCTAGAACTACCTACAAGCTACTCAGCAGCACATGATCAACATTTCCTAGCATTCAATACATTGCATTAAGTCATTTGCATAATTCAAGAGAGAGAAATACAAAAAATAAAGCTCATTTGATCAACCACAGTTAGCCATTCCATCTCAAGCTCAAATCCACAAAAATATAGTGCTAGATCAGTCCCCAATCAAGCCCCACGATCACACTTGGAAAATCAGAAGCATAGAATCAAGAATTTGTTCATAAAGAGGTAAGAACCCTAGAAGAAATCTGACCTTCATCAAGGTGTTAGATGTTAGTTTTTTTGTGTTAAACATGTAGTATGTAGTCTATGATGATGATCTGGGTTGCTAGATGTTAGATCCATAACATGTAGAGGCTCAGATTTGATGTTTTAAAAATTCTGGAAAAACCTTTTTTTTATCTGACAGTGAATGTTAGGCCGTGTAGATCTATGTAGGTTTTTGATTTGTGTGTTTTAAGTGTTGGATCTTGTAGTATGTTGTAAGATCTTAAATCTGGAACTTGAATCAAGTTCATATCTGTTGTAGATTAAAAGTTATTTAAGTTCAAAGTGGGTTGACCGGCATTGACTGGCTGTTCTTGAAGCACAGAAATTTCCCAGAAGGTCTGACAGGCATTTTGATGGCCTCTGATCTTGCTCCTTGTAATTTGTTTTGCCATGCTTGTTGTTTTGTAGTTGTAAAAGGACATGAATATTACATCTTAAAGTCTTTGTATCACATATATACTTCACAGAAATAAATCTAGAGAGGGTCAAACTTGGTAGCCAAAACTGCTCAAGAACATTTCTAGGTTTCCGAGAAATGTTCTAGAACAGTTCTGGGAGGGTACTTTGACCAGATTAGATCTGCTTGATTTGTTGTTTTTATGGTGTTTTTATGCAATATATATTTTTATCTACATGTTTACTACAACCCTGGAATTCTTATATCAGAAAAATATTGCACGATCATCAAGTTGTGGAAGCCCAAACATGCACCCTCGATCTGTTCTTCATTTCTGGAAAACCAAGAAATGAAGAACAGACTCTGACACGATTTTCTAAGCCTTAACCCGGTTTCATTAATAATTGTTAGACCCTACGATTGCTTGTAAAATGTTCTCTGATAGTTTTTCTACATGTCTAGACGAGCAGAAAACTTGTAACATGAACATATTAACAGATTTAAGGCCACGAAGGGCGTTGACCGACCATGACTATAGTTTTCTGGGTAGCCCAGAATATGATGAACACGCCTGACAGGAAGTTTGAATGGCTAGATTTTCATGATGTTGTATGTTATGACCTGGATTTTGATTGTTAATTGTAGTGTTACATTAACACTATAAGATCTGACCATTAGGTAGCCCAGAAACATTTCGAGATGAGAATTAGGCTCGGTCAAACATGGTACCTTTTGCACTGACTTGTTAGTGTTCTTGAGGCCAAGAACACCTAACATGACAGATAAGTGTCGCTATAGCCTATAACGACGGTTATTAATAATTTTATTTTATAATTTTCGGAAAATGATTAAAAATAGAAAAAAAATTAGTTTTAATTATTAAATAAATTACAAAAAATTATTTTATAGTCTGAAATTTAGTTTTTAATTATTTTAAGTATATTTCATAAATATTTAATATTTTTTGGATATAAAAGGTATTTAATTTTTTAAGTATAATATTAAATATATTATTTAAAAATGATTTTTATACATGAAAAATCATTTAAAAATAGGTTATGATATAAAAAGATATTTTAAGTTATTTTCTATAATTTTTAATATGTTGTGATGATTTTCATTATTAATTAGATATTAATGATGATTAATTTATTTAATAAAGATATTAAATAAATGATGAAAAATAGAATTAATGATTTAAAATTTATATGAAAATGATATAGAGATTATAAAAATATTTTAAGTTATAAAATATAACTTTTGATATTTTGTCATGAAAAATATTAATATTTTAATATTAAGGATATTAGATTCATTTAATAATTATATTAGATAAAGTAATGTAAAATGATTTTAATATTAGAAAAATCATTTTAAAGGAAAATAAAGTGTTTAAAGATATTTTAAGTTATAAAACATAACTTTTAATATTTAAAGGATAATTTCATTAATAAATCAATATTACTGATAATAAATTAATATTAATGTTATTAGGTTTATTTAATAATTATATTAAATAAATAGTTTTAAAATGGTTTTATTGATTTAAAAATCATTTAAAGGTAATATTAATACTTTAAAAATATCTTGAGTTATTATAAATAACTTTAATATTTTGGCAATAGTTTCATTACTAGTTTAATATTAATTAAATATTAATGATAATAGAATTAGTTAATATTTAAATCAATTAATAATGATTTCAATGTTTGAAAAATTCATGCTAAAGTATAATAATTATTTAAAAATTATTATAAGGCTATGAAAAATAGTATGACTAATATTTAAAATATCTAAACGAATATTGAACTACAAATTAGAGTTTTAGAATCAATAATTACTTGATAAAGTCGTCGTTATAAAGAAATATTTCAGAAATTGGTCTGGACTTAGATAAATTGACTAGATATGTGTTTGTTTATGATCCAATGACTGTTAAACAGTATGTGACAATGTGATTAGGTTATGTCCTGACTGCAATTAGCAGTACTATGTGTTACGATATATTATTCTAATTGCACGAATGATCTTATTACTGATAGGTCGCTGTATAAAAGATTAATATTAGTTGCGTTATTGTAAGCAGTAGCTCAAGCAAGTATCTTACTTTTGCATTTACTTTATGCAATGGACATGAGTAAGAAAGTTTTAGAATTATATTATTATTGTGCCAGATTAGTAACTCTATTATTATCGATTATGTATCAAATCTTTGTATTCATACAAGTTCTTAAATTATTCAATCATTGTATTATTATATAATTCAGATATTTATTCTGTTCGTTAATTCGTATATAGGGTTAGACAAGTGTCCCCACTTGGATAACCATTGTATTTAATCATATGTTGATACATACTTATTGATTTCAAGTATGTATACATTGACTTAAAAGCTGTCTAAGCTATTTGATTTAGCTAGACATAAAAATATTGTTGAACAAGATAGAACGTTATTGTATCCAACAAGATTATTTTGGTTTGGATTCCCGACTAAGTATGAACATCCCGAATATAGGAAACCTTTTGTGCACCTAAGGTGGATAGAGTGAACGATAATATCGTTCTTGCTTGTAGTATTGATCAATACAGGGCATAACGGGCTGATCACCCCCCCCCCCCCGTGCCCGTAAGTTATGACGGTTTATAGATGAATTTCTGTTTAACCTTTTCGAAAATAGAAAATAATGTTCATAGTATGTTGACTGATCTCCAGATATAGCTTGTACGTAGTTTCAAAGATTTCATATGGAAGTGATATGTTGTTATTATTGGTTCAACTTACTTCACAACTGTTGATTCGTTGTAGAAGTGTCTTTCAAAGAAAACATTTAATTCTTTCAGCTAATATATATTGTTGTTATTACTTGCTGGGCAATTCAATGCTCATTTTTACTTTAAATTTAAATGTTTTCAGTTAAGTATAATCAACCTGAAGGCTTAGGCAAGAACAAGGGAAAAGGAAAGCTGTACAAATGAGATTTATAATATGTTGTGTAATAGTTATAGT
>CM035105.1:15443582-15564252 GCA_020205505.1 Panax japonicus
TGATATTCTAATGAATAATCAAGAATCAATTCTACGAAATAGCAAAGTGGAATGTTTTCCAGATTTAATACTGAGCGATCACACAAGATCTTGAACTTATTTTCTCGGGTAGATATCGAAGATTTACTTTGATATATACTCAGGTGTATCAGATAACCATAAAGATTATATCATACCCCTCTGCAAGTATAATAAGTGATCAGCTTATTATACCCTATATTATGCATAATACTTAAAACGCGCGCAAAGGTCGAATTCACGACCAATAAAATGTTCCCTTTATATAAAAGGTTGTTCTTCTCAGTCTTAAAATCAAGATTTTGATTTTACAACGAAATACTGTGATTTCAAATTCTATTTACTTCTCGGTCGAGCCGAAATAATTGGCATTGATCTGTCAATAATAATTGAATTTATTTTCTCGAATCTATCAAGTTCTAACAATTGTTTGTCTAGCCAGAATAATTAGCTAAGACATTTCTCAATATAATTTGACAATAAACAAGAATTATCTGTATTGTCAATTTTAACTTCTACATATATGAATATCCAACAACAGTAATTCTACGAATATATATATTTTCTAATTCAATAATTTAATTTCAACAATAAATCCCTGGACGTGGTATAATTAGCAATAATTATCCACCAATAATGATTGAATGAAATAACTCAAGGTTGAGTTAGAGAACTTGCCTCTTTCGCTGATTACAGCTACACAAAATACTTATCTGCTTTCGAAAGATCTATAACCAATAATATCGGTCTAACAATTAGCACAATAATTCACATAACACACAACACTATAATTCACAGTCAAACTTCTCCTAGACATATTACCACATAGCCACAACAGTGTTTATAACCTATATAAACACTTAACAAGTCAAACTAATTCAGTATGGTTGGACTTCAGTCCCTTCTCGGTGTTCTGGTCACCCTATCCGACAATTAACACAGTTATCTGTCAATTACACTTGGTCTCTAAGCTTCAATATTAATTTAGATAAGTCAATTATCATTTATAATATTTTTCAGAAGCTTTTAATAATTATCAAGTAATTATTATAATTTATAATAATTTTTTAAATATCAGAATCATTTTTAAATGATTTAATTATTAATTAATCGTATCATTATTAATATTTAAAAATATCAAAATATTAATAACATACTTGTCAAAATATTAAAGTTATTATTAATAACTTAAAATATTTTTAAATCAACAATATTCTACTTAAATGATTTATAAAATCATTTTTAAATCATCACCATTAATATATAAATATTAATGAAATTATTATCCAAATATTAAAAGTCATTAATTATAATTTAAAATATTTTTAAACCATTTTTCTCATTTTTAATGATTTTTAAATCAATAAAATCATTTTTAATTCATTTATTTAATATAATAATTAAATAAATCAAACATCATTAATATTAATTTAATAATAAAAATTCTCCAAAAATATTAAAAATTATATTTTATAATTTAAAATATTTTCTAACACTTTATTCTCAATTAAAATGATTTTTAAATCATTAAAATTATTTTTATTTTATTTATTTAATTTAATAATCAAATAAATCTAATATCATTAATATTAAATTATTAATGAAAATTCTCCAAAAATATTAAAAGTTACATTTTATAACTCAAAATATTTTTAAATACATTATTCTTATTTAAAATAACTTTTCATAATATTAAATCATTTTTCTCTAATTTATTTAATACACTAATTAAATAAATTAAATACCATTAATATTTATATAATTATAAATATTAAAGAAAAATATTCCAATTGGTCAAAAATTATTTTTCATAATTTAAAATAATTTTTAAAACCAATTTTAGCAATTTTTAGAATTTATTTCTATTATTTAATCATTTTCCGGAAAAATCAGAAGAAAAAAATAATTAAACCGTCGCTATAGGGCTATAGCGACACAAAGTGTCGCTGTTGGTGTTCTTGAGATCAAGAACACTGACAGCCGGCAGTGCAAGGTGCTCGATTTGACCGTGTATAATTCTCAATCTGTTCATGTTCTGGGCTATCTAAAACTTTGGTATTGTATTATTAATGTAACACTACAATACCCAACCAATAATTTGGTCAAACAACATCAAAACAAGAAGATCTATACCTCCAAAGTTTCTGTCAGGCGGTT
This sequence comes from Panax japonicus, assembly GCA_020205505.1. Taxonomy (NCBI): domain Eukaryota; kingdom Viridiplantae; phylum Streptophyta; class Magnoliopsida; order Apiales; family Araliaceae; genus Panax; species Panax japonicus. The sequence continues at coordinate 15,445,758 of CM035105.1, forward strand.
TCTGGGCCAAAACAGTTTCGAGTGGCCATATTCAAGTTTAATTTAATCAATGTTCGGGTCATGTTTTATGTGGTTTGATGGTTCAAACCTGTAGTCCTTATGTCAAAGAACAATCATGAGGCAACAGATCAGATAAACAACAATACAACAACCACCTTTAATTCGGTCAAACGTTGACAAAAGCTAAGTTCTTAAGTTTCTGGAAATTTCCCAGAAAATGCCAAACTGAACGATTAGCCTACTTTGACCACTTTCTCTGTTCGATCTGTTGAGTTTATAGGTGATCTAAAGACTTAAATTTATAGTACACATAACCAGCTACAAAATTTACAAATTAACAACATCAAACACTAAACATACTGACAGATCCGATCAATACAAAAGCTTGTCAGACACTGTTTCAACGTTCTGGGTTGCCCAGAAAGTTACTCGGTCAACGTTGGTCAACGGACTTTGACCGATTATAACTTACAAACTAGCTATCCGATTGCTATGATTCTTGTTCCAGATTAAAGGCAACATGTCCAGCTACAGATCCAAACAATAAAACATCAAAAATCATAAACACACAAAGATCTAGAGCGTCTGACATTAGCTTGTCAGGCGACTTTTTGACTCAGGAACAGATTTTGAAAAACATGGTTTTTATCCATTTTGATGCTATGGATCCATCATGGATCAGCATAGATCAACTTAAAACAACTTTTTACATAAACATAAATACAAAAACATAAAATTTAACCGACCATAAAAGATCAAATGGTGTGTTAGGGTTTATACCTTAGCTTTCCAATTCTTGATCTTAATCTTCTAAAATGATTTTAGTTGATCAAGAGGCTGAAAATAGGGCTGATATACTAGAAATTTTGAACATGTAGAGAGAGAGAGAGTTGTTTAGAGTTTGGGAAAAAAATGACCAACTTATGTGATTTTCTTTCTCTAAATCTCTTAAATAATGTGATAAAAAGTTGCTAGATCTTGTGTGCTGTCATTTGGAGGCTGAATTGGCTGAGATATAAGTCAATTGGTTGCCTTTAGTTGGTCACCAACTAAAGGTTTCACAATTTTTACAAGTTATCTCATTTAATATATAAAAAGGGTATTTTTATCATTTGAAAAAAATATAATTAATGGCATTCTTGTCATTTGTCCAAACCCTTAGGGTTTAGGGTTTGGACCCTTCAGGGTTTAGGGTTTAAACCCTTTAGGTTTGTATTTTAATTTCCAAGATTTTCGAATTTCGGTTTTCAAAATAGAAAATTAATATTCTAAAATTATAATTAGGATTCAATAAATATATTAATATTTCCTAATCATAAAATTCAATCTTGCTAATTAGGATTAATATTCCTAATTAAAATTGCTTAATTTAGCAATTAGGGTCAAAATGGTCATTAGGGTTTATAACCCACGAATTAGGGTTTTAATTAGAAAAATAAATTTTCTAAATTATAATTAGGGTTTCTAATCACATTTAAGTTAAAGTAAACACATTAGGCTTGCCAATAAAATTAGAGTTGCCTAATTAGGGTTTAGGAAATCCTAGATTTTAAATTAGGGTTCCTTAACGTACAATTAGGGTTTTTAACTGTATAATTTATTTTCTAAATTTAAGATTAGGGTTTTAAATCCCTTATTAAGATTTATTAATTATAAACCCCATCCAGTCAACCATTGGTCAACATTTCTATACAGTCCAAACACATCATCAACAATACAATTATTTTAATTGTATTTTCTATCGAATCCCTATCCAAAAATTAGGGTTAGGGTTTTCTAAAGTTGTTAAGCACAACTCTACTCTAAATTTATTAGTCAATACACAAATTGACTTTCTCGAGACTCGTATCACAGATACTTGTCACAACATTGATAATTAATATTAATATTAATTAAAAAAAAATTTATTCGCAAAATTTGGATTATTCGAAATCATGGGTTATCACAGTGGTGATTGAATGAAGTATTAAATGAAGTTAGGATCCCATTAGTTCCAATATCATTTATTCCGTCGTTATTATTGTTTTAGTTGTTATTTGTAATTCGTGAACAAACCAAGTTTAATCATTAGTTTGAGCATATAAATATAGTGATTCAATTAATGAATAGTAATCTTAGTTAAACAACATTCTCTGTGGGATCGATACTTTACTTACTCTGTATTGCTTATTGACACATGTATGCTTGCATGAGTTAGAGCTCTTTTGTTAAGACTAAAAAAGAGGGAACACCTGTGCGTCTTTTACCGCTATCCCGGCTCGTTGAAACATTACCTCATATGTGTCCTCGGCTCTTGTCCTCTTCGTAGCTTCTTCCCTTAGCTTATTCTTCAGTTCAATGACCTCCTCGATCAGTTAGTCTTTCTCTCCTTCAGTCTGTTCTAGCTTCCCCTCGACATTAGTCAGTCGTTCCTCACGATCTTTGATCTCATCATCTTTCTGTGTCATTGCAGTCTGTTGTTCAGCTACCATCTCTTGCAATTCCTCGATTATATCCTGAAGTTCCACGTTATGGTCGTAGACTTCATCGTACATTCGAGCAGCTATCGAGGTTAGTGGAGTCTCCTCCTCCTCGTCCTCGTCATCCTCATCCTCACATGGCAACTAAACGGGATCCTTCTCATCCGTCTCCACATCATCATCCTCATCTTCAACCACTGTGACCAACGGGGCTCACTCCCATGGCAGTAGTTGTTCCCAACTAACATGAATGTCTCAAGGCTCCTCCTCTATAGGCATATGAGGTCTATCCTCCCTAGCCTGACTGGATTCTCCGACATTAGTCATCCTGACAACAAAATTTTAAGCTTTAATCATTAATCATTACTACTCGACACTCACGAGCACATAAGTATAAACACATAATCACATAAGTGTTTTATTATTTCTTCCTTAAGAACTCGATAAGAGTTAATCACCACTATCTTTTCAAAGGTTACTTCCTAAGGCTTTTCCCCACCTAAGGTTTATAACCTAAAGCTTTGATACCAACTTGTGACACCCCCAAATCCCTGTACTTCATTACCTCAAGATTTGGTGTTCACGTAACCAAAACATTCATATATGACTACTAAATCATAATAAATTGAATAATAAAAACCTGCCCATACAGGATTACTTAAATAAAAACATTATCTCCTAGGTTCTCTAACCTTTAATACAATCATTCAAGTATGGAAATAAAATTAATACATCACATCATTATTAAAAGTCTATCACCAATGATAAAACAAAATTACAAGTCTTCATCACTTGTTCATTTTTCCCTTTCCTTTGCTAGTTGTAGGTTTATCTACCTTCTCATTCATAGCTGCAATAAATGTATAAATATGCAAGAGTGAACAAACAAAGCTCACTTGAGATAAGAATAAATATCTTTGCAACATTTGCCAAATAATAGGCTCAATAGAACTGGATAATATGTTCCATTAACATTTTAATACTTGCCAACTCATAGACTCAATAGAACTGAATGATATGTTCTATTAACATTTCAACATTTTCCAACTCATAGGCTCAATAAAACTGAATAATTTGTTCTATTAACATTCTTAAATAAACTATTGAGGGTCAAATGACCATGAACCATGTCCACAGTTATAAGTAATCTTTCAACTTTAAATTTAATAGTCATATGACTATAAGGACTCTACGTACTTAGGGGGATCAATCCTTCGTACAATGTATTGTGCACAACCATTTCAACGCCAAGCGTAAACCCCTAAACATAGGGTTGTTCATCTCAGTGTTTAGAGTACAAGTCCGCACCAAAGAAAGTTTGGTTTGGATAAGCTTTCAAGGGTAATTGAAGTTTAATGATCATCAACTAGGGAACTTGTTGAATCCACAATGCTTGATAATACAATAGTTGTTTAATAACGTCATAGCTTAGAACGTTTGAGAATCATAGGTGAACTAACTATATTCTAGACTCATGTTTGAAATAACTAGAGAGCATAAGTATTGATCAAAATAAAGAAATGGGAAACCTTGGCTTGAACAATAATAAGCTAGGTCTATAATCTTGTCAAATTAGAATTTCAGTTACCGAACATGCATTAGTTGATAGCAAGCTGGAAACAATGCTTACTTTACATGTAATAAAATATACGAAGTGATTTAACCATTCAACACAAGGAATTAAGGTTCAAGAACATTTATTGTAAAAGATTAGACTAAAGAAACTTGTTAAACTATAAACAAGTTAGAGTAAGTCAACAATGATTAGAAATCCAACAATTTAGAATTAAAACATGCTCAATGTAATAGATAGATTTCAAAGCTTTCTCAATCAAAAGAATGAAGTTACACAATGTAATAATAGAACCAACTCAACGAAAGTGTAGAGTTAGAAAACTTGCATAAACATAACAAACTAACTCAATGAAAGTATAGAGTTAGAAGACTTGCCTCGAGCGTAAGCTATAATATCAAACTCACGTTCACCTACACATAGGTTTAGAATCACAATACCTATTAGACATGTTAACATATCATAACATGTTAATTACCATTCATATTTTAGAAAGTCTAAGTGTTTTACTTCACAACACTTGTCTAACTTTCATTATGTATACTAATTACCAGATAACATGTTTTTGATTTACTAATCACTTTTGTAACTTTGGTCGTACTAACCACAACTCATTATGTTATGTTAACCTTAACATTACCCATTTAACATGCTAACACAATCTCAGACCATGTTATGACACTTTCCCAAGTCTGCTGAAATAGCAGAAGTTAGAATCTCAAACCAGGGTATGGCGCAGCTGCGCCATACAAAGGCTTGGGACCGGCGCAGTTGCGCCATTTTTTGCCTTGGTACCGGCGCAGCTGCGCCGGTGTTCAAACAGACGTAGAGAAGGCTATGAACAATAGCCGACTTTAGTCCAATAAACACGAATTTCACCCACCAAACAGTGAAATTAACACGTAGAATAAATATAACAATATCATAAACATGATTGCTCACATTTACAACCAATTAACACACTTTAACACTAACTAAGACTATTTTAATTTCTCAAAACTTATATTTTTCACAAAAACTAAACTTTTCTTGACATTGTTCTAGAAATCATCACTGTGAACTCACTAGTTGGCCAAATCATCTCATTCAAATTACATAATGCTCATATCTCACTAAACTAACATATACAAGCTTCAATTTATAATTTCTCATACGAATTGGCCACTAGAATTGATACTTTTCAGGAACATATAAAAAATATACATATACAACCATATACTGTCAAAATTCCTACTGTCAAACCGAAATTTAGCGTACAATTGTTGTTTAAACATAATCTTTATCATCATGAACATGTATAACCACAAGTAATCCATTGTAAAGCAACAATTCAATAAATTGAATTTCACAGATTATGTAAAATGTTTGCCGTAATACTCATAACATAAATAATATCCAAGTTTGTAGAACATACCTTCAATTAGCTTCTAATTCTTGCTAACCCACTAGAATTGTTTGAAAATCATATGCTTCTCTCAAATTCTCTCTCAACCCTTCTCTCAATTTTCTGTGAAGCTCTATTGGCTAGCAACTAAGTTCAGTGCAAAAACTAACTGACTAATAAGCGTAAACAAAAGAAACTGCCATAGGCTTAATACGCATAATAAGTAACATTAGTTATTATGATAAATGTATATAACATAAATATATTATATTTATTATTTGATTTGATTTATTTTATTTATCTAGAAATCTCAAAAGCCATAAGGCTTGTTTGGTAAATCATTTAAAATATTAAAGAATTAATATATTAAGCCTTGTTTGGTAAATACTAAATTAAATTACTTTAATTTATTTAATAACTCCTTATAATATAGTTATTTGTCACACTATATCTAATCAAGCTTTCATATTTATTTTAATTAATTCGAATCACAATTAATTAAATAAATCCTTTAATCACATAACACAATACAAATAATATATTATTTAATTGAAATATTAATATAATAATCATTTTCTTAATTCATCAATTATTTATTTAACAAATAATTCTCTCAAATAATATTAAATCAATTAAACAAATATTCATTTACCGATAATCACATCCATTAAATATTTATATAACTCAATAAATATTTAAAATTATATTTAAATATTCTGAAATGTTACACCCACCCCCACCCCCACCCCACCCCACCCCACCCCACCCCACCCCTACCCCTACCCTCGAGAGAAAAAGAAAAACAGTGGAATCTCGGACCCTACATCAACATATTCAAGTCACGCCAAATCTTAAAGCAGATTATAATGAAATGAGTGTAATTTTTTATTATTAATACGAGTTCAGTGATTTTATAGTTATGATTGTATCCTTGAGGTTGAATATAAACTTTTATATTGATAATTCCAAATTGATGAAAAATATTCTATTAATATAATAATATTACATTATTAGATACAAAAAATTGAGGCCCAAAAAGGTGTATTGATTTTCCCACCTCGCAACTTGGTGCAAACAATATAAATTAAAATCACATTTATGAATTCTACTTTTCTTTTATGAAAGGTAATCAAAGTAAATAATTGATGTTAATAAAGAAAAACAAAATGAATATTTTAATTACGTCAATATTTATCATTGTATTGATTGAAATTTTAAAAAAATAATGTCAATTTTGAATTTAAAATTCTTTTAAGATGACTTTAAAAAGTCAACAATGATCAATTAATATGGAACGAATGAAGTATAAAAAAAGCCCCTCATGGCTCAATGGTAAAAAAACTACTCATAAGGTTTTGGGTGTATGAAGTCTTGGGATCCAAAGACAAGAATGTTAAATTTCAGCTGAATATATAGCAAAAAAAATAACTAATAAAGTATCATTTCCCTTCCATTCCCTCCTTCTAAACTCACAATATATATATATATATATATATATATATATATATATATATATATATATATATATATATATATATAATTAAAATCCCATCTCTTCCCTTCCTTTCTAAATCTCACAAAATTTATAATTCTCTCTAAACTAACAAACACAAAAAAGTTGTGCATAAATGGCTAGTAAATCACCTCTAAAACTCAAGAAGATATCTTTATTTGAGCAATAAGAGTCTGTTTGGTTATTTCTGAATGCCATGGACTTGAAGATGATCAAAAGAAACAGAGGAACACTGAAAATGGAGTGAATGATTTCTTTATGTTTTGAGCAAATACTTGAGTTGATACTCTAATTGTTTGTATATCAATGCAAATTGATATGAACCTACAGCTTATGGAAAATTAGTTTGCTTTTGTGTGGAAAAATCTAAGCAATTAGGAAAAAGGTAACTTCCACTTGAAGCAAATTTGATACTTTCACATCTTTCGTTAAATATAACTAGTTGGGAGTCCGTGCAATGCACGGGCTAGTTTAAATAATGGAGTGTATAATTTATTAACACGGACGTCCCCAAAATTAATTACAAATGTTATCTAACTCAACACAACCCATTTTACATCCTGAAATGTAAAAACCACATAAAAAATAAACTATCATATCTTCCAAAGATTTAAGTTGTCTTTGGTCTGGTGGTCTTCATTTGGAATCGCTTCCTTGGAATTGAGTTCTTCTGTGACGCCCCCAAAATTAGGTATACATAACCCATCTTGGGTCGCCAGATACATGGTACAGAATTCAAATACAACTTACTAATACAACTGTCGTGTACAATAAGACAAAACATAAACTGTGAGTTTGAATACAAATATTATCTACTAAAGATTATACAAACTCAAAAGGAGTCATCATTACAAATATTATCACACTATTTCACAGAATAGTGAGGACTACTAATGCTATCCTCTGCACCATCACTCCGTTCCCCGACTCGTCCCAGCTATATTCTCATTTCCTGAAGAGAACAGTGAAAGAAAGGGCGAGCTCAACTAGCCCAATAAGAAATATTATGACTAAGATAATGCAGAATAAATTATCATTAGTCTTCAACAATGTTAAACTGATAAAATATAATAGACATCAAGTTTAACTGCAGCGGAACAAGCAATCCATTAAAAGAGCCAACTAGAAAATAAAATCTACTATCTTTTTTGATTAAAAAGGTTTTTCATCACTGTTATCACTGAGACTCAGCTTAATAAATATTCTACATCATTAAATCATCCCTGCACTACAGGCCAAGGATATTCTTTAGTATCACAACCACGAATTATCCATGCACTACGGGCCAAAGATAATAGTGTTTTCATCAACGGTCCTGATCATGTCATAAAATAATTCATCTTTGCTCCCTTGGCCGAAGAGAATCCATAGCCATAATCATACCAAAAACTGTCCATCAATGCACTACGGGCCAATGAGGACTTTTAATTTTCACATCATTTGTAATATTACGGTCATGATTATACCGAATAATCCCTGGTCATAATCATACCAAGTCCATCTATGCACTACAGGCCACAGATGACTTTCAACATAACATAAACATGAGGATGATGACAATGATATAAGAATTCAATTAAACAAGTTCAAGAATTAATTTATCCAGGAACCAATAACGTCCAAATTGTTAACATGATACTTCTTTGTAGAATAAAATTCAAGAGTGCTTAGAAGAATATTTCCATGAAAAATACTGGATGAAGCGCAAATATCAAGGATATTCCACTAATTTCATGGAGTATAGAAGTCAAAACTTTAACCAACTGAGTATAATAAAGAATGGAATAACAAAAGAAATCACCATACATGCGGTACTTCGCATAGAGAGGTTATTCCAACAGAATACTAAATAACGGAACCAGGTCAAACGAAATTAGCACCGACAAGATGTTCCAACAGAATAATAAAGAATGGAATAACAACAGAAATCATCATGCATGCGGTACTTCGCATAGACAGGTTATTCCAATAGAAGACTAATAAGGACGGAATCAGGCCCGGCGTAAAACGCACAGACAGGATATTCCAACAGAATAATAATAAAGACGGAACCAGGTCCGGTGTAAAACGCACAGACATGATATTCCAACAGAATAATAAAGACGGAATCAGGTCCGGCATAAAACGCACAGACAGGATATTCCAACAGAATAGTAAAGACGAGATAATAGAAGAATGTCACCAAGTCTAGGGTAAACCGCGTATACAAGTTATTCCAATAGAATAATAAACAATGGAATAACAATAGTTCTCTTCATGAATAAGAAAGAATAACACCCCATACGAGTACAACAAATAATATTCCCTACCTTAAGAAGAAGAGTACTAGATATATAAGTAGTGAAGTAGCAAAATACTTTCTTCTTTTTCTCTATAGTCTCTCTCTCTAGAGTTCAGTGAATTCGTAAGAAAATAATGAAGGAATGAGCTTCTATTTATAGGAAAATGGAATGCACAGTAACTAATCCATGAACGGTCCAGATTAATTTACTTTAATCTGACGGTCCGTATTTAAAGAAAAATCTTTTAAATAAAATATAATATATTCTATTTATATAAAAAGATTTTTACTATGCAAACACTATGCATAATAAAATATAATATATTCTATTTATAGAATAACTTTAATAAAGTATTCTGTTTAATATAAAAAGATTTTACTATGCAAAATACTATGCATAATAGAATATAATATATTCTATTTATAGAATAACTTTATAAAAGTATTTTGTTTTATTACATTAATAATACCAATAAAACAAAACTGAGTGACTTATCACATAAGCATCAATAATCAATACTGTGTGCTACTATGCAATAACGCGTATTACTGTACTTATACTACCGAGTTGTTCAACAGTATCAACGGTAAAACTTTCGTCGTTATTTTTAATAAAATATTTTTGTCTTTTTCTCAATACGACAATAATTCCGTTGTGTGGTCCACCAATGATTGTGCCGTCGTACGAATATTTCTTGTTTAAAATGAATATTCCCCGACCAATCGAATATAATATGACAACTTGCATACTTTGCAAAACTTATAAATATTATCCACAACTATAACATTATCTCAAATTCACACCATAATATAAAAAAAATTTCGAGAAAATTAATTCTTTATTCATAAAATCTGGGGTTTCACAATCTCCCCTCCTTATGAAATTTCGCCCTCGAAATTTATGTACGTACCTGGTATGCCGAATAGGTGAGGATACCTTGACTTCATTTCAGATTCTAACTCTTGAGGTATAACCCTTGAGTGTTGGATATGATTCTTCTTATCCAAGATTTTAACACGAGATCTCATACGTTAAATCATCCGCTATCTCGTCCGATTCTAAATTAATAATGTGGTTCAGATCATCCACATATTTACGTAACATTGATACGTTAAAAACGTTATGAGCACGCGACATACTTGGTGGTAAAACGAGTCTATAAGCCACAGTTCCTACTCAATCGAGGATTTCAAATGGGCTAATTAAATCGATGGTTGAGATTTCCTCTCTTCAGCAACTCTTGCTTCTAGAATAACGCCCTCTTGAACCTTCTTCTTCATATTCATCAGATTCGGGTATGTAGCTTGAGCGTCTTTAACTTTATCGATTAAAGTCGATTTTACTCGTATATTCATTATCTTCACGTGGGTCCCTAACGTCTTTAACTCTATCTTCATCATTTGCAAGTTATACGAAATGAGTCCTTGTGTTAACAACATCGCACTTGTAAACGTATACGATCTTCTACTCAACACGTCAGCTACCACGTTCGCTCTTCCACGATGATATTGAATAGTACGATCGTAATCTTCAACAGCTAGAGTCAACGTCTTTGGCGCATGTTACGTTCATTTTAGTTGAAGAAATATTTTGAGGGTTTAAGAAATGGGTTTTGTACTGGTGTCAATACAAAATTCGATTTTATGCTCTGGGGTAGGCTAAGAAGTCTTCAGGAATACGTCAAGAGATTTATTAATGATAGAAATATCATTCAAAACTGTTACTCTCATCCAAGACTTGGATAGTACGTCACGTTGATACCAACTGTGACTTCTATCCCTTAACCTAGATAGAACCTCACAATGATACCTATCAACTTATCATCGTCATTCACGACGTCGCCTACAGAAAGTCTGGCTTCGGTGCATTCCACACAAGGAAGTCAACAACAAAAGGACCGGGGCTCTTTACTTATGGCTTGAGATGACAATGATTGACTTTAGTGGTTTGGTTACTTTGAATTCGCATAACAGGTTAGTTAGGAGTATGAAAGCTAACAACCTTACGAAAAGCATGATGAGTAGTTAACCAATCGATTCCTAAAATCGCATCGAAGGCAAGTATTTTCAAAGAGACAAGATCGACACGTAATGTGAAAGTGTTGATTTGAACAAGATTTATAAATAGTGGAGGTAATGAAGGTTTCTCCCAACAGATATATCAAAGTCTAACTTCTCTGGAGTTCACTTCAAACATCGAACACAACTAGGTGAAATAAAAGAGTAAGTAGAACCGGTATTTAACACAGTATAGACTTCACAAGAGTTTATGACTAACATACCCGTGATAATTTTATTCAGGTTCCTCGTCACGAAAAAAAAATGTTCTCTCTTAAACTACCGGTTTTGGCTTGTCTGGGACATACTTTGGCATCACTATCCCAGCTGGAATTGACTTCACCATACGACAAAATCGAGCTAAGTGGCCTTCTCTTCCTCAATTAATACACGTTTTAGATTGCTGCGTACAGTTTGGACGGATGTGTCCCTCTTGTCCGCATTTGAAACATACGACCGATGGGCGTTCTTCTTCCTTTGAAACGGGTGTTGGTGCCGATGTCTTCACATCATTGTTGAACCTTCTCTTCTTAAAATGTCCATTCTTATTATCTTGGCCATGATTACCACTGAAATGGTTACCATTCTTGGCATGATAATATCCCCCCCACGATGGTTATCGTTGTTCCGATGACCGTTGCCACCGGTATGATTATTATTTTGTTGTTGGTCGTTGCCTTTTGGTTGTGCTGACTCATTATCGCGCTCTAATAACTGAGCCCTATTCACAACATCTGAATATAAACAAAGTTTGTGAGAAATGAGGTATTGACGTATATCGGGTTTCAAACCTCGCAAAAACATTCGCGTCATTCGCTCCTCATTATCGACCAAATGGGATGCAAACCGGGATAACTCCGCAAACTTAGCCTCGTACTGCGACACGGTCATATTGTTTTGCACCAGCTTGATGAATTCTACCTTCTTCATGTGACGAATACTTTCAGGAAAGTACTTGTCGTTGAATAATTCTTAGAACTTCTCCCAAGATATCTTGAGTGCGTCAGGCTGGGTACGTTTTACAGATTCCGACCAATGATCTCATTCTTCACGCAAAATAAAGGTGGCGAATGGAACCTTTTGCTCCTCTGAGCATTCCAAGACATCAAATATCTTGGTAATCTGCTTTATCCATGTCTCCGCCTTAAGTGGTTCTGGCTTTCCCAAAAACTCCGGTGGTCCCAGCTCCTTGAACTGCTTAGCGGTGACCAACCGTGGGTTACCATTATTTCCACCTGCATTATGGACAGGAGCTGTCTTCGCCCGTTGTTGCATAAATTGCTCCTTAAACTACTTAGCGGTGACCGTCCGAGAGTTATCAGTATTTCTACCTGCATTTTGGACAGGAACTGCCTTCGCCTGTTGTTGCATGAATTGCATAAAGCCTCTAACCATCCCATCATTCACCATTTCATCGGTGTTATTGTTTTCATGAGGAGTATTATCCTCTGTTTGCACATTATCCTGATTATTGATCTGTGGAGACTCAACGGACTCCTATGCTCCATTGATAATCTCAACATTCTCGGATGCCATTTTCAAACACTGCCATAAAACAAGGGTTAATTAACATATCACATATTATCCCTATACTTTGACTGACCAATTAAATACCAAATAAACTTAAGTAGGTCATACTAGCGAAGGAATTCCCCGTCTCTCCCCTCCTAGTTCTTATCTCACATCTTAGCCAGGTATCATATCCCTAAGCTTTGATACCAACTGTGACGCCCCCAAAATTAGGTATACATCACCCATCTTGGGTCGCCAGATACATGGTACAGAATTCAAATACAACTTACTAATACAACTGTCGTGTACAATATGACAAAACATAAACTGTGAGTTTGAATACAAATATTATCTACTAGAGATTATACAAACTCAAAAGGAGTTCTCATTAAAATTATTATCACACTATTTCACAGAATAGTGAGGACTACTAATGCTATCCTCTGCACCATCACTCAGTTCCCCGACTCGTCCCAGCTATATTCTCATTTCCTGAAGAGAACAGTGAAAGAAAGGGTGAGCTCAACTAGCCCAGTAAGAATTATTATGACTAAGACAATGCAGAATAAATTATCATTAGTCTTCAACAATGTTAAACTGATAAAATATAATAGACATCAAGTTTAACTGCAGCGGAACAAGCAATCCATTAAAAGAGTCAAGTAGAAAATAAAATCTACTATCTTTTATGATTAAAAAGGTTTTTCATCACTGTTATCACTGAGACTCAGCTTAATAAATATTCTACATCATTAAATCATCCCTGCACTACAGACCAAAGATACTCTTTAGTATCACGACCACGAATTATCCATGCACTACGAGACAAAGATAATAGTGTTTTCATCAACGGTCCTGATCATGCCGTAAAATAATTCATCTTTGCTCCCTTGGCCGAAGAGAATCCATAGCCATAATCATACCAAAAACTATCCATCAATGCATTACGGCCCAATGAGGACTTTTAATTTTCACATCATTTGTAACATTACGGTCATGATTATACCGAATAATCCCTGGTCATAATCATACCAAGTCCATCTATGCACTACAGGCCACAGATGACTTTCAACATAACATAAACATGAGGATGATGGCAATGATATAAGAATTCAGTTAAACAAGTTCAAGAATTAATTTGTCCAGGAACCAATAACGTCTAAATTGTCAACATGATACTTCTTTGTAGAATAAAATTCAAGAGTGCTTAGAAGAATATTTACATGAAAAATATTGGATGAAGCGCAAATATCAAGGATATTCCACTAATTTCATGGAGTATAGTAGTCAAAACTTTAACCAACTGAGTATAATAAAGAATGGATTAACAAAAGAAATCACCATGCATACGGTACTTCGCATAGACAGGTTATTCCAATAGAATACTAAATAACAGAACAAGGTCAAGCGAAATTCCCACCGACGGGTTGTTCCAACAGAATAATAAAGAATGGAATAACAACTGAAATCACCATGCATGCGGTACTTCGCATAGACAGGTTATTCCAACAGAATACTAATAAGGACGTAATCAGGTCCGGCGTAAAATGCACAGACATGATATTCCAACAGAATAATAATAAAGACGGAACCAGGTTTGACATAAATCGCACAGGCAGGATATTCCAACAGAATAATAAAGACGAAATCAGGTCCAGCGTAAAACGCACAGACAGGATATTCCAATAGAATAATAATGACAGAATCAGGTCCGGCGTAAAACGCATAGACAGGATATTCCAACAAAATAGTAAAGACGGAATACTAGAAGAATGTCACCAAGTATAGGGTAGACCGCGTATACAGGTTATTCCAACAGAATAATAAATAATGGAATAACAACAGTTCTCTTCATGAATAAGAAAGAATAACACCGCTTACGAGTACAACAAATAATATTCTATACCTTAAGAAGAAGAGTACTGGATATATAAGTAGTGAAGTAGAAGAATACTTTCTTCTTTCTCTTTTTTGCAAAATTTATAAATATTACCCACAACTATAATATTATATCAATTTCACTCCATAATATTCAAAAAAGAAGAAAGTTTTATGCTACTTCACTACTTATATATCCAGTACTCTTCTTCTTAAGGTAGGGAATATTATTTGTTGTACTCGTAAGGGGTGTTATTCTTTTGTATTCATGAAGAGAACTTATGTTATTCTATTCTTTATTATTCTGTTGGAATAACCTGTATACGCGGGCTACCTTATACTTGGTGACATTCTTCTATTATTTCGTCTTTACTATTCTGTTGGAATATTCTGTCTGTGCGTTTTACGCCGGACCTGATTTCGTCTTTATTATTCTGTTGGAATATCCTGTCTGTTCGTTTTACATCGGACCTAGTTCCGTCATTATTATTATTCTGTTAGAATATCTTGTCTGTGCGTTTTACGCCGGACCTGATTCCGTCCTTATTAGTATTCTATTGGAATAACCTGTCTATACGAAGTACCGCATGTATGGTGATTTCTTTTGTTATTCCATTCTTTATTATTCTGTTGGAACATCCTGTCGGTGCGAATTTCGCCTGACCTGGTTCCGTTATTTAGTATTCTATTGGAACATCCTGTCGGTGCGAATTTCGTCTAACTTGGTTCCGTTATTTAGTATTCTGTTGAAATAACCTGTCTATGCGAAGTACCGCATGCATGGTGATTTTTTTTGTTATTCCATTCTTTATTATACTCAGTTGGTTAAAGTTTTGACTTCTATACTCGATGAAATTAGTGGAATATCCTTGATAATTGTGCTTCATCTAGTATCTTTTCATGGAAATATTCTTCTCAGCATTCTTGAATTTTACTCTACAAAGCAGTATCATGTTGACAATTTGGACGTTATTGGTTTTTGGAAAAATTAATTCTTGAACTTGTTTTTATTGAATTCTTATATCATTGTCATCATCCTCATATTTATATTTTTTGAAAGTCATTTGTGGCCTGTAGTGCATAGATAGACTTGGTATGATTATGACCAGGGATTATTCGGTTTAATCATGATCATAATGTTAAAAATGATGTGGTAAAAGTCCTCATTGGCCCGTAGTGCATTAATGGACAGTTGTTGGCATGATCATGACCATTAATGAATACACAAATATTTTTGGCCCGTATTGCATGGATAATTGTGGTCGTGATACTAAAGAATATCCTTGGCCGTAGTGCAGGGGTGATTCGATGATGTTGATTATTTATTAAGCTGAGTCCCAGCGATAAAAGTGATGAAAAACCTTTTAAATTATAAAAGATAGTAGATTTTATTCTCTACTTGACTCTTTTAATCGATAGCTTGTTCCGCTGCTGTTAAACTTGATGCTTGTTATATTGTATCAGTTTAACACTGTTTAAGGCTAATGATAATTTATTCTGCGTTATCTTAGTCATAATATTTCTTACTGGGCTAGTTGAGCTCACCCTTTCTTTCACTGTTTTCTTCAGGAAATGAGAATATAGCTGGAATGAGTCAGGGAATAGAGTGATGGTCCTAGATGGTGCATTAGTAGTCCTCACTATTCTGTGAAATAGTGTGATAATAATTGTAATGAGGACTCCTTTTGAGTTTGCATACTCTCTAGTAGATAATATTTGTATTCAAACTCACAGTTTATGTTTTGTCGTATTGTACACGACAGTTGTATTATTAAGTTGTATTTGAATTCTGTACCATGTATCTGAAGACTCAAGATGGGTGATGTATACCTAATTTTGGGGGCGTCACAAAGTCTTTATCAAATAAAAGAATTTGAATAACACTTATCTATTCACTTGCAATTTATTTGAGGGCTAAAATAGAAGTTGTAGATCCTTGTTAGATGAAAACAAATGAATCTTCTTCTTTCTCTATAAGAGTTACTGTACTGAAACCATTTGTTTCTATAGGTTATCTATCTACATATGACTCCTTGAGTTCCATTTTACTGGCCTATCCTTGGAGGCCCAATACATGAATTTCTTATTTTGCCTACAGCTAATAAAAACTGTCAAACTGAGAAATCATAATTAAAATCATGTTACCATTATTACATTGGCAAGCACAATCTCATAACCTACATTCTTAAGTGTTAAAAGCATTAAATATGAAATTTTACTTATCCAGAACAATTTTATCACACCCAAGACAACAACATCCATCATTACAACATAATAACGTCTTCAATTTCCCAGATTATTGTCTAGACAGTATAGCACATTGTCTAATAAAAAGAGAATCATTTGAGAAAAATCTAATGACCCTGAGGTTTCAACATGAGCAAATACATACTCCAGTGTAAGAAATCAATCTGCTCTAAAAACTCATTAACAACCTACAAAGTCATGCAACAAAGGTAACGTAATGAAAAGTAATACTAACTTGAATGAATTGATCACGAATGCATATAAATAACTTGAAAATCAAAGAAGAATATTTTTATTCATATTATTTCTGTATCCTTACATGTACATATTTATAGAGATAGTAGAGATCCTACAATCAAGCTATTCCTATAATTAAGTTATTTAGTTATTCCTATAATTAAGTTATTTGCCTAACAAAGTAGGAAATAATTACAATAAAGAATCTTTGACTATTAATCCAATATCGCAAAACTCCCCCTCAAGTTGGTTCATAGATGTCACACATGCCCAACTTGCCCAAAAACTTTGAGAACACTCGACTTGAAACAGCTTTGGTGAGAATATCAAGTAATTGATCTCAATATCTTATCCGAGAGATCTAAGTCTCCAAAGTTACTGACAACGTTGTTCTTCATTTTATGGGTTTTCCAGAAAATGAAGAACAGATAAGGGTGCTACTTTAGATCCTTGTATCTTTCATTCTAGGCTTTGTTTCTGTGATCTAAAGGTTTAGTATTGTAGGTAAGATGTAAGGCTACAATTATATCATATAAAATCAACTTAAAAACATTACATATATGTTAATTTATAATATTCTAACCTTTTTGTTTTGATGATGACTTAATATTATAGACTAATCTGTCTATTGTGAAATTTCAGGAAATTGATGAAAGATCGTTGATATGAAAGACTTTGAAGATTTGAGTCTTAAGAAAAATATGTAAGGTCATTGCAAATATTTAATTTTTCGATACAAGGCTCTAGGACATTTTATTTGTACATTAAAATGTGATTAAATATCTTATGCATGCCTAAGTATGTTACATTAATGTTTTATTGCTATGTGTTAAGACTTGTGCTATTTGTATAACACGTGGGCTACAAAGTTGTTGGAAACATAAATGGCATAGATATAATCATTATCTATTAGAAGTCTAAATGCATATTTCTTGGAAATACAAGATAATGATTGTACTGAGAAGAGTTTGAAATTTGTTTAGCACTTTGCAATAATTACGGATCTAACACTTTGGTTTGTTTGAAAAGAGTATTGTGTTATGTTTATAAACTGTTAAGAGGATAATGCTTGAAAAAGTCAAATGGAGATATATTCGGTTATTTGCTTCTAACTGATATATTTTAAGTGATATATTTGATTCATACTGATCTTTTCTATCATTTTCAACGGAAATATAATTGGACGTTGCAATTGTTATTATCCAACGTATACATCTTTTATGTAGCAACGGTAATAATATTGGGCTATAAAGAGGAATTGATATCAGTGGAAAATTACAACACTTGAATTAATATCTTGCACTCATATACTTTGAAGGCTATTATAATCTTGGTGTAAATTTTGAGCTACTGATTCAGTTTATTTCGTGGGCTATAAATCGGTAATATCTTTCTATTATTAATTGATCATTGCATACATTAGTCAAGCCTTGCATTGTTAAATTGTTTATTTGCTTTGATCATTAGACCTCTATAAATTGTAATCTTATATTTTTAGACTAAGTGTTGTCTAAAGGTTTTTTAATCCGGGTGGATTAAGGTTTGTTTACAGACAGGATCAAGGAAGCTTAGGAGCTTAAGGAGTGCATTGGTGCACAAGGAGCAAGTGTGCTCAAGTGAATTATTGTAATTCAATTTGATTGAATCTGTTTTGTAACAAGGGTCATTTTTAAAGGAATAAAAGTGAGTCTCCAATACTAGTTGGTATTGGACGTGGACTAGGCTATTATTATAGAGGGTAATAGCTGAACCACGTAAAAATTCTTGGTGTTATTTTATTGCTTGATTTTCTTTAATATTTCTCAAGATAATTAGTTTTCTTAATATTTAAAATATAAACTTTTGATTCATCTTGAGATAGTATTTTTACATCAAGTATTTTAGCTGATTTATAAATTCACCAAGATATTTTCTTAAACAAAAATTCAATTCGGTAGACTGCATTCATTCAGCAGGCTGCATTCTTTGATTCAGTAGGCTGTATTCAATAGTTTGAATTTAAAGTTTTAAAATTGGTCATAGTTTGCTCTCACACTTATTCAACCCCCCCTTCTAAGTGTGCCATATCTGAATTTCATTTGGTATCAGATCATAGTAAAGCATATCGTGAATTTAACATTAACAAGTTGAGTGTTGAAGAATCTGTTCATATTCAATTTAATGAAACTCACAATGATCTTCCAAAAGAAAGAGATGAGGATGCATGTACATTGGAGATCTTAGTAAATCCAGCAAACCAGAGGAACCTATTCAGCAAACCAAGTGAACAAATCCAGCAAGTTGAATTGGAAAACTTTCAGGATGAAGAAAAAAATAGAATAGAAGAACTTGAGGCAGACCTTCCTCAACAAGTAGAAGTAATACATGATGTACAAATGCCAAAGACTGCAAGATATCTCAAGAACCATCCACCGGAAAACATCATTGGAGATATAAACAAAGGAATTACGACAAGAAGAGGATTGCAAAATCAATGTGCTTTTTCATCATTTTTATCCCAAGTTGAACCAAAGAATGCTAAGGAAGCTATCCTAGATGAAAGCTGGCTAATGGCAATGTAGGAAGAACTTCAACAATTTGAACGATGTCAAGTTTGAGAATTAATGCCTCCTCCTAAAGATAGTTCCATTATTGGAACAAAATGGGTATTCAAAAATAAGCTTGATGAGTATGGGACAATTACTCGAAACAAAGCAAGGTTGGTGGCTCAAGGATATAATCAACAAGAGGGGATCGACTACGAAGAAACTTATGCTCCAGTCGCTAGACTAGAGTCTATCCGTATCTTGTTAGTATTTGCTTGTTATAAAAAATTCAAGCTTCATCAAATGGATGTAAAGAGTGCGTTTCTTAATGGCTACATAAATGAAGAAGTTTATGCAAAACAACCTCCTGGATTCGAACATGAGAAATATCCCAATCATGTTTTTAAGCTAAAGAAAGCTCTATATGGTCTCAAACAAGCTCCGAGGGCTTGGTACGAAAGGTTAAGTAAGTATCTTATTTCAAGTGATTTTACTAGAGGTAAAATAGATTCTACATTATTTATTAAACATGAAAAACAAGAAATAATCATTGTTCAAATATATGTAGATGATATAATATTTGGTGCTACTAATGATTTTCTTTGTGAGTGGTTTTCAAAGTGTATGCATAAGGAATTTGATATGAGCTTAATAGGAGAGCTACATTACTTTTTGGGACTTCAAATCAAGCAAACAAAGGAAGGGATCTATATTCATCAAACCAAATACACTAAAGAATTACTCAAAAGATTTGGTTTTGAAGAAACCAACCCAAAGACTACACCAATGAGTACATCAATAAAGCTCACATCAGATGATAAAGGTATAGATGTAGAGGTAACTAAATATCGAGGTATGATTGGATCTTTATTATATTTAACTACATCTAGACCTGATATAATGTACAGTGTATGTCTTTGTGCTCGATTTCAATCTAAACCCAAAGAATCCCACTTGCAAGCAGTTAAAAGAATTTTTAAATATTTAAGTGGTACTTTAAATTTAGGATTATTTTACCCTATATGTAATCATTTTGATCTAATGGGTTACTCAGATGCTGACTATGCAGGATTTCAAATTGATAGAAAAAGCACAAGTGGTGCGTGTACATTTTTGGGACATAGTCTTGTTTCGTGGCATAGTAAAAAGCAAACTTCAGTTGCTTTATCAACTACTGAGGGTGAATATTTAGCTGCAGGAAGCTGTTGCTCTCAAATATTATGGATGAGACAAACATTATGTGATTTTGATATTATCTGCAATAATGTGCCTATATATTGTGATAATTCTAGTGCTATTGATATATCAAAAAATCCTGTTTTGCATTCACGAACAAAACATATAGAAGTAAGACATCATTTTTTAAGGGATAATGTTTCAAAAGGGTTAGTTAAATTGGTTTTTATTCCTACTGAAAAACAATTAGCTGATATTTTTACTAAACCCTTGAGTGAAGAAAGGTTTTGCATGCTAAGAAGAGAACTTGGAATGTGCATGGTTTAATATGTTTACGTACTAAAATAATTCATGCATTAATATCTCATAATTACAATATATTTGCATGTTATTTTTTTAACTATGTTGATAAACATTATCTGTATGTAACCGGCGCATCTGCACTGACACGATTCACGATATCTATAAGATTTGATATTTGAAAAGACAGACACTAAAGAAGTCTGTTAGCTCTAGATACATGGTTTTATTAAAAGATCTTAATTATTGCCGGATATTTATTAAGTAGAAAACGTAAGGACTTCCACCTTGGAACTTGGAACTCGGAACTACAGCCGAACAGACACTTTCGAAATTTGAAAAGACACACGTTTTTCGGTGATAAACTCTTAGTTTATATCTTCAGACTTCTTCATTAGTTAGATCTTACGTCTTCATATTTTCATTCACAACATTCATCACACCATGAAAACCAGAACAAGTAAGCAATCTGCTAGAAAATCAACCGACGAAGGTGCTTCGTTGCCTAGAGTTACAAGAACAAAGTTGAAATCCAAGCGCGTACAGAAGAAATCCTCTATACAAGTGATGTCTGATGCTACAACTCTGTCCGACGACTCCGATTCTAGTTTTTCTTTCATGAAAACCTCCGAAATCGATCTGTCTCCTAAGAGGAAGTAAAAGAAATCAGTAGATGAAGAGAAATTTTTCTCTCAGCCAGAATCTCCTTCAAATCTGGTAAATCCATTTTCATCCTCTTTTGATTTACAAGACAATTTCTTTAGAGGACCTAGTTTCGAAACTCGTTTTAAAAACTCCATTGCTACAAAACAATTTGTATATGAAAAATCTTTGGATCTCTTTTATTTCAAACACTCTGTTTTGGAAAAACTTTTCACCGAGTGTAACATTTTCTCTATGTTATTTCCTCCTATTGTTGCCTATCCTCGGTTGGTCCAACAATTTTACACTAATCTTGAGTGTAATGGAGATTGTTTTACTACATTTGTCAAAGGAAAATCTTTGTTTTTCACGAGTATAGATTTTGGAAGTATTCTGGGTATTTCTTCTACTGGACCATGTCCTTTCACTCTCAAAGGAGCGGCCAATATTCCTTTTACTCCTTTAGAACAACTTCATATAGTCATGAATGACTATTCTATTTCATCTCTGTATTTACCAAAAACTGTCAGTGTTTGTCCTAATGCATGTGTTCTTCATAAGTTGGTTTGGTATAATTTGTTTCCTCGCCTTGGTGGGGGTTCTGATTTTACTTATCAGGATTTGGTTATTGTAGCTATGATTCTCAAAGGAATAGTTTTTAATTTTTCAAAAATGATGTTATCTCACATGCAAAGTTGCATTCGTCAAAGCAAGAAATGCCTTCCTTATGGTAAATTTCTCACCAAGCTTTTTCAACATTTTAAAATTTCTTTTGATGATGAAATTTCTGTTACAAATCATGAGCTTATCGACACTGCCAATTTGACAAAATCACACATCACGTTTCTTGCTGGTGAATTCGTACGTCTTCTGCCTGATCCTCCTATTGCTCCTTCTCCTGTTTCTCATACTCCTGAATCATCGTCTTCTTCGTTGCCAAATTGTAATGGGTCTGATGTTATGACTGTTTTGACCGAAATTTTACAAAATCAAAATTCTTTGAAAACTGAGTTGGTGGAAATCAGACAACGTCTTGATCGTCTTGAGAAATGGAAGTTACCAATGGATGCCCCTGAGATCAATAAATTATATCATCGAATTGAAGATGAATTTATTGACCTTCAAGCGGGTTTTGAGATTCAGACGTTAGCTATGGTTGAAGCACTTCAACGTAAGGTTAATCGAAACACTTGTCAATTAAGTCAAGAGGTGAAATTTGTTAGTTATCAAATTGGGGAGTTCGCAGATTTTATGGATACACGGTTCAATGCTATTGGTCAGAGGTTTCATGTTCCAACAATGTTTTCTCCAATTCCCGAATGGCCAATGAACAACCGGATGGCTGAGTACAAGGGAGACTTTCTGGATATGGAGCTTCCTCCTACAACTTTTATTCCTCGACCACCTCGACTTGCCAACGATTACACCTTGGAAGAACGTCTTCATCGCCTTCGTCATCGTCCATACTTTACCACTCGTGCAGAACAGCAAGCTAATCTCGAGGAAATTAATTAGAGTCTTTTTGCATGATGACAAAGGGGGAGAATTCTAAAAAATTCTGAGATTCTGTTTTTTTTTTTTGGTCTGTTTTTGTTTAAAGACTATGGGTTTAAGTTGGTTTTGATAGGCATGATTGCCTGGATGTTAAGATGGATTTTGCTGCATGTTTTTAAACTAATTTTGTTGCAGGCATTGATTGTTTTAATATTTGCATACTAACATGCAGGTATTATAAATATTTCCTGAAATGTGCATGAATTCAGAGGGAGTTATAATTCAGGGGGAGTTATAATTTTTGGTGTTGTCATCATCAAAAAGGGGGAGAATGTTGATTTATAATATTCTAACCTTTTTGTTTTGATGATGACTTAATATTATAGACTAATCTGTCTATTGTGAAATTTCAGGAAATTGATGAAAGATCGTTGATATGAAAGACTTTGAAGATTTGAGTCTTAAGAAAAATATGTAAGGTCATTGCAAATATTTAATTTTTCGATACAAGGCTCTAGGACATTTTATTTGTACATTAAAATGTGATTAAATATCTTATGCATGCCTAAGTATGTTACATTAATGTTTTATTGCCATGTGTTAAGACTTGTGCTATTTGTATAACACGTGGGCTACAAAGTTGTTGGAAA
Organism: Panax japonicus; assembly: GCA_020205505.1. Taxonomy (NCBI): domain Eukaryota; kingdom Viridiplantae; phylum Streptophyta; class Magnoliopsida; order Apiales; family Araliaceae; genus Panax; species Panax japonicus. The sequence goes on from CM035105.1 coordinate 15,469,687, forward strand.
CATAAATGGCATAGATATAATCATTATCTATTAGAAGTCTAAATGCATATTTCTTGGAAATACAAGATAATGATTGTACTGAGAAGAGTTTGAAATTTGTTTAGCACTTTGCAATAATTACGGATCTAACACTTTGGTTTGTTTTGAAAAGAGTATTGTGTTATGTTTATAAACTGTTAAGAGGATAATGCTTGAAAAAGTCAAATGGAGATATATTCGGTTATTTGCTTCTAACTGATATATTTTAAGTGATATATTTGATTCATACTGATCTTTTCTATCATTTTCAACGGAAATATAATTGGACGTTGCAATTGTTATTATCCAACGTATACATCTTTTATGTAGCAACGGTAATAATATTGGGCTATAAAGAGGAATTGATATCAGTGGAAAATTACAACACTTGAATTAATATCTTGCACTCATATACTTTGAAGGCTATTATAATCTTGGTGTAAATTTTGAGCTACTGATTCAGTTTATTTCGTGGGCTATAAATCGGTAATATCTTTCTATTATTAATTGATCATTGCATACATTAGTCAAGCCTTGCATTGTTAAATTGTTTATTTGCTTTGATCATTAGACCTCTATAAATTGTAATCTTATATTTTTAGACTAAGTGTTGTCTAAAGGTTTTTTAATCCGGGTGGATTAAGGTTTGTTTACAGACAGGATCAAGGAAGCTTAGGAGCTTAAAGAGTGCATTGGTGCACAAGGAGCAAGTGTGCTCAAGTGAATTATTGTAATTCAATTTGATTGAATCTGTTTTGTAACAAGGGTCATTTTTAAAGGAATAAAAGTGAGTCTCCAATACTAGATGGTATTGGACGTGGACTAGGCTATTAATATAGAGGGTAATAGTTGAACCACGTAAAAAATCTTGGTGTTATTTTATTGCTTGATTTTCTTTAATATTTCTCAAGATAATTAGTTTTCTTAATATTTAAAATATAAACTTTTGATTCATCTTGAGATAGTATTTTTACATCAAGTATTTTAGCTGATTTATAAATTCACCAAGATATTTTCTTAAACAAAAATTCAATTCGGTAGACTGCATTCATTCAGCAGGCTGCATTCTTTGATTCAGTAGGCTGTATTCAATAGTTTGAATTTAAAGTTTTAAAATTGGTCATAGTTTGCTCTCACACTTATTCAACCCCCCTTCTAAGTGTGCCATATCTGAATTTCAATATACCAGATCTGGGTCGGTCAAAGTAGAGGCCAGAACACGTTCTTAAAAATCTGGGTTTTCCCAGAAACATTCATCAGCGTGATGGTCAACGCATGTTTGACCGATAATTACTAAGATTCTGATACCGATCTGGGTGATCTAAAACTTTTATAGTGTAGATCTCATGTCAAACTGCAACTTTAAAGCAACAACATGACCAAACCAACAAACAACAGCAATATTCATGACCTTAAAAATCTTGTCAGACCAATCTGAAAATTATGGGTTACCCAGATTTTCAGTTTCTGTGATCGGTCAACGACTTTTGACCGCTTATATCTTGAAATATACACATGATCTAGCTCTGTTTTCAGTTCCAGATCATAGACAAAATGGCATACTACAAATATATAACATCAAACACAAGATATCATTAACACACACAGATCTATGGACCCTGACATTTGACTGTCAGGCCATATTTTTCCACTTTTCCAGATTTCATAAATTGCTAGATCCGAGCATCTAGGTGTTATGGATCCATGATCCAACAACCCAGATCTCTAATTGACACCTTATAACACATATTTGCACAATCAATTGCAACAATTAACAAGGAATCGAAGGATTTCAAAATTTTGAGATTTTATACCTTTTATGCTTGATTTTCGATTTCTGACTTTTGATTCTGATTTTTGGTTTGCTAATTCTTGATCATGGCTTAAATTCTCACTCTCTCTTACTCTAAAATTTCGAAAATGGAGAGAGAGGATGGCTTGGTTGATTTGAGAAAATAGTGTAGCATTTTCTCTCTCTTTAATCTTTTATATCAACTAATTCCGTGCATGTGGCTGTTGATTTGCTGGATTTGCTAGACAATTTGTCAAAGGCTAATGCTAGGTTATAGCTAGGGTTGTTCAACAACCCAAGATCTTGTCAAGATTGCAAGAAACATAAACTAATACTAAAAAGGGCATTTATGTCCTTTCCATTTATTTCTAGATTTTTCCAATTGATGAAACCCTTAGGGTTTAGGGTTTGAGCATACTTAGATCTAGGGTTTGGACAAATTTAGGGTTTAGGTTTTAACCCTCAAATATTTAGCAACTTGGAAATTCCAAAAATTTTCTAATTTAATTTTAAAATAGAAAACTTTGATTTCTAAAATATAATTAGGGCTTCCTAATTATTTTGTAATTTCCTAGTCACATAACAATCTTGTTAATTAGGACTAATTTATCCTAATTAAAATTGCTAATTTAGGACTTAGGCCCACAATTGCACATTAGGTTTCAAAACCACATTTTAGGGTTTTAAATGGAAAAATAATAATATTTCAATTTTTAGAATTAGATTTCCCAATTAGATTAGGGTTTCTAATAACTTGACAATTAGGATTTATATTTCCTAATTAACATTGCTAATAAAGCAATTAAATCCACCACTGAACAATTAGGGTTCAAAATGGTCATTAGGGTTTTCAACCCACAAATTAGGGTTTCTAATAGAAAAATTAATTTTTCTAAATTTAGAAATTAAATATTTGTAATTAGATTAGGGTTTTCTAATTACTCATAAACTAAAAATTTTAGGATTAGGGTTTCCTAATTAACATTTCTAATTTTAGCAATTAAATCCACAATTGAGCAATAGGGTTTCTGACGGAACAATAAGGGTTCCAAAAATTACAAATTAGGGTTTTTTAATTAATTAACTTTTACCCTAATTAGTACTTAATTAATAGCACTAAAGCATTAAAATTCTCTGTTATAATCCCATATTAGGGTTTCATTTTATCAGAAATTGAAACTAGGGTTTTCAGAAACGATTGCTAGGGTTTCTTATCAGACGCTAGAATTTTCTAACTGAACGTTGACGTTCTTAATATAAAATTGGGGTTTGTTACAGATATAAATTATCTGATCAACCCATGACCCTTAACCACATTCTGAACACAGAACATAACCATATCCACAGAACTTAATCACATAAACACTTAATCCTGAATAATTCACCTATATCCTTCACCGAATTTTGAAATCCTCAAAATTCAATCCCAATAACATTAAACGCATACACTTATTTTCTGTCTAGGTCTATTATTTGACCTTAAATCAATCATTTAAGATTTTAATAAATTCTCCAAATTCTCGGGTTGTCACATTCACCCCTCCTTATAAGAATTTCGTCCCCGAAATTCACCTTACACCTTACAGCTTATACCATTCACACATATCATCACATGCTACCCAATACACCACTCACAAGGGTAAAAAGGTTTAAAATTATGCTGAGGGGTCATATAGACCATGAACACATAGATTTGACGGTATTTATACCGCAAAACAAAACATTACTTGGTATGTTTACAATCACAAGAAGGTAAACTACCGTTACTAGAACTTTAGGTGATCAGCCTATCGTACGATTACGTTATGAATAACGTATTTATTTTTAGCGAATATTTACTCTATTAGATTGGATTTATTTATCCAAACAACATAGTTCACCTCAGTCTTATCATAGGATTTAGCACCAAAACAATTTGGTTCAGGGAATTTCTTTCAATAAACACTTGGAGTTTTCGAAAACATTTTTGAGAATGACGTCATGATGCCGCACTATATTTACAGTCCGTTGAGGATTCCGTCATTTGATGATTTTATCATGCTACATCATACCATAGTGGAATAGTGACTTTAAGTCAAATTCACACGAAGTAATACTGCATTGATGACTCCATCATTTTTATCATCTCTGCACCAGGTTACATGGTACATAAGCGATAAATAAAAACAATTTTTTTTAAAAGGCACATAGTGCGTATTTAGCTTGAAGTCAAAAATTTGAGGTTTAGCATAGATAGGGGTTTAGGAAAACCTAATTCTCCACTAATGATCATATACCTAAACATTCTATCTGTTCCTATTATCCTCAATACTCCATTCACACATAACTATACCCAGTTCATAAAACCACACTTATGAGTCCATAGCCTGACCACAATCATAGAGTTTAAGAAAGGAATCACCCTCTCATTTCATATAATTATGAATCAAGAATGTCACACAAGTATGAGTTTTAAGAACTCGTACTTAACCTTATATACTCTACCTGTGACCTATCTATCTGTCATACACATGAGAAAGGAATCACCCTCTTAACACGCATATAACAAATAGCGCGACACAAACATTTAAATAATTATCAATGTCAGAAACTAAGTGGTTGTTAAACCAACTCGGCCACTAATCAATATAGGAAGCTAAGTGAATAATTCCCCTCCCATACAAAGAATTGATCAACCTAACCACTACATCGACCAGGAAGCTAAAGGATTCTAAAACCAAGTACAAATTCCCCTCCCATACAAGGAATCATACAACTCAGCTGCCGACATGAGTCCTCAATTGAATCCCCATCTAATACTTAACCCCACACTTACTCCATACGAATTTTATTTAATCCGTATTTACAATTCATAACTCTTTCATGAGTTTTCATAGTACAATTTCATAGTACAACTGATACACAGCATCTTGTTGTAAACTTTTCAATCATCAGATTGATTCTTATCCCATATCATAACCTTATTAGATCACGGGGTGATCTTATCATATATATTACGATTCAATTCTATGACTTGATCGTTTTGTTTTACGATCTTTTATTCCTGCACTTTTAGTCTTTTAGACTCAATCTATTCACCATGACTGTTCAACTTTATTATCAAAGTTAGGGAACTCTGTGCTTTACACTCGCCGAGATTCATCTTTGAATCTTACCAACACACTAACTCGATTTGAGTTAGTACTTAATCCTAATCACTGCGGTTATTGGTCTCAGGTATTCCTACCTAAGCTTCATAACCAACAGCTCTGATACCAACTGTAGCAGCCCCGAATCCGGGCCCCAAATCACCTCGGATCCGGTATACTATTTCTATCACTATTTACGGAAGATATAAACATAAGTTGTTTATACAATACATTACAAACTATTACCCAAAATCGAGTAACCTTAACTTATTACACATTTCCTAAACTATCTATTACACAACAATATTTGTCAAAATATATTATTACAAACTAATCGCACATATTATTCCAAGATGAGCTTGGCATTTTCCTTTTTCCTGTATATGAACGCATTTGCTTTACCTGCAATGTTTTATCATGATATAGCAAGGGTGAGCATGAAAGTTGCCCAGCAAGTTTATATACAATAACATAACGATATATCATGATTGAAGAGTATGAATAATTGGTTGGCTATAATTCAACAATATGATTGTGAACTAGCATGAACAAAATTTTGACTGAACAAGTATTTTACATAAACAAACATTTCTGAACCAACTGGTAATGAAGGTGATCAACCTTTCATACCTGACTTATACATGCAAGATGTACAGAGTACAATTTTCATGGAAATCAGCAATGATTAACCATAAGCTAGAATAAACTACTCTTATTAGAGTTAAGTATGAGAAAACTTGCCTGAACCGTTGATTACCGCAACGCAATTTAATAACGCTTTACCCCGAAGACCTAATATTAATATAAAGATCTCCAATATTAGAATAATATCATCACAGTATAATACTGTTATATATATACACACAGGATAACCTAAACACATTACCACATAAGCCTATCAGTTTATACCGCACATAAGACTTGATATCAAGTCAAACTATTGCAGTCTGAGTTGAAACCGCCACAATTCTATCATCCCGACGATCTAGTCGGACTTTTATCGAGTTTAAGTTCAATTAAACTCTGTCTAACCACTTAACCATTATCACAGATAACTTCTAACCAGACAAAACATTTTTCCTAGGCTCGTAATAATTTTCATATAATTATTACCATTTATCAACATTTTTCATTCCTTAACACCGCATTTAAATGAATTAAATACCACAAAATTCCTTAATCATTAATATTCATTTATTATAAAATGTTAATGAAAATCATTACATAATATTATAATATACTTATAATATCACAAAGTATTTTTAATACCTTAAAATCATAGTTATATGATTTTTAAACACTTAAATCTATTATCCGATAATTAATATTAATATTGAAATATTAATATTTTCATGCCAACATATCAAAAGTTACACTTTATAACTTAAAATATTTTTATAACACTTAAATCATTTTTATATGATTTATAAATCATTAATTACATTTTTCCTTAATTTATTTAATATATCTATTAAATAAATTAATTATCATTAATATTGATTAATTAATGAAATTCATCCCAAAATATTAAAAGTCATCTTAAAATATTTTCTTATACCATAATATTATTTTTCATGATTTTTCATGAATTAAAAACTATTTTTAAATAATTTATTTAATATTATAATTAAATAAATAAATATCATTTATATTCCAAAAATATTAAATATTTTCAAAATATACTCAAAATAGTTAAAAACTATTTTTCAGACTTTAAAGTAATTTTTCATAATTTATTTGGTATTTTTAATAATTAAAAACCATTTTTTTCTAATTTTAAATTAATTTTCGGAAAAATAATAAATAAATCGTCGCTAAAGGGTCTTTAGGCGACAAAAGTGTCGCTAAATGTGTTCTTCAGGTGTTCTTGAGCATTCATGTCAGACGCGAGGGTAGGTGGTTTGACCGGATTTTAATCTATGTTCTGATCGATTTCTGGGCCAGTGATTGATTTCATGTTGTAGTATTTATGTAATACTACAATCACCAACTTTTTTTTATGGCCAAACAATATCATATCCGAGAGATCTAAGTCTCCAAAGTTACTGACAAGGCTGTTCTTCATTTTCTGGGTTTTCCAGAAAATGAAGAAAAGATAAGGGTGCTACTTTAGATCGTTGTATCTTTCATTCTAGGCTTTGTTTCTGTGATCTAAAGGTTTAGTATTGTAGGTAAGATGTAAGGCTACAATTATATCATATAAAATCAACTTAAAAACATTACATATACCAGATCTGGGTCGGTCAAAGTAGAGGCCAGAACACGTTCTTAAAAATCTGGGTTTTCCCGGAAACATTCATCAGCGTGATGGTCAACGCATGTTTGACCGATAATTACTAAGATTCTGATACCGATCTGGGTGATCTAAAACTTTTATAGTGTAGATATCATGTCAAACTACAACTTTAAAGCAACAACATGACCAAACCAACAAACAACATCAATATTCATGACCTTAAAAATCTTGTCAAACCAATCTGAAAATTATGGGTTACCCAGATTTTCAGTTTCTGTGATCGATCAACGACTTTTGACCGCTTATATCTTGAAATATACACATGATCTAGCTCTGTTTTCAGTTCCAGATCATAGACAAAATGGCATACTACAAATATATAACATCAAACACAAGATATCATTAACACACACAGATCTATGGACCCTGACATTTGACTGTCAGGCCATATTTTTCCACTTTTCCAGATTTCATAAATTGCTAGATCCGAGCATCTAGGTGTTATGGATCCATGATCCAACAACCCAGATCTCTAATTGACACCTTATAACACATATTTGCACAATCAATTGTAACAATTAACAAGGAATCGAAGGATTTCAAAATTTTTAGATTTTATACCTTTTATGCTTGATTTTCGATTTCTGACTTTTGATTCTGATTTTTGGTTTGCTAATTCTTGATCATGGCTTAAATTCTCACTCCCTCTTACTCTAAAATTTTGAAAATGAAGAGAGAGGATGGCTTGGTTGATTTGAGAAGATAGTGTAGCATTTTCTCTATCTTTAATCTTTTATATCAACTAATTCCATGCATGTGGCTGCTGATTTACTGGATTTGCTGGACAATTTGTCAAATGCTATTGTTAGGTTATAGCTAAGGTTGTTCAACAACCCAAGATCTTGTCAAGATTGCAAGAAACCTAAACTAATACTAAAAAGGGCATTTATGTCCTTTCCATTTATTTTTAGATTTTTCCAATTGATAAAACCCTTAGGGTTTAGGGTTTGAGCATACTTAGATCTAGGGTTTGGACAAATTTAGGGCTTAGGTTTTAACCCTCAAATATTTAGCAACTTGGAAATTCCAAAAATTTTCTAATTTAATTTTAAAATAGAAAACTTTGATTTCTAAAATATAATTAGGGATTCCTAATTATTTTGTAATTTCCTAATCACATAACAATCTTGTTAATTAGGACTAATTTATCCTAATTAAAATTGCTAATTTAGGACTTAGGCCCACAATTGCACATTCGGTTTCAAAACCATATTTTAGGGTTTTAAATGGAAAAATAATAATATTTCAATTTTTAGAATTAGATTTCCCAATTAGATTAGGGTTTCTAATAACTTGACAATTAGAATTTATATTTCCTAATTAACATTGCTAATAAAGCAATTAAATCCACCACTGAACAATTAGGGTTCAAAATGGTCATTAGGGTTTTCAACCCACAAATTAGGGTTTCTAATAGAAAAATTAATTTTTCTAAATTTAGAAATTAAATATTTGTAATTATATTAGGGTTTTCTAATTACTCAAACTAAAATTTTTAGGATTAGGGTTTCCTAATTAACATTGCTAATTTTAGCAATTAAATCCACAATTGTGCAATAGGGTTTCTGACGGAACAATAAGGGTTCCAAAAATTACAAATTAGGGTTTGTTAATTAATTAACTTTTACCCTAATTAGTACTTAATTAATAGTACTAAAGCATTAAAATTCTCTGTTATAATCCCAGATTAGGGTTTCATTTTATCAGAAACTGAAACTAGGGTTTTCAGAAACGATTGCTAGGGTTTCTTATCAGACGTTAGAATTTTCTAACTGAACGTTGACGTTCTTAATATAAACTTGGGGTTTGTTACAGATATAAATTATCTGATCAACCCATGACCCTTAGCCACATTCTGAACGCAGAACATAACCATATCCACAGAACTTAATCACATAAACACTTAATCCTGAATAATTCACCTATATCATTCACCGAATTTTGAAATCCTCAAAATTCAATCCCAATAACATTAAACGCATACACTTATTAATAAATTCTCCAAATTCTCGGGTTGTCACATATACAATACGACAAAACATAACTGTGAGTTTGAATACAATTATTGTCTACTAGAGATTATACAAACTCAAAAGGAGTCCTCATTACAATTATTAACACATTATTTCACAGAATATTAGTGAGGACTACTAATGCAATCCTCTGGACCATCACTCCGTTCCCCAACTAGTCCCTGCTATGTTCTCATTTCCTGAAGAGAACAGTGAAAGAAAGGGTGAGCTCAACTAGTCCAGCAAGAAATATTATAACTAAGATAATGCAGAATAAATTATCGTTAGCCTTCAACAGTGTTAAACTAATAAAATATAACAACATCAAGTTTAACTGCAGCGGAACAAGCAATCCATTAAAAGAGTCAAGTAGAGAATAAAATCTACTACCTTTTATGATTTAAAAGGTTTTTCATGACTTTTATCGCTGGGACTCAGCTTAATAAATAATCCACATCACCGATCACCCATGCACTACGGCCAAGGATATTCTTTAGTATCACGACCACAAACTATCCATGCACTACAGCCAAGGACATTCGTGTATTCATTAATGGTCATGATCATGCCAACAACTGTCCATCAATGCACTACGGGCCAATGATAACTTTTACCACATCATTTGTAACATTACGGTCATGATTACACCGAATAATCCTTGGTCATAATCAAACCAAGTCCATCTATGCACTACAGGCCACAGATGACTTTCAACATAATATAAACATGTGGATGATGACAATGATATAAGAATTCAATAAAACAAGTTCAAGAATTAATTTATCCATGAACTAATAATGTCTAAATTGTCAGCATGATACTGCTTTGTAGAGTAAAATTCAAGAATGATCAGAAGAATAATTCCATGAAAAGATACTGGATGAAGCGCAAATATCAAGGATATTCTACTAATTTCATGGAGTATAGAAGTCAAAACATTAACCAACTGAGTATAATAAAGAATGGAATAACAAAAGAAATCACCATGCATGCGGTGCTTCGCATAGACAAGTTATTCCAACAGAATAATAATAATGGAACCAGGTCAGGCAAAATTTGCACCGACAGGATGTTCCAACAGAATAATAAAGACGGAACCAGGTCCGCTGTAAAACACACAAACAGGATGTTCCAACAGAATAATAATAAAGACGGAACCAGGTCCGGTGTAAAACACACAGACAGGATGTTTTAACAGAATAATAATAAAGACGGAACCAGGTCTAGTGTAAAACACACAGACAGGATGTTCCAACAAAATAATAATAAAGACGGAACCAGGTCCGGTGTAAAACACACAGACAGGATGTTCCAACAGAATAATAGAAGAATATCACCAAGTATAGGGTAAACCGCGTATACGAGTTATTTCAACAGAATAATAAGCAATGGAATAACAACAGTTCTCTTCATGAATAAGAAAGAATAAAACCCTTTCATTAGTAGTTGATTGAATACTGCAGTAGTATAGTAATAGAATACTCTTCTTCTTTCTCTCTTATTCTCTCTATACTTTCTCTCTCTATAGCTTGAATGAATTCGTGAAAAATAATGAAGCATTAGGCCTCTATTTATAGAAGATTTCTAGCTTAGCACTTGAAATGTGAAAAGGCAAGTGGCTTAACAACTGGTGATGTGAAAAGAAAAGTGGTTTGACACCTGTAATGTGAAACGACAATTTGTTCGACGCCTGTAATATGAAACGGCAAGTGGTTTGACGTCTGGTAAAGGTAGTTACTATTAACGAAGGTAATTACTATTGATGAAGGTAATTACTATTGACGAAGGTAATTACTATTGACGAAGAAACTCTTAGATGATGACATATGCCCCCCCCCCCCCCCATAAAATAACCAAACTTACCACAACCGTCTCATAATAGACTCTTTATATACATTAAGGATTGAATAAATATTACCACAAATTATTTTATTTTTAATCAGCACATTTAATCTTTCAACAATTATTAATCATTTATAACTTGTCGTCTCAATTATTGATTTAATAATATAACATATTATACAGATGATACTGTGATAATAATTGAATCAATAATATAAGAGAAATGATGCAGTAATTACTGTAGCAATAATTGAGTATAGCTGAGTGACTTCTCACGTAAGCATCAATAATCAATACCGTGTGCTACTATGCAACCACACGTATTACTGTACTTTTACTACCGAGTAGTTCAACAGTTTTAATGGTAACACCTCTGCCGTTATTTTCATAAAGTATTTTTGTCATTTTTTCAATCCGATAATAATTCCGTTGTGGGTCCACCAATGATTGTGCTGTCGTACGAATATTCCCCGACAAAAAGAATATTTCCCGATCAAACGAATATTTTATAACAACTTGCTTACTTCAAAAAAAATTATAAATATTACCCACAACTATAACATTATATCAAATTTACTCCATAATATTCAAAAATAATATCTATAGAAAATTCATCTTTATTTATAAAAGTTGGGGTCTTACAACCTCCCCTTCTTATGAAATTTCACCCTCGAAATTAGGGTACGTACCTGATATGTTGAAGAGGTAAGGATACCTTGATTTTATTTTATATTCTAACTCCCAAGTCATTTCCTCAACATCGTGGTTTCTCCACAAAATTTTGACTTGAGGTATAACCTTGGAGCGTAGAATATGTTCCTTCTTATCCAAGATTTGAATAGGAACCTCTTTATACGTCAAATCTTCCGCTATTTCGTTTGTTTCTTATTCAATAATGTGGTTCGGGTCTTTCACATATTTACGTAACATGGATATGTGAAAAAACGTTATGAACACGAGATGTACTTGGCGGTAAAGCGAGTCTATAGGTCACAGTTCCTACTCGATCGAGGATTAAAAATAGGCCGATTAATCGAGGATTGAGTTTTCCTCTCTTTCCAAATCTCGTTACTCCTTTCCATGGAGCAATATGCAAAAACACATGATCTCCTATATCGAATTTCACGTCCTTTCAATGAAGATCAGCATAACTCTTTTGTCGATCTTGTGAGGTTTTATACGTTGTCGGATCGTTTGAATCTTTTCCGTAGTCATACGTACCAACTTCGGTCCCAACAACGTTGCTTCACCCACCTCATCCCAGTATACTGGAGAACGACACTTTCTTCCATACAACGCTTCGAATGGAGCAATGCCAATACTTGCTTGATAATTGTTGTTGTAGGAAAACTCCACCAATGGTAAGAACTTGTCCCAACTTCCTTTGAAATCAAGGACACATAGTCTTAATAGATCTTCAAGAGTTTGAATAGTCCTCTCAAACTGTTCGTCTGTCTGAGGATGATATGCTGAGCTAAATCGTAAGTCTGTGCCCATAGCTTTTTGCAAACTAACACAAAATCATGAAGTGAATCTTGGGTCTCGATCAGAAACTATGGATACTGGCAAACCATGGAGTCTTACAATCTCGTTTATGTACATACGAGCAAGACGTTCAAGTGTATAAGTTTCTCGTATCGGTAAGAAATGAGCAGACTTGGTCAATCTATCAACAATGACCCAAATCGCATCTATGCCTTGAGAAACCTTAGGAAGACCGGTAACAAAATCCATGGTAATGTGCTCCCACTTCCATTCTAAAATTTCAAGTGGTTGCAATGGACCTTTAGGTACTTGATGCTCCACTTTAACTCGTTGACAAGTTAGATACCTTGAGATAAACAACGCTATCTCTCTCTTCATATTGCTCCACCAAAATATATGACGAATATCATGATACATTTTGGTACTCCAAAGATGAATTGCAAACGGTTTGTTGTGCGCCTCCATCATGATTTTATACTTTAAATCAGGGTCATTTAGAACACAAAGTATGGATTTGACTCGATGTAATACCCGGAACAAAATAATATGAAATAATAAAAATTATTTTGTTTTTAAACATACTAATTGGACTTTGTCCATTATTTTGGGTCAAAATAGTTATTTAAATTGTTTGGGCTAATAGATATTAATAAGTGTTAGATAATGTTATGTGTTTAAAATTTGGGCCTTAATATTAATTTAACCCAATTAGAAGTTTATTGAGGCAACCTATTTAATAAATAGCTAAACCTAATTACTTCATTATATCTATACAACCGAAAGAAAGAGAAAGAGAGGAGTCGACGAGATGACCTGGTCGTCAAGACCAACAAGAGATTTGAGGGGGTTTGGGTTATGAGCTCTTCTACACTGATAGAAAAATTGGATCAAATAATTCAAATAGTCTAATTTTCCTGTTTTGTTGGTTTATAGGATATTTATTTATTATATTTGTTTGTTCTTTCCTCTTAGGGCTGGGAGCATTGAGCCGGCACATCACCATACTGTTGGGCATGATTAATAGTATTAAAAAGGAGCAAAAAGGTCTGGAATTTGAGTAAAGAGGTAAAATATGACTTGGGTGTTGGGGATTAATTATTTACTCCAGCTGGGGATGTGCATAAAGTGAAGTATTTGAGGATGCCAAAAAAAAAATTTATTAAGTGGAATGGGCAGTTGGATATTTTCCTGGATGAAGATCTTGCTACTGTCGTTGCTGCAATAGAAAAGGATATTTAATTATAATTGCTGGGTGGATCATATGTGGAATCTATAGGAGAGGGTTTTGACGCAGCGAGAAACGAAAAAGAGGCGGAAGAGAAGGTTGTGAAATAAAAAGAAAATTTGGGAAGAAGATTAGGGGATGATATTCAACAGAAATTGTATATAAAAAAAGATCGAATTGAGGAGGTCTAGCAGTGTGATATTTGTGTTCGGTGAATTATTTCGGTATTATATTCAGGTACGGATTCCGTACTCTTTCTGCGATACTCTTGTTAAATTTGATTTGTTCGTTTTGTCGCTTGTTCGAATTTCGTTATTATTTCACACAATTGTTTCCTGTGAAATAAATATATTAGTTTCATTTTGGAGTTGATACACATGACTCGTATTTGTACTCTTTGAATTAGGATATCATGTTTAGTATTTATTTTTAATAATTGTAGAGCGGTACATGTTGCTACCTTCTTTTTGAGACCTTGTGACTATAATTTGATTTGGTTCAACATGTACATATAGAACCTTTTTGTTGGTATTATGTCGCATGTGTTGTGACATGGTATTTTGTTAGAATATACCGTAGGGTATACCTGAGCTATAATCACCTGTGGGGGTACCACAGGCATGTCGTCTTGCCACGAGAGACATGACACTTTTCGTGGCGGTGTGATTAGTCCACGGCGTCTCCGTTTGGGCTCCGGAGTAAGTGGGCCATTTGGTGTTTTGTTGTGGGAGGCGTATGGGTTAACCCTAGTTTTCTGTTCTGCGGATTGGTGATGTTGTGCCAAACACAACTATCCGATTTGCATACATTTGGATTCGCGGTCCAATGTGTGATTGCCTGTGTGGCATTGTTTTGATGTGCCTGTGTGGCATTATTTTGGTTGCCTATGTGGCATCATTTGATTTGCCTGTGTGGCATTATTTTGACTTGCCTGTGTGGCAAGGTATATTTCTGAGCTCATTCGGTATGAAATAACTCCAGCCGTTTGTTTCAGCCTATTATTTTATTGGATTAGTTTTGTTGGTTTTTGTTCAGTTCAAGTCATTGAGTTAGTTACTTCAGTTCGCTATTTCTTAAATCTTTTATTGGTTTCGTCAATTATGTTGATTCATATATATTCCATTCAGATCCTTGGATATTATATTTTCGTTCGTACTTGCACTTGAGGCTTGTTCAGTAATTTGTCTCAACTGTTTTCGTATATCTGCTATATATCTTTTGTATATCTGTATCCGTACTGGGCAATTGGCTCATGTTATGTTTTTCTTCTAGCAGGTTTGCAGGGGTGATTCAGGGCTAGTGTGATGAGAGTTTTGCCTTTGACCAGTTAGGTTGATTCAAATTTTAAGTTTTGATTATTTTGACTCAGTTTAGAGAATTGTACTTATTACTTTTTTGATGGATCACCACTATTAATATTTTAAGGTTGTTAGTGCTCTGTTTATTTATTTTGAGGTTTGTTGTGCTTTGCACGTGACATCCATTTCCATTTCGGGAAGGGGGTGTTACATCCCGTGTAGAGTGCCACCTCATATCCTCGGTGGTATGTGTTGACATGAACAACCGCTGAAGCCTCGGGGCAATGGGAAAGTAACATAAGATCTTTCTCGGCACGTCTTTTTCCTTTTTCTTGCATTGTTCACAGTATCTACATGTACCACAAATATCACATGACCTCTTATCTTTATTGACATCACCGTAATACAACATACAGTCATTCTCACAAGCATCAATCTTCTCATACCCTAGATTAAGCCTTTTGACCATTTTCTTCACATCATAGTACGACTCCGGTAACTTATTGCCTGCAGGTAAGCACTCCTTCACAATGCTTAACAGTTCATTTAAACCTCTCTCGCTACAGTCATGCTCATTCTTGAAGTGTAAAAACTTAGTCACGGCAGATAAGACGGTGTGTTTTTTGTGCCCGTCATACAGTGGCATCGCTGCTTCATGCAATAACTCATAAAAACCATTAGCCCCATCATTCGGCTCTTGCTCAATGCTACTGCCATCCCAGTCTTTATTCCACTGGAACTATGAACCAGCAGCTTCGACTATTATGTTAGTACAGTCAAAGGTTTCGTCACCTCCGGATTCTGGTTCTGATTCATGTTCATCTAACCAGGTTTCTCTATGATAGATCCATGTCGTATAACCCTGATTGAACCCATACGCAAATAAGTCGCACATGACATCACTCCTTTCCCTTCCACACTTCATTCACACACCTCTTACAAAGACATTTGATCTAATCGCCGCTGACTTGCTCAAACGCGAAGTTAAGAAACTGTTCAACCCCACTATGATACTCAGAGCTAAGCCCACTCCTATCAGTGGCTACCCTACGTTCCATCCAACTTTGATCAACAGACATCTCGGACAACTGTCTGCTATATATATGAAAAGTCAAACAAACACAATCAAGTCTCCAAGTTAATGTATATGCAAGCTTATGAGTTTCCTAACTTCATCTCCCACTTTAACGGGTCAGGCTTCTATCCCATTCCCGGATGTGTCGCCTCACTGATGCCAAAAACATGAACACATCTTTAAATTTTTTAGAAATTTCGGCAGCACCTCCTCATGGTCTTCAAGTACACGAAATAGACTAACACATCGTAGTCTAAATATGCACCCGAAGAACATCAAGAGATATATACTGACCGAAAATTCAGAGAATATAAAGACGTGCTCAAATCGTTAACACCGACCTAAGTGAGATCGAAACATACAAGAACAGTCCCAAAACGGGGACTATTTGAGATTCACTCCTACTAAGTGAATCTCAAACGGGTTTCTAAGCTTCCTAAACTATATGAAAATATGCACATGTGAATTTGAGAATTGAGAATAAGAAAAAAAACAAATAAATTGAGAATTTGAATATGGTTAAGGCAATATCGAATCAACTAGGAAAAGGAAAACAAACAACAGATCCTAAAACAAGTTTACAGCTAGTCAAATACTACAGTAAAAAAGGGCAAATCAAATGCAATAGAAACAACCTGGATATTGTAACTCTGTCATTAAAAGATATTAAATCACTTTCTTAAACTTGAATATGATACAAAGAAAAAAAATAAACAACTCAAGTTGAGACAATTAGACTTTGCCATCACACTATCACAGTTGAGACAATTGAGTCAAACAATAGTAACTATATATAACAAGTTGATCAAGTTATAATTTTGAATAGCAAAGTAATGCTCAGAAGTTCTAATACACCAACAATAGGATGCCAAAATTGTAAAACATTTTCATTAGAGCTTAAGTTAACATTCTATATATAGGTCACATTTCAAGATACTTCCTTTACTTTCTATAACAAAAAAGGCAATACAATTTCACCTTTCCCATTTACCTTTTTTTACAGCAAAAATCCAATACAGTTTCCGCTTTTCTAACAAACTGCTAATAAATTGCTACTTAACCATAATTGAAGTCTTTTCTATATGAGAAATCATGAAGTGTACAATAAGCTTCGTAAACGGCCTCATTTTGCCACTATATACACATATGTCAATACAGTCACCAAAGCCTCAAAGACATTACAAATTGCAGAACTATTTTACACAACACAAATTAAAAATTGCTAACACATAATTTCTACACTAGTACTATATTTAAGCTAACACATAATAGAGATGGATAATGCTCAAAAAAGGGTAAAATGTATGCTACTTAGCAGCATAAACAATAATAGAAGCCTGATAACATAAATGCATTGAAGACCTAAATTAAACCCTAACATAAATGAATTGGAACTTACAAATTAAAGCTTAAGAATAAAAAAAAATCAACTTACTAATTGAACCAGCAGAATCAAGATGGACAGGCGACTTCAAAGTCGGACGGAGAAGGACAGAACCAGAAAGGAACGTACCAGCAGAACCTAGAGCTAGGGACAGACCCAAATGGGATAGAAAGCAAGATGGGAGGCAGACGACAAAGGAAGAGGAAGATGGCGACGGCAACGTGGTGCACAGGCAACAGCGACGTGGTACACAGGCGACAGCAACGGTGTACATAGGCGACGGCAGAGGTGCAGAGGGAAAGAACCGAGATCGAGTGAGAGAAAGAGAGAAGAAATTAAAAAAAGAAAAATGAATTTTAGGGATTAAAAAGAACCTCATTCTCGACGGAAATACGAATTGACTCACTACCGACGGCATGCCCGTCGCCTATGACCTTTTCCCACGCGCGCGAAAAAATTCCTACCAAATTTAGGCCCGGGAAGGGTCATTATCGACGGGGATCATTTGCGATGGTGTTGCCGTCGCCAATGATGTTATTATCGACGGGGGTAACGCTGTCGCTAATGAGTCCGTCGCCAATGGCCTGTTTTTTTGTAGTGTTAGTTTGATTAGGATTTCACATCTGTTTAACTGATTCATATTATATATGTTGGTCTCTATTTAATTATTGAAATCCTATCTATATTCCAACTGTGATTTGAGATATTTATGTTAACTTCTTATTTTGTATCTATTGGTACTAAACAGAAGCTAATATATCAGTTTAGGATATATTGTTAATAAAAATATAGCCGTTAAGTCCTTCTTGTTATATATAATATCTTCTTCTTCTAAAATACAAAAACAAGGAAGCATCTATCAGTGAAGAGAAACTCAAAGTAAAGATCAGTCTTACTCGTTATATACTTCCATCGAGAGCTATCATTGTTTATTATAGCAAGTCTGTGTTATACTGTTAGTCTTTTATTGGCTGGAAAAACAAAACAGAGTGTATTCAAAATACTTTATAACAAATTATGAGTTCAAGCAGTGTTTAGCTTGGTCATTCCAATAGTTGATAGGGTCTGCTCAAAGAAAGCTTTCAAGGTTGCAGAGGTGCAAAGTAGCAGAAGTGCAAAAAGGGCAGAGGTGTCCATCGCAGTGGAAAGTTTTATTTGAACATGGAGTTTTTTTATTATATTTAATTGAGTCTTAAAATTAATAAAAAGAGTTTCTAATATCGGTTGGTATTGGACGTGGATTAGGCTACTAGACTAGAGGATAGAGGATGAAACACGTAAAAAATCCTTGTGTATGTGGTTGGTTATTTCTTGTGGTTTGATTGTTTGAGTATCACTTTAAATTTGCATCTAAATACATCAATATAAAAGTAGTTTCCTGATAAAGTAAAGTGTATTAATCTAGACAATAATTCACACAGGTTTCATGTCTGCATTATAACTAAAATATAATTTGTTCTAATCCAAACATTATCTTTGTTTGTTTTTTCCTATCTGCATTATAAGAAAAGTAGAATTTATTCTAATTAAAACAGTCATTATAAAACACTTGTCTATTTTAGTACTTTAATAGGAGATTAAAAATTAGTCATTGTTAAACATGTTTTAGTTTAGACACCTATTCACCCTCCTCTAGGTGTGCACATACACGAAATTACATGTCCACCTAGGTATTGTAATCCCTACTATTTGGGACTAAAAATTTGTGAACAAATTAATTTTTAACTTTGTTTCAATCCATTCTCTTTTAAGAATATCCAAAATGACGTAGTTTTAATAAATGAGTTTTATTTAAGAATGAGTGTTAGATAAGGGGAGTGCTCTTGATCCCAAAAAGGGTTTAAGGCTGCTAAGCATAAAATATGTAGAGATTAATTGAATAACTTAGTAGCAGATCAACCATGATCATGAGTAGTTGTTGATAATTAGAAGAGTTCGAGCTGAAACGACAAAGTTTAGCAAGCACCAAAGAGATGATCAACAATGTTGCTAATGTGAGACCCCGAAATTTATGAAATAAAAGTATTCATTTTTTCTTATAATTACTATTCAGTAAATGGTTAAATTGATAAAAGTTAAAGTTAAGGGTGATATATGAAATTTTTTTCAAAATACACAAGTGGTTATAAAATATTCATTGTTGTCGGGGAATATTCGTTTGGTCGTGGAATATTCTTTCTGTCGGGGAATATTCGTACGACGGTGCAGCCATTTATGGGCCCCATAACAGAATAACTGTCAGATGAAGAAAATGACAAAATTAAGTTTTTATAAATAACGGCGTAATCGTTACCATTAACACTGTTGGAATACCCGGTTGGTAAAATACAGTAATACGCGTGGTTGCACAGTAGTACACGGTATTGCACAATATTGTTGAAATATTGATCCTTATGTAAGAAGGCACTACTCAATAATTGTTACAGTAGTTACTGTTCAATATTTTATTTTATTGATTCAATAATTGTTGCGTTGATATTTTATATTATTGTTGCTCAATAATTGTCACTGCACATCATCTCCATTATCAGGTCAATAATTCATATTATTTGAATAATATTATTAGATAGCATTATTGGCAATGTCTAGAAAGTTCTGTCAAGGAGAGGTTTGGTCACCTAATTGTGCGCCAGTAAGGAGAAATTCTTATTGGAAAGCCCCCTCTTTCCTGGGAACGGCCTGGTTGTCTTAATTGTGATTCTGTAATATTATTTGTGAATAATTAATTATTGATTTATATGATAAGAAAATATTTATTTGATGTGGATATAAATGATGGATTTATTTATGTGGTTATAAATGAAGGAATTAATGTTGAGGTATTTTATCAGTATTTTTTATCGGAATGAATGTATTAAAAATTAAACCAGTGTTTTTGAGATATATTGTGTGAGTTATAATTTTTAATCCGACCGTTGGATCGTTGTAATTTTTGGATATGTTATACATATATAAGTTGAGTATATGTCCACAAATTTTGAACCGTTAAAAATGAACGTATGATTTGTTATGAATTTTAAGAAGTGAATGGTTCAGAAATTGTTGAAGTATCCGAATTTAGCATTTTGTTGGAAAATTCTAGAATTGAGTGGGCCCCACTTATGGTTGGTGAAGAAATATGCTGAATTTTATTTCAAATGTGGTGGGTGGGAATAGTAGCAGGTAAAGTCATCAGGTTGCAGGTCAAGTCTGCTAAAATTTTCCTATAAATAGAGGGCTAAGTTAGAATTGAAAATCACACCAGAAACATAAGCTTTCTCTCTTTCTCTCTCTAGATTATTGAGTGTATTTTATGAGTATTTAGATACTTGGTGAGTTGATATTCATCAGTGCAAGTTTTCTTCAGCGTCATATCTGATATCCTGTCAGAAGTACTGCTCTTTTGAGGTAAGGGATAGTAAGGGATTTTAAGGGTTATTATATTTTTCAGTTCGTACTTCTTCTGACCTTTAGAAAATTCTGGAAAATTTTGAAATGATATGTTGATGAGTTTTATTGATTGTGTCCAAAAATGGTGATTTTTGGATGTATAGATTAAGAGTAATGAATTTTATGAGAAAAAACTATTTTAAATGTAACTGCTTATAACTCCTAAAGGTTAACTCTAAAATTGATGAAATTTTTATTGGGAGTACATCTATATAATATCAGTGTACTCTGTGAATTTCGGAATTTTTGGATAAAAGTACAATTTATGATAAATGTCTAAATATTCGGCGGTTTTGGCCATATGAAAAATAGTAAATGAATTTTAAAAATTCTAAGAAAAATATATGTTCAATATGGGACTATATTCTGCTAAATCCCAGAAAAGAAATATTTTTGGAACTGATTTAGTATTTTTTATGAAAATAAACTAGTTATGAATAAATGAGTTAAATATGTTATGTGAAGGAAGAAAATTGAAAAATATGATTTTATGTCTTGAGAATCATATATGTGGTATATGTAGATTTTTGATGAGGGTTTTGGTTATTGGTGATGAAATCTTATAAGTTGGGCATTTTATGATGATTAAATGTATTATTTAGTAAAGTGTAAACAATTAAAATAAATTATTTATAAGTTTAAGAAATGTTATTCTTTCAATATCATTATACCGAAATATTGGTATGGATTTTATTGTGGAATTTCTACCTTTTTGTGTCAGGATTACTATTCATGGGTTACTATTCACGAGTTCAGGGGCGGACCTGCCTTAGGGCAGGGGGGGCACCTGACCCCACTGAATTTTCAGGGGGTCAGGGGTCATATTAGGAGGGAAAAAATTAAGAGGGTCATATTAGAAAAAAAAATTAAGAGGGTCTAAAGTGAACATGTATACTAAGAAACATGACCCCATTGTATTATGTTATATATATACTAAGTGAGCAGACACTAGGCAACAATCCCTAATTCCCAAATCCCACTAAGTCATTAAGCCAACTTTTCTATTCTTCTATATTGTGGATATAGAGAAACTATTCCAATTTTTCGAGTATAGAAGGAATTGGGGAATTGGCTCAAATGTTGATTCAGAAAAGAAAGGATGATGTGTATCCCCAAGTCTATTTGTTGCTGAAATTGGCTCTACTTTTGCCCGTTGCTACTGCAACTGTTAAAAGGACATTTTCAGTCATAAATATCGTGAAGAATGAACTCCGTAACCAAATGGGAGATGAATGAATGAATGACTGTTTAGTAACATATATTGAGTGTGATATTTTTGTAACTATAAAAAATGAGGCTATATCATGCAACAATTTTAAGCAATGAAACCTCGAAAAATGTTATTATAAATAATATTTGAGGATTGTTTAGTTTTGTAAGTTATTTTATGAAATTTTTATTTGTAAGAATTTTTTTTTCCAAGTTTGACCCCACTAAACAATCCGTCTGGATCCGCCCCTGCACGAGTTACTATTCACGAGTTACTATTCATGGGTACTATTCACTACAAAATTGGTTTCTTTTTCTAACCAAATTATAGTTGATTTATAAATATTACTCTGGAGATTAAAACTATATATTGATTTTATTATCATATATAATACTTTTATAACCCTGATGTTGAAATTCTCTTTCACTTGAGTATAAAGATGGGTAGATTATTGGTATGATCATAACTAGGGTTCTCTTTGGCCAGTAGTGAAAAGTTAAATTGTGACTGGTATGATCATGACCATTAAATTTATAATTGAATATCTTTAGCTTAAGTGCAAAGGTGAATTGATCAAGATAGTTATAATTATTGTTTATATAAATTCTGAAATGATTATATATTTCTTTGAGATATTAATATATTTGGCATGTAGTACAAATATGAACTGTTGAGGAATATCTTTGGCTTGTAGTGCAAAGATGAATTGTTGATGAATATATTTAGCCCGTAGTGCAAAGATGGCATGTTGTTGAATATCTTTGGCCAGTAGTGCAAAGATGAACTGCTGACGAATATATTTCGTCGTAGTGCAAAGATGAAGTTATTAGTATGATTATGAACATGAACTGTGATTTGGTATAACCATGATCTTTGATGTTTCAGGTAAAGACATGTGATGAAAATTATCTTCGTCCTGGATGCGAAGAGGAATTTAGAATTACAATTATGATTATGAGTTATTCATATAATTGTGGAAAGGAACTGTTGATTGATGTTACAAGGATAAAACATTGTTGGTGGACTTTTAACATGGAGAATATAATAGACTGTGTTGTCTATTTGACTCTTCTAATGGATTGATCGTTCCTCTGCAACTATGGTTGAAATTTTTATCATCTACCATATGTTCTAAATTTCTGATTTGTTATTGATGAAGGCTATTAATAATTTAATTATCTTTAGTCATGATATTCTTTACTGAGCTAGTTGTGCTCACCCTTTTGCTTCACAATTCCTTTCAGGTAATAAAAGTGTAGCTGGGTCGAGCGGGGGTAACAAGGGAATAGAACGGTGGTCTCTAGCTGTGGAGTTCTCCCTAAATAGTATAGACAAGTGTGTTCTATACATCTTTTAGTAGTTATATTTGGTGAATCATATAGGGAGAGGTGAACCCAATGTTGGAAGGGTGTTTTGCCACTATCATAGAAGATGTCTAATGACATACAACCTCGTATCATCATAAGACAGGGTTGTGCTCATCCACTTGCTGAGTATATTTACGAGCAATACCTATATAATCTTGGTGTTTGTTTGAAGTATAATTCTCGATTTGAGACACTGGAGATAATGATAAATCAAGAGAAGACTCACCATTGGGAAGAATATGATAGTAATCTTCTCGTTTTTCTTTGGGGTCTATTGGGTCAACCAAGGATAATTCTGTGGCCATATGATATCTATCATAACCTAGAAGTATGGCCTCCCGTGTACGAAGGTTTTCTTGAGCACTTCCCAAAGATTTTAGTTTCTAAAACAGTTTTTGACTATAACATTTATGTAAGGTGTCACTGTGAGGTGTTGTCCACGGTTGGGACATGTGTCACATTTGGTATATATTTGTATCCAAACTCACAATATATGTGTTGTTGTATTTTGCACGACAATTATTGTAATTAAGTTGTAGTTGTTTTCTGTACCATGTATTTGGCGACTCAGAATGGGTTGGATGGAATGGACCTATTTTGGGGTTGTCACAGCTAAGCACCATAAGATGAAGAGTATACAAGCCATTTTAGCAGTACCTCCAACATACTACAACAAATAGAAAATGGGGTCAAAGGATCATAGGCTAAGTGACCGAATTGGGGTCTTTGGATTCTGGTGTGTGTTGCCGAATTGGGGTCAGGGGATCCTGATCTAAGTGACCGAATTGGGGTCAGAGGATCATGGTCTTTGTGACTGAATTGCCGAGACATAGTTGTGACGCCCCCAAAATTAGGTATACATCACCCATCTTGGGTCGTCAGATACATGGTATAAAATTCAAATACAACTTACTAATACAACTGTCCTATACAATACGACAAAACATAACTGTGAGTTTGAATACAATTATTGTCTACTAGAGATTATAAAAACTCAAAGGAGTCCTCATTACAATTATTAACACATTATTTCACAGAATAGTGAGGACTACTAATGCAATCCTCTGGACCGTCACTCCATTCCCCAACTAGTCCCTGCTATGTTCTCATTTCCTGAAGAGAACAGTGAAAGAAAGGGTGAGCTCAACTAATCCAGTAAGAAATATTATAACTAAGATAATGCAGAATAAATTATCGTTAGCCTTCAACAGTGTTAAACTGATAAAATATAACAACATCAAGTTTAACTGCAGCGGAACAAGCAATCCATTAAAAGATTCAAGTAGAGAATAAAATCTACTATCTTTTATGATTTAAAAGGTTTTTCATGACTTTTATCGTTGGGACTCAGCTTAATAAATAATCCACATCATCGAATCACCCATGCACTACGGCCAAGGATATTCTTTAGTATCACGACCACAAATTATCCATGCACTACAGCCAAGGACATTCGTGTATTCATTAATGGTCATGATCATGCCAACAACTGTCCATCAATGCACTACGAGCCAATGATAACTTTTACGACATCATTTGTAACATTACGGTCATGATTACACCGAATAATCCTTGGTCATAATCAAACCAAGTCCATCTATACACTACAGGCAACAGATGACTTTCAACATAATATAAACATGTGGATGATGACAATGATATAAGAATTCAATAAAACAAGTTCAAGAATTAATTTATCCAGGAACTAATAATGTCTAAATTGTCAGCATGATACTGCTTTCTAGAGTAAAATTCAAGAATGATCGGAAGAATATTTCCATGAAAAGATACTGGATGAAGAGCAAATATCAAGGATATTCTAGTAATTTCATGGAGTATAGAAGTTAAAACATTAACCAACTGAGTATAATAAAGAATGGAATAACAAAAGAAATCACCATGCATGCGGTACTTCGCATAGACAGGTTATTCCAATAGAATAATAATAACGGAACCAGGTCAGGCAAAATTTGCACCGACAGAATGTTCCAACAGAATAATAAAGACTGAACCAGGTCCGGTGTAAAACACACAGACAGGATGTTCCAACAGAATAATAATAAAGACGGAACCAGGTCCGGTGTAAAATACACAGACAGGATGTTTTAACAAAATAATAATAAAGACAGAACCAGGTCCAGTGTAAAACACACAGACAGGATGTTACAACAGAATAATAATAAAGACGGAACCAGGTCCGGTGTAAAAAACACAGACAGGATGTTCTAACAGAATAATAGAAGAATATCACCAAGTATAGGGTAAACCGCGTATACAAGTTATTCCAACAGAATAATAAGCAATGGAATAACAACAATTCTCTTCATGAATAATAAAGAATAACACTCCTTGCATTAGTAGTAGATTGAATACTGCAGTAGTATAGTAATAGAATACTCTTCTTCTTTCTCTCTTATTCTCTCTATACTTTCTCTCTCTATAGCTTGAATGAATTCGTGAAAAATAATGAAGCACTAGGCCTCTATTTATAGAAGATTTCTAGCTTAGCACTTGAAATGTGAAAAGGCAAGTGGCTTGACAACTGGTGATGTGAAAAGAAAAGTGGTTTGACGCCTGTAATGTGAAATGGCAATTGGTTCGACGCCTGTAATATGAAACGACAAGTGGTTTGACTTCTGGTAAAGGTAGTTACTATTAACGAAGGTAATTACTATTGATGAAAGTAATTACTATTGACGAAGGTAATTACTATTGACGAAGAGACTCTTAGATGATGACATATGCCCCCCATAAAATAACCAAACTTACCACAACCGTCTCATAATAGACTCTTTATATACATCAAGGATTGAATAAATATTACCACAAATTATTTTATTTTTAATCAACACATTTAATCTTTCAACAATTATTAATCATTTATAACTTGTCGTCTCAATTATTGATTTAATAATATAACATATTATACAGATGATACTGTGACAATAATTGAATCAATAATATAAGAGATATGATGCAGTAATTACTGTAGCAATAATTGAGTATAGCTGAGTGACTTCTCACGTAAGCATCAATAATCAATACCGTGTGCTACTATGCAACCACACGTATTACTGTACTTTTACTACCGAATAGTTCAACAGTTTTAATGGTAACACCTCTGCCGTTATTTTCATAAAGTATTTTTGTCATTTTTTCAATCCGATAATAATTCCGTTATGGGTCCACCAATGATTGTGCTGTCGTACGAATATTCCCCAACAAAAAGAATATTCCTCGATCAAACGAATATTTTATAACAACTTGCTTACTTTGAAAAAATTATAAATATTACCCACAACTATAACATTATTCAAATTTACTCCATAATATTCAAAAATAATATCTATAGAAAATTCATCTTTATTTATAAAAGTTGGGGTCTTATAACCTCCCCTTCTTATGAAATTTCACCCTCGAAATTAGAGTACGTACCTGATACGTTGAAGAGGTAAGGATACCTTGATTTTATTTTAGATTCTAACTCCCAAGTCATTTCCTCAACATCGTGGTTTCTCCACAAAACTTTGACTTGAGGTATAACCTTGGAGCGTAGAATATGTTACTTCTTATCCAAGATTTGAATAGGAACCTCTTTATACGTCAAATCTTCCGCTATTTCGTTCGTTTCTAATTCAATAATGTGGTTCGGGTCTTTCACATATTTACGTAACATGGATATGTGAAAAAATGTTATGAACACGAGATATACTTGGCGGTAAAGCGAGTCTATAGGTCACAGTTCCTACTCGATCGAGGATTAAAAATAGGCTGATTAATCGATGATTGAGTTTTCCTCTCTTTCCAAATCTCGTTACTCCTTTCCATGGAGCAATACGCAAAAATACATGATCTCCTATATCGAATTCCACGTCCTTTCGATGAAGATCAGCATAACTCTTTTGTCGATCTTGTGAGGTTTTTATACGTTGTCGGATCGTTTGAATCTTTTCCGTAGTCATACATACCAACTCCGGTCCCAACAACGTTGCTTCACCCACCTCATCCCAGCATACTGGAGAACGACACTTTCTTCCATACAACGCTTCGAATGGAGCAATGCCAATACTTGTTTGATAATTGTTGTTGTAGGAAAACTCCACCAATGGTAAGAACTTGTCCCAACTTTCCTTGAAATCAAGGACACAGAGTCTTAATAGATCTTTAAGAGTTTGAATAGTCCTCTCCGACTGTCCGTCCGTCTGAGGATGATATGCTGAGCTAAATCGTAAGTCTGGGCCCATAGCTTTTTGCAAACTAACACAAAATCATGAAGTGAATCTTTGGTCTCGATCAGAAACTATGGATACTGGCATACTATGGAGTCTTACAATCTCGTTTATGTACGTACGAGCAAGACGTTCAAGTGTATAAGTTTCTCGTATCAGTAAGAAATGAGCAGACTTGGTCAATCTATCAACAATGACCCAAATCACATCTATGCCTTGAGAAACCTTAGGAAGACCGGTAACAAAATCCATGGTAATGTGCTCCCACTTCCATTCTGAAATTTCAAGTGGTTGCAATGGACCTTTTGGTACTTGATGCTCCACTTTAACTAGTTGACAAGTTAGACACCTTGAGATAAACAACGTTATCTCTCTCTTCATATTGCTCCACCAAAATATATGACGAATATCATGATACATTTTGGTACTCCAAAGATGGATTGCAAACGGTGTGTTGTGCGCCACCATCATGATTTTATACTTTAAATCAGGGTCATTTAGAACACAAAGTATGGAGTTGACTCGATGTAATACCCGGAACAAAATAATATGAAATAATAAAAATTATTTTGTTTTTAAACATACTAATTGGACTTTGTCCATTATTTTGGGTCAAAATAGTTATTTAAATTGTGTGGGCTAATAGATAATAAAAAGTGTTAGATAATGTTATGTGGTTAAAATTTGGGCCTTAATATTAATCTAACCCAATTAGAAGTTTATTGAGGCAACCTATTTAATAAATAGCTAAACCTAATTACTTCAGTATATCTATACAACCGAAAGAAAGAGAAAGAGAGGAGTCGACGAGATGACTTGGTCGTCAAGACCAACAAGAGATTTGAGGGGGTTTGGGTTATGAGCTCTTCTACACTGATAGAAAAATTGGATCAAATAATTCAAATAGTCTAATTTTCCTGTTTTGTTGGTTTATAGGATATTTATTTATTATATTTATTTGTTCTTTCCTTTTAGGGCTGGGAGCATTGAGCCGGCACATCACCATACTGTTGGGCATGATTAGTAGTATTAAAAAGGAGCAAAAAGGTCTGGAATTTGAGTAAAGAGGAAAAATATGACTTGGGTGTTGGGGATTAATTATTTACTCCAGCTGGGGATGTGCATAAAGTGAAGTATTTGAGGATGCCAAAAAAAATTTATTAAGTGGAATGGGCAGTGGGATATTTTCCTGGATGAAGATCTTGCTACTGTCGTTGCTGTAATAGAAAAGGATATTTAATTATAATTGCTGGGTGGATCATATTTGGAATCTATAGGAGAGGGTTTTGACGCAGCGAGAAACGAAAAAGAGGCGGAAGAGAAGGTTGTGAAATAAAAAGAAAATTTGGGAAGTAGATTATGGGATGATATTCAACAGAAATTGTATATAAAAAAAAGATCGAATTGAGGAGGTCTAGCAGTGTGATATTTGTGTTCGGTGAATTATTTCGGTATTATATTCAGGTACGGATTCCGTACTCTTTCTGCGATACTCTTGTTAAATTTGATTTGTTCGTTTTGTCGCTTGTTCGAATTTCGTTATTATTTCACACAATTGTTTCATGTGAAATAAATATATTAGTTTCATTTTGGAGTTGATACACATGACTCGTATTTGTACTCTTTGAATTAGGATATCATGTTTAGTATTTATTTTTAATAATTGTAGAGCGGTACATGTTGCTACCTTCTTTTTGAGACCTTGTGACTATAATTTGATTTGGTTCAACATGTACATATAGAACCTTTTTGTTGGTATTATGTCGCATGTGTTGTGACATGGTATTTTGTTAGAATATATATACCGTAGGGTATACCTGAGCTATAATCACCTGTGGGGGTACCACAGGCATGTCGTCTTGCCACGAGAGACATGACACTTTTCGTGGCGGTGTAATTAGTCCACGGCGTCTCCGTTTGGGCTCCGGAGTAAGTGGGCCATTTGGTGTTTTGTTGTGGGAGGCGTATGGGTTAACCCTAGTTTTCTGTTCTGCGGATTGGTGATGTTGTGCCAAACACAACTATCCGATTTGCATACATTTGGATTCGCGGTCCAATGTGTGATTGCCTGTGTGGCATTGTTTTGATGTGCCTGTGTGGCATTATTTTGGTTGCCTATGTGGCATCATTTGATTTGCCTATGTGGCATTATTTTGACTTGCCTGTGTGGCAAGGTATATTTCTGAGCTCATTCGGTATGAAATAACTCCAGCCGTTTGTTTCAGCCTATTATTTTATTGGATTAGTTTTGTTGGTTTTTGTTCAGTTCAAGTCATTGAGTTAGTTACTTCAGTTCGCTATTTCTTAAATCTTTTATTGGTTTCGTCAATTATGTTGATTCATATATATTCCATTCAGATCCTTGGATATTATATTTTCGTTCGTACTTGCACTTGAGGCTTGTTCAGTAATTTGTCTCAACTGTTTTCGTATATCTGCTGTATATCTTTTGTATATCTGTATCCGTACTGGGCAATTGGCTCATGCTGTATTTTTCTTCCGGCAGGTTTGCAGGGGTGATTCAGGGCTAGTGTGATGAAAGTGGGTAAATCAGTGGGTAGACGTAGGAGTTTGATTTGATTTTGTTCTCTGTTTGGTTGGTCTTGATTTTAACCAAGTGTTTTTAGCTCTTTAAGTTGTTGTTTATTTGAGAAAGGCGAGATAATTTGTTAAGATTATTATTGTTATGCGCTGGAGCAATAATATTAGTTAAGGATTGTGATTGGATATCATTAAGGGGAATAAATATGTGAATGTGTTTGTGATTGGATATTTTGTACAGTTAAGAAAGGATTATATGATTATGATGTGAGTATTTGTATAAGCGAGTTTTTGATTTTGGGAAATTATTTGTTGGAGTTGTTTTTGGTGACAATTTATTATGATCTTAGAATTGAGGATTTGATTTTGATGATGATTTTGTTTATGTTAAGCTTGTGGATAATTTGAGGTATGTGTATTGATGGATTACTATGATAAAGTGAAAATTATTAAGTATAGATGGTTTCTTGTAAATTGAGTTGTTGATATTCGAGGTAATTAGTTTAATCATTTGGAGTTAATGATCAATTTTGTGGCTATTTTTCTAGAAAGATATTGGAGTCATGTCCTATGAAGTTTCTTTGTGATAGTAAGATGAGATTTTGAAATTCGTTGAGTTAAGGTTTGCACTACGAGAATGATTGATTCAATGAATGATTAAATATATATAATAAATGATGAAATTCAACTAATTATGAGAGATCTTAAATGGTTTTAGTTCGCTTATGCAGATGGTATCAAAGAGATTTTAGTAGTATATTTTGGTATTATAATATTTGAGAACTAATTTAATTTGAGGTTATGATATTTTGAAACTCTTAAGGACTTAGAAAAGTTGGTGATAAAGAGATATTAATAGTATATTCTTTGGTGTAATATTATTTGATGAATAGTTCATATTGAGGATGAGATATTTTGAAGCTCTTGAGGACTTGGGGATAGTTGGTAATATAGTTTGCATAGTTGTTTTATTTATTTGATGTCTTTAGAGTTTTGTATGAATTTATGTAAAATAAAACAAAAATAATTTGTTAGATCTTTGTCATGTGTGGAATATAAACGTTTTACGAATTAAATTTTTTTTTAAATATTTTGGGTATTCGAATACTATTTAGACGAAGATAAATTTTTGTGATTGTGAATTATTTTCCAAAGAGTACGTTTACAAGAATGAAACTCAAAGATATTAGCGACGACCCGTACCAACGGTGGATCATGTGATCTAATTTGATGCAACGCGAAGAACTTTACCAAGGCTTGACACGGTAGCTGACGAATCGGTTACAAGTACATTGATGATTACGTGGCCTGATGACTTATCCGTGTTGATCGTTACAAATGGCGGCGCTACGTCGTAACTAAATTATTTTTTTGTAGCTTATTCGAATTTCGAGGACGAAATTATTTTTTAAGGGGTGAAAAATGTAATAACCCATATTATTTTATTAATAATTAAATATTAATTGATTTTATCTTATACAGTTGTGTTTAAATTGGAAAAGGTAAATGATTTTGTTTTCCTCTTTTCTTCTTTGTTTTGTTTGAAAAATTAAATTCGTTTAGTAGATAATTAAATAACTGATTAAATTAAAATTGAGAAAGATATTTCTTTTTGTTAAAGTCTTGTGGTAAAATCATTCGGAGCGGGAAGCTACTTGGGAGATAGAGGAGTCTATTCGAGCGGAGTATCTGCATCTTTTTGATAATTAGATACGTTTCATTCTTTATATTCCGGGGACGGAATTCTTTTTAAGGGGTAGGTGATGTAATACCCGGAACAAAATAATATGAAATAATAAAAATTATTTTGTTTTTAAACATACTAATTGGACTTTGTCCATTATTTTGGGTCAAAATAGTTATTTAAATTATGTAGGCTAATAGATATTAATAAGTGTTAGATAATGTTATGTGGTTAAAATTTGGGCCTTAATATTAATTTAACCCAATTAGAAGTTTATTGAGGTAACCTATTTAATAAATAGCTAAACCTAATTACTTCATTATATCTATACAACCGAAAGAAAGAGAAAGAAAGGAGTCGACGAGATGACCTGGTCGTCAAGACCAACAAGAGATTTGAGGGGGTTTGGGTTATGAGCTCTTCTACACTGATAGAAAAATTGGATCAAATAATTCAAATAGTCTAATTTTCCTGTTTTGTTGGTTTATAGGATATTTATTTATTATATTTGTTTGTTCTTTCCTCTTAGGGCTGGGAGCATTGAGCCGGCACATCACCATACTGTTGGGCATGATTAGTAGTATTAAAAAGGAGCAAAAAGGTCTGGAATTTGAGTAAAGAGGAAAAATATGACTTGGGTGTTGGGGATTAATTATTTACTCCAGCTGGGGATGTGCATAAAGTGAAGTATTTGAGGATGCCAAAAAAAAATTTTATTAAGTGGAATGGGCTGTGGGATATTTTCCTGGATGAAGATCTTGCTACTGTCGTTGCTGCAATAGAAAAGGATATTTAATTATAATTGCTGGGTGGATCATATGTGGAATCTATAGGAGAGGGTTTTGACGCAGCGAGAAACGAAAAAGATGCGGAAGAGAAGGTTGTGAAATAAAAAGAAAATTTGGGAAGAAGATTATGGGATGATATTCAACAGAAATTGTATATAAAAAAAAATCGAATTGAGGAGGTCTAGCAGTGTGATATTTATGTTCGGTGGATTATTTCAGTATTATATTCAGGTCCGAATTCCGTACTCTTTCTGCGATACTCTTGTTAAATTTGATTTGTTCGTTTTGTCGCTTGTTCGAATTTCGTTATTATTTCACACAATTGTTTCCTGTGAAATAAATATATTAGTTTCATTTTGGAGTTGATACACATGACTCGTATTTGTACTCTTTGAATTAGGATATCATGTTTAGTATTTATTTTTAATAATTGTAGAGCGGTACACGTTGTTACCTTCTTTTTCAGACCTTGTGACTATAATTTGATTTGGTTCAACATGTACATATAGAACCTTTTTGTTGGTATTATGTCGCATGTGTTGTGACATGGTATTTTGTTAGAATATACTGTAGGGTATACCTGAGCTATAACCACCTGTGGGGGTACCACAGGCATGTCGTCTTGGCACGAGAGACATGACACTTTCCGTGGCGGTGTGATTAGTCCACGGCGTCTCCGTTTGGGCCTTGGAGTAAGTGGGCCATTTGGTGTTTTGTTGTGGGAGGCGTATGGGTTAACCCTAGTTTTCTGTTTTGCGGATTGGTGATGTTGTGCCAAACACACCTATCCGATTTGCATACATTTGGATTCACGGTCCAATGTGTGATTGCCTGTGTGGCATTGTTTTGATGTGCCTGTGTGGCATTATTTTGGTTGCCTGTGTGGCATCATTTGATTTGCCTGTGTGGCATTATTTTGACTTGCCTGTGTGGCAAGGTATATTTCTGAGCTCATTCGGTATGAAATAACTTCAGCCGTTTGTTTCAGCCTATTATTTTATTGGATTAGTTTTGTTGGTTTTTGTTCAGTTCAAGTCATTGAGTTAGTTACTTCAGTTCACTATTTCTTTATTCTTTTATTGGTTTCGTCAATTATGTTGATTCATATATATTCCATTCAGATCCTTGGATATTATATTTTCGTTCGTACTTGCACTTGAGGCTTGTTCAGTAATTTGTCTCAACTGTTTTCGTATATCTGCTGTATATCTTTTGTATATCTGTATCCGTACTGGGCAATTGGCTCATGCTATGTTTTTCTTCCGGCAGGTTTGCAGGGGTGATTCAGGGCTAATGTGATGAGAGTTTTACCTTTGACCAGTTAGGTTGATTCAAATTTTAAGTTTTGATTATTTTGACTCAGTTTAGAGAATTGTACTTATTACTTTATTGATGGATCACCACTATTAATATTTTAAGGTTGTTAGTGCTCTGTTTATTTATTTTGAGGTTTCTTGTGCTTTGTACGTGACCTCCCTTTCCATTTTGGGAAGGGGGTGTTACAGAGATGGTATCAGAGCTTAGGTTCTTTCTTGTAGAAAACCTATTTAGGTTTCACCTGTGAGTTGTGGGTAAATCAGTGGGTAGACATAGGAGTTTGATTTGATTTTGTTCTCTGTTTGGTTGGTCTTGATTTTAACCAAGTGTTTTTAGCTCTTTAAGTTGTAGTTGATTTGAGAAAGGCGAGATAATTTGTTAAGATTATTATTGTTATGCGCTGGAGCAATAATATTAGTTAAGGATTGTGATTGGATATCATTAAGGAGAATAAATATGTGATTGTGTTTGTGATTGGATATTTTGTACAGTTAAGAAAGGATTATATGATTATGATGTGAGTATTTGTATAAGCGAGTTTTTGATTTTGGGAAATTATTTGTTGGAGTTGTTTTTGGTGACAATTTATTATGATCTTAGAATTGAGGATTTGATTTTGATGATGATTTTGTTTATGTTAAGCTTGTGGATAATTTGAGGTATGTGTATTGATGGATTACTATGATAAAGTGAAAATTATTAAGTATAGATGGTTTCTTGTAAATTGATTGGTTGATATTCGAGGTAATTAGTTTAATCATTTGGAGTTAATGATCCATGGTAATGTGCTCCCACTTCCATTCTTAAATTTCAAGTGGTTGCAATGGACCTTTTGGTACTTGATGCTCCATTTTAACTCGTTGACAAGTTAGACACCTTGAGATAAACAACGCTATCTCTCTCTTCATATTGCTCCACCAAAATATATGACGAATATCATGATACATGTTGGTACTCCAAAGATGGATTGCAAATGGTGTGTTGTACGCCTCCATCATGATTTTATACTTTAAATCAGGGTCGTTTAGAACACAAAGTCTGGAGTTGACTCGAAGTATTCCTTCTTCATCGATTCTTGCTTCTGGCATAGCACCTTCTTGCACTTTCTTCCTCATACGCATCAGCTTTAGGTCTGTAACTTGAGCAGCTTTAACTTTATCGATTAAAGTCAGTTCTACTCGTATATTTGCCATCATCACATGGGTCCCTGGAGTCTTTAACTCTATCTTCATCCTTTGCAAGTCACACAAAATGGGCCTTTGCGTTGACAATATCTCACTCGTACTTGCATCTTCTACTCAATGCGTCAGCTACCACGTTCGCTTTTCCAGGATGTTATTGGATGGTATGATCATAATCTTTCAACAGTTAAAGCTAACGTCGTTGTCGCATGTTGAGTTCCTTTTGAGTAAAGAAATATTTGAGGCTTTTATGATCCGTAAAGATCTCCACCTTCTCCCCACACAAGTAATGCCTCCAAATCTTTAGTGCGAAGACAACAGCTGCCA
Organism: Panax japonicus; assembly: GCA_020205505.1. Classification (NCBI taxonomy): domain Eukaryota; kingdom Viridiplantae; phylum Streptophyta; class Magnoliopsida; order Apiales; family Araliaceae; genus Panax; species Panax japonicus. The sequence continues at coordinate 15,505,315 of CM035105.1, forward strand.
ATTCTAGATCATGAGTAGGATAATTCCTCTCATATTCTTTGAGTTTTCTTAAGGCATAGGCTATGACTTTTTCATGTTGCATGAGAACACATCCCAACCCTTTGCCCGAATCATCACTGTAGATGACAAATCCCTTTGAGCCAGATGGTATTGTCAGAATAGGTGCCGAAATGAGTCTCCTCTTGAGTTCTTGAAAACTCTTCTTACATTCTTCGCTCCAACCGAACTTTGTATCTTTCCGAGTCTGCTGAGTCAATGGAGTAGCGATTCGAGAAAATCCTTCCACAAATCTACGATAATAACCAGCTAAACCGAAAAAGCTACGTACTTCGGTCACTGATTTAGGTTGCTCCCAGCTTTGAATTGCTTCAATCTTTGCTGGGTCAACAGATATTCCATGACTTGATACTACGTGCCCAAGGAATGCTACTTCCTCAAGCCAGAATTCGCATTTCTTCAACTTGGCATAAAGCTTGTATTCACGAAGCTTTTGGAGTGTCAGCCTCAAGTGTTGCTCATGATATTCACGGCTTTTGGAATAAATAAGGATGTCATCAATAAAGACGACCATAAAGTGATCCTAATATTCCCTGAATACTCGGTTCATCATATCCATGAAGGCAGCAGGAGCATTAGTCAATCCAAAGGACATGACTAGGAATTCATAATGCCCGTACCGAGTTCTAAAAGCCGTCTTTGAAATGTCATCGGTTCTAATCTTCAATTGATGATATCCGGAATGAAGATCAATCTTTGAAAAGAATTTGGCTCCTTACAACTGGTCAAACAGGTCATCAATACATGGCAATGGATACCTATTTTTGATGGTGACATGATTCAACTCCCGATAATCAATACAAAGTCGCATACTCCCATCTTTCTTTTTCACGAATAGAACAGGAGCACCCCAAGGAGAAGTACTAGGACGAATAAAGCCAATGTCTAACAATTCCTGCAGTTGGGTCTTTAACTCTTGAAGTTCAATAGGAGGCATTCGATATGGGGATTTAGAAATGGGTTTTGTACCTGGTTCAAGGTCGATACAAAATTTAATTTCACGCTCAGGGGGTAGGCCAGGAAGTTCTTCGGGGAATACGTCAGGAAATTTATTAACAATAGAAATATCGTTCAAAACTAACGTATTTTTGTTTAAATCTGTGACATGAGCTAAGAAAGCTTGACATCCGTTTTTCAATAAACGAATAGCTTTATGGCTTGAGATTACTTTGATTGATTTTAATGGTTTGGTCGCTTGAATTCGCATAATAGGTTGATTAGGAATATGAAAGCTAACAACCTTATGGAAATAATTAATTTTTGCATGATGAGTAGTTAACCAATCAATCCTTAGAATCACGTCAAATGCAAGTATTTTCAATGAAATAAGATCTACAGGTAATGTGAGGGTACCGATTTGAACCAAACAAGACTTATAAACAGTGGATGTAATGAAGATTTCTCCCAACGGAGTTTCCACAGATAAGTCAAAGTCTAATTTCTCCGGAGTCAAATTTAATCGATGAGCGTAAATAGGAGAAATAAAAGAATGGGTAGAACCGGTATCAAATAAAGTATAGATTTCGTTAGAGTTTATGATAAGCATACCCGTGATGACCTCATTCGGGTTCCTTACTTTCTGGAAGGTCACAACAAACGCTCTCCCTTGCACTACCGGTTTTGACTTTTCTGACGGCCTTTGGTGCCTCCATCCTAGCTGAATTTGTCTTCGATGAATGACAAAATCAGGCTAAGTGACCTTCTCTTCCACAATTATAGCATGCTTTGGACGGCATCGCGTAGTTTGGACTGATGTGCCCCTCCCCTCTACATTTGAAACATATAATAGGTGGTCGTTCTCCTTCCTTAACGACAGGTGTTGGTGCTGACGTCTTTCCATCATTACTGAATCTCCTCTTCTTGAAATGTCCATTCTTATTGTTTTGACCCTGATTACCACCGAAGTGGTTACCATTTTTGGCCTGTTGATTCCCTCCACGCTTCTTTTCACCGCTTCGATGACTGCTCTCGCTGGTCTTATCATTTTGTCGGCTGCTCTCTTTTAGTTGCATTGACTCGTTTTCGCACTCCACTAACTGATCCCTATTTATAACATCTGAATATAAACACAGTTTATGAGAAATAAGATGTTGACATATCTCCGGCTTTAAACCTCTTAAAAACATCCGTGTCATTTGATAGAAACGTAATTCATACATTTAATTATCCCTAATTTTGTCCTTTTAATTATATTAGTTTATTAAATTAATATGTTTTATTTTATTTTGTAGGATTTAATATTTATTACAATAAAGTCAAAATCTTGGTGATCAAGCTATATTTAATGCTCTTATTCATATAAGGATTGTCCAAGAAGAATCTGACAAGGAGAAGGAAAGAGGTGGAACAATCTTAGTGCAATTCAAATCCAACAAGAGAAAGAAAAGTCTATCTAGAAGATCTTTTTGAAGTTGATTGCTACTAGGAATTTGAATCCTACATGGAAAGGGAATCAAAGTGTCCAAGTTCAATGAATCTAAATTAGGGTTCAAAGTTATTTTCCCTATAAATAGGCCTCTTGTTTTAGAGAGAAGGGGGGAATGAAGTATTGTATTACTTTAGGTTAGGAGTAGGAGTAAATTAAATTATGTTTCAACGCTTGTTGAAGGATCGTGAATGAAGGGAGTTTTCTTATTTATTTTCAATCTTCTACTTCTTCTTTATTTTAGTTAATTTATTTATTTTCATGTCTTGTTAATTTCTTTAATCTAGGATGAAGATGAAATTAAATAATTATTCCTAATAATATTTTTTATCTCTTCTATTATTTATGCTTTTATGTTTAATTGATTTCGCCTTCATGTTTCGTTATTGAAATACCTTCGTTTTATAGTTCTTATGTGATTTTAAATTAATTAAGAGGTTTTGATAGATTATTGTTAAGATATGAGTTTTTCATAATCCATGCTTGCTCAAAGAAGTTTTGATGGGTTATAGTTAATCCTTAAATTTTCATAGTCTATGCTTGCCCACGTTAATTGTAAATTACTAAATTAAAGGGAAGGGAGATCAAAATCATAATTTGAGTTATAAAAATAGAAGAGATTGAATTATATGTTATGTTTATTATTTAGTGGATTCAGATTCCTATATTGCATTTTCGTTAATTATTTTCATATTCTAGTTAATTAATTCTCAATCTTTATTTCTAATTCGCCTAAAATAAATATTAAGGAAACATTAAAATTAATCTAGTCTCTGTGGGTTCGACCTGTACTTGCCAGTTCTTCAATTCGACACTGTGCACTTGTAGTACATATTTTTAACACATCAAGTTTTTGGTAAAATGAAGATCGAGTATTTTTGATAAGGTGAAAGTGTGATTTTGAATTTAATCTTGCTTATGTATAATGCCCATAAATATTTAGAAGTTTTCTTTCAATTTCATAATTTGTTGAACCCAAAAATATTTTAAAATTTTGTGGGTATATTCACTGCAAACCCTCACGAGACACAACTCGTCCACTTGGGATAACCTTGGGGTTTAAAGGCTTGTTGCACATGCTAAGTGCAATCGTGTTTCCTACGAAAATGGGGTATTGTAATTTTTGTTTTATTTTTATTTTTTTATTTTACTCGAGGACGAGCAAAAGCTAGGTATGGGGGTATTTGATAGAAACGTAATTCATACATTTAATTATCCCTAATTTTGTCCTTTTAATTATATTAGTTTATTAAATTAATATGTTTTATTTTATTTTATAGGATTTAATATTTATTACAATAAAGTCAAAATCTTGGTGATCAAGCTATATTTAATGCTCTTATTCATATAAGGATTGTCCAAGAAGAATCTGACAAGGAGAAGGAAAGAGGTGGAACAATCTTAGTGCAATTCAAATCCAACAAGAGAAAGAAAAGTCTATCTAGAAGATCTTTTTGAAGTTGATTGCTACTAGGAAGTTGAATCCTACATGGAAAGGGAATCAAAGTGTCCAAGTTCAATGAATCTAAATTAGGGTTCAAAGTTATTTTCCCTATAAATAGGCCTCTTGTTTTAGAGAGAAGGGGGGAATGAAGTATTGTATTACTTTAGGTTAGGAGTAGGAGTAAATTAAATTATGTTTCAACGCTTGTTGGAGGATCGTGAATGAAGGGAGTTTTCTTATTTATTTTCAATCTTCTACTTCTTCTTTATTTTAGTTAATTTATTTATTTTCATGTCTAGTTAATTTCTTTAATCTAGGATGAAGATGAAATTAAATAATTATTCCTAATAATATTTTTTATCTCTTCTATTATTTATGCTTTTATGTTTAATTGATTTCGCCTTCATGTTTCGTTATTGAAATACCTTCGTTTTATAGTTCTTATGTGATTTTAAATTAATTAAAAGGTTTTGATAGATTATTGTTAAGATATGAGTTTTTCATAATCCATGCTTGCTCAAAGAAGTTTTGATGGGTTATAGTTAATCCTTAAATTTTCATAGTCTATGCTTGCCCACGTTAATTGTAAATTACTAAATTAAAGGGAAGGGAGATCAAAATCATAATTTGAGTTATAAAAATAGAAGAGATTGAATTATATGTTATGTTTATTATTTAGTGGATTCAGATTCCTATATTGCATTTTCGTTAATTGTTTTCATATTCTAGTTAATTAATTCTCAATCTTTATTTCTAATTCGCCTAAAATAAATATTAAGAAAACATTAAAATTAATCTAGTCTCTGTGGGTTCGACCTGTACTTGCCAGTTATTCAATTCGACACTGTGCACTTGCAGTACATATTTTTAACACATCATCATTCTCTCTTCATTATCCACCAAGTGGGATGCAAATCGGGATAACTCCGCAAATTTAGCCTCGCATTGCGACACGGTTATATTGTTTTGTTTCAACTTGATAAACTCCACCTCCTTCATGTGACGAATACTTTTGGGAAAGTATTTGTCGTTGAACAGATCTTGCAATTTCTCCCAAGATATCTTCTGTACGGTAGGTTGAGTACGTTTTATCGATTCCCACCAGTAATATGCCTCTCCGCGCAACATAAAGGCGACAAAGGGAACTTTTTGCTCCTCGGAGCATCCCAAGACATCAAATATCTTGGTGATTTGCGTTATCCATGCTTCCGCCATAAGTGGTTTTGGCTCTCCCTTAAACTCCGGTGGTCCCAACTCCTTGAACTGTTTAGCGGTGACCGCCCGAGAGTTTCCAGTGTTTCCACCTTCATTTTGGACAGGAGCCGCTCTCACCTGCTGTTGCATGAATTGCATAAAGCCCCTGAACATTTGATCATTCATCATATGGTCAGTGTTGTTGTTTGCATAAGGATTGTCACCTTCCTGATGCACATTATCCTGATTATTGATATGTGGTGAATCAATGGTCGCCTGTGCTCCATTGCTATTCTCAACATTCTCGGATGTCATTTTCAGATACTTCCACAAAACAAAGGTTAATTGACATGTAACATATTATCCCTAAATTCTGACCAACCAATTAAATACCACATAAACTTAGGTAGGTCATACTAGCGAAGGAATTCCTTGTCTCTCCCCTCCTAGTACTATTCTCACATCTAAGCCAAGGATCATATCCCTAAGCTCTGATACCAACTGTGACGCCCCCAAAATTAGGTATACATCACCCATCTTGGGTCGTCAGATACATGGTACAAAATTCAAATATAACTGTCGTGTACAATACGACAAAACATAAATGTGAGTTTGAATACAATTACTGTCTACTAGAGATTATACAAGCTCAAAAGAAGTCCTCATTACAATTATTAACACACTATTTCACAGAATAGTGAGAACTACTAATGCTATCCTCTGGACCGTCACTCCGTTTCCCAACTAGTCCCTGCTATGTTCTCATTTTCTGAAGAGAACAGTGAAAGAAAGGGTGAGCTCAACTAGCCCAGTAAGAAATATTATAACTAAGATAATGCAGAATAAATTATCGTTAGCCTTCAACAGTGTTAAACTGATAAAATATAACATCAAGTTTAACTGCAGCGGAACAAGCAATCCATTAAAAGAGTCAAGTAGAGAATAAAATCTACTATCTTTTATGATTTAAAAGGTTTTTCATGACTTTTATCGCTGGGACTCAGCTTAATAAATAATCCACATCATCGAATCACCCATGCACTACGGCCAAGGATATTCTTTAGTATCACGACCACAAATTATTCATGCACTACAGCCAAGGACATTCGTGTATTCATTAATGGTCATGATCATTCCAAAAACTGTCCATCAATGCACTACAGGCCAATGATAACTTTTACCACATCATTTGTAACATTACGGTCATGATTACACCGAATAATCCTTGGTCATAATCATACCAAGTCCATCCATACACTACAGGCCACATATGACTTTCAACATAATATAAACATGTGGATGATGACAATGATATAAGAATTCAATAAACCAAGTTCAAGAATTAATTTATCCAGGAACTAATAATGTCCAAATTGTCAACATGATACTGCTTTGTAGATTAAAATTCAAGAATGATCAGAAGAATATTTCCATGAAAAGATACTGGATGAAGCGCAAATATCAAGGATATTCTACTAATTTTACGGAGTATAGAAGTCAAAACTTTAACCAACTGAGTATAATAAAGAATGGAATAACAAAAGAAATCACCATGCATGCGGTACTTTGCATAGATAGGTTATTCCAACAGAATAATAATAACGGAACCAGGTCAGGAAAAATTTGCACCGACAAGATGTTCCAACAGAATAATAATAAAGACGAAATTAGGTCCAGTGTAAAACACACAGATAGGATGTTCCAACATAATAATAATAAAGACGGAACCAGGTCCGGTGTAAAACACACAGACAGGATGTTCCAACAGAATAATAATAAAGACGGAACCAAGTCCGGTGTAAAACACACAGACAGGATGTTCCAACAGAATAATAGAAGAAAGTCACCAAGTATAGGGTAAACCGCATATACAGGTTATTCCAACAAAATAATAAGCAATGGAATAACAACAGTTCTCTTCATGAATAAGAAAGAATAACACCCCTTACATTAGTAGTAGATTGAATACTACAGTAGTGTAGTAACAGAATACTCTTCTTCTTTCTCTCTTATTCTCTCTATACTTTCTCTCTCTATAGCTTGAATGAATTCGTGAAAAATAATGAAGCACTAGGCCTCTATTTATAGAAGATTTCTAGCCTAGCACTTGAAATGTGAAAAGGCAAGTGGCTTGACGACTGGTGATGTGAAAAGAAAAGTGGTTTGACGCCTGTAATGTGAAATGACAATTGGTTCGACGCCTGTAATATGAAACGACAAGTGGTTTAACGTCTGGTAAAGGTAGTTACTATTGACGAAGGTAATTACTATTGACGAAGGTAATTACTATTGATGAAGAGACTCTTAGATGATGACATATGGGCCCCCCATAAAATAACCAAATTTACCACAACCGTCTCATAATAGACTCTTTATATACATCAAGGATTGAATAAATATTACCACAAATCATTTTATTTTTAATCAATACATATTTAATCTTTCAACAATTATTAATCCTTTATAACTTATCGTCTCAATTATTGATTTAATAATATAACATATTTTACAGATGATACTGTGACAATAATTGAATCAATAATATAAGAGATATAATGCAGCAATTACTGTAGCACTAATTGAGTATAGCTGAGTGACTTCTCACGTAAGCATCAATAATTAATACCGTGTGCTACTATGCAACCACGCATATTACTGTACTTTTACTACCGGGTAGTTCAACAGTTTTAACGGTAACACCTCCGCCGTTATTTTCATAAAGTATTTTTGTCGTTTTCTCAATTCGACAATAATTCCGTTGTGGGGTCCACCAATGATTGTGTCGTCGTACGAATATTCCCCGACAAAAAGAATATTCCCCGACCAAACGAATATTTTATAACAACTTGCTTACTTTGCAAAATTTATAAATATTACCCACAATTATAACATTATATCAAATTTACTCCATAATATTCAAAAATAATATTTATAGAAAATTCATCTTTATTTATAAAAGTTGGGGTCTTACAATAGTGCTCAAAGGAACCTTAGTGGTTCAGTTACAAAATGGTCTGTTGGGCCTATATCCATAATGGACATCCTACTCATTGGGTAGAAGAGTGGAGTATGAGTTGTTTAGTCTCCTAACCACTTGAAATCTACCGAGTCTTTTACTTTACGTTATTTACATTATGCAAATTATAACTGTCATATTTGTTATGTGTTTATCTATTCATAGAACTAATTTTAAGAACTGAGATTTCTTATTAAATCTTCAAGGGAAGTTTTCAAACTTATATTTTGTCGTGCATAAATAATCTTGATTAATTAATTATTTGGTAATACTCAAATAATAAGTAATTGAAAATGTTTTAAAGATCTATTCAACCCCATTCTAGATCTCTATTATGCCTTTGGAAAATAACAACTATCTTACTAAATATAGTTTTTGATTTAGATTGATAAATATTCAAAATTGATTTCCGTAGGAAAAATAAAGGGTCAAACCAAAAAAAAATGACGAACCAAATTATCTATTTAATTATAGTGTATCTCTGTGTGTGTGTATATATATATATATTAATAACTGAATTAATATTATGTAATATGGTCTTATTAATTATTTGATTATGTCCTTATAAAATTATAGTACTAATTCTTGTTTCCTTATAAAATTACGATACTAATTTCAGTTTCTAATTTAGATTGATAAATAATTTAGGTTGACTTAAAATAAAAAAAGGCAAAAGTGAAACCAAAAAAAGGCGGATAAATCAAATTGTCTATTAATTATAGTATAAATAGATAGATAGATAGATAAATTACATAATAAAAAAATAATAACAATTTAGAAATATTAACAAATTTAGACACATAACACGATATATGAATAATAGCATCTTCACTCATGCAAAACATGGGATTTTACTATAAAGTTATGATATTGTAAAAAAAATTATAAATATATTATTAGATTTATTAGGCAAAATAGTTCTAATAACTAAATAATTTCTTTCTAAAATTATAATACTTATACTTGAATATAAGTACACTTATCAATCCAACCTGATCATTAAGTTATTTAGATAGGGTTTGTATAGAGATAAGGTTGTATCCCTTATCCAAAATAGGTTATTCATACATATTTGTATCCTCTCTATATAACTAGTCATGTACTACAATCAAGAACAATATAAGAAAAATTATTCAATTACCAAAGCAGACTTATTTACACTTATATTTTATAACGAGTACCAAATTCAAGTTATATAAGGCAATTTATATGAAAATTATTTTTTTTAAAACCATATTATCTAAATTGTAATAAAATTTTATCTCGTAATGGTAACAAATTAATATTAAATAATTTATTTCTAAAATTATAGTACTTATACTTGAATATAAGTACACTTATATTTAATAACGAGTAACAAATTCAAGTTATATACGGCGATTTATGTGAAAATAATTTTCTTTTTAAACCATATTATCTAAGTTGTAATAAAATTTTATCTCATAATGATAACAAATTAATATTAAATAATATGATCTTATAATTATTTCCTTAGAAATTATATTACTACTTTTATTTTTGATGTGGTTAAACTGAACGAATGTCTTTTTGAAGACTTATAATATTCTTATCGTTCTGAATTTTTATTTATAGATTCTTAATTGATAGAGTAATTAATTTTTATTTTTATTTAATAATTGAATCATATGGTCGATTAGTATATTATATTTTTATTTTAATAACAATAACAATTATGCCATCTGAATAATTATTATATCTCATTTATACTCGAAACTATTATTATACTTATAGTTTAATAATAATAACAATTTTAAGTTAGGTAGATGTTTTTTATGATAATTTTTTTCTTGTTAAACTATTTTATCAAAATCCTTCTCAAACTATATTATCTAAGTTGTAACAAAATTTTATTTAATAATGGTAACAAATTAATATTAGGTAAGATGATTTTATGATTGTACATATATCCCTTCAAACTTACCATAACTTCACAATACAAAATATTAGCACAATCCTAAATTTATTCAATCAATTAAAAATCAACCAAATAACTTGAATTGGGGCATCATATCTTCAAAATTATGTCGTGTCATTCATCAAGCCAAAAATTATCCACCTTCAAAATTATGTCGTGTCATTCATCAAGCCAAAATTTATCCACCCATTTTTGCAAGATTAACGCTTTCTAACAGTATATATATAACTCATGCATTATACATCAATAGTTGTCTGCACCTCAAAAACAAGTGTCTTAAACCACAAACATTAAGTATCATCATGTCAACAACCCCAGTAAGTTGGACATGGGAAGAGAACAAAGCTTTTGAGATCGGCCTTGCGGATTATTTGAGGAAAGAATCGGAAGAGAACAAAGCTTTTGGGATGAATCACATGCAATATATATATCTCTCACTCTCGTCCATTCATGTTGGTTAAAATGTTTTGGAATTTGAAAACTTGAGGGAAAATAAAGAAAAATTAAATAATTTGTTTCAAATTATGTGCTGGAAATAATTTATGAATTTAATGGAATGAATTATGTGTAATTATTTCTCTTCTTTTCTTCTTATCTCCCTCTCTCTCCCTCTCCTATTTTACAGTTAATAGTATTTTTTTTATCTGGGTGTCATACACTGTGATTTTGAGTACTATTTTCTAATTACAATTGGTTAACTATTTCCAGGAAATTCATCCTTTCAAATTTATAACGACTTCATATAACAAATTTCTAGGGAAATCAATCATAAAATTAGTAACAATTTTATAACTTAATTTCCTTGAAGATTTTATTCTTTTTTATCGTCAAAAAACTGAAAATAAAATTGTCAAAAAAATGAAATTTATAGCACAATTTCCTGCAATTAAGTTCATCCCATCAAACTTACCATAACTTCACAACACAAAATATTAACGCAATTCTAAATTTATTCAATCAATTAAAAATCATCCAAATAACTTGAATTGAGGCATCATATCTTCAAAATTATGTCGTGTCATTCATCAAGCCAAAATTTATCCAACCATTTTTGCATGATTAATGCTTTCTAACATTATATATAACTCATGTGTTTCAAATTATGTGCTGGAAATAATTTATGAATTTAATGGAATTAATATGTGTAATTATCTCTCTTCTTTTCTTCTTATCTCCCTCTCTCTCCCTCCTATTTTACAGTTAATAGTAAATTTTTTTATAATTTACAGTATTTATGATTATATAGAAATTATTTTCATTTATAGAAATTATTTTCATTTAGATAGTATTTTTTTCCTTTTATTTTTATTTGGGTGTCATACAACTAACATAATAAAAAAGAAATTTGAAAATTTAAACTTTTAGGCAATTTCTTTTGTTTGTGAGTACTTTAAATTTTAAAATGAACATAAAAGAACAAAAAATGGACGAAAACTTAAGTTTTTTGTCCAATTCTTTTGTTACCAAGTTTTTTAATGAATGAAAAAGTAAGAAATGTACGGACCACTTTTCTAGTTAAATTTTTTCGTCCAAAAGTGAAAGAATTTGGATGGAAACCCAAATAACATAAAATTATCGTTTATAATCTCTATTATACCCTCAAAATTATAAACATAATAAAACAAATATAAGGGCAAATAAGTAATTTAAATGTGATCAAACTTAAGTTTTCTTTTTCTTTTTCCTTATAAACTCAATAACATCCTAACAAGAAAGAAAACATACAAATTTCTAGCCTTTTTTCATAATAAATTAAGTTTTCATTCTTTCTTTTTTCTATCCCAAACTCAGATTTACTGACAAACATAACGAGATTTAATAACAGGGTAAAGTAATCAACTTTTGGTACCTGTATTGGGACACGAATTATAATTTAGTACCCGAAGTGAAAAAGTTATAAACTGGTGATTGTACTCGAAAAATGTTACACTCCGTTAAACATTAGGGATACGACTTACAATTTGGTACCCGAAGTAAAAAAAAGTTACAAACTGGTGATTGTACTCAAAAATTTTTGTAATCTGGTGTTTGTACTTTTCAATTTTTAAATAATCGTTAAAATTGATCCAACGGGAGAGACAAACATACAGATAGAGAAGCGAAGTCGACGCGCAGAAGATCATTGATGTTTTGTTCCATCTTTTCTTGCCTCCCACATTCGCACCATTGCTCCACAATGGCACCGACTTGGAAAATCTGGTGTAATACATTCATTTTTGTTGCATGAACTACAATCTTCTTCCCCGATTCATTTACGATTCCACTCCAAGACGAGCTCATCCTTTCAATTAAACATTAAAAATCCTTTAATAAATATATGGGAACCAGTAATCAGTGGAGAATTGAGACAAGAAGAATGAGAAAAGAAGGACAGAAGAAGAGAACTCTAATTTTCAAACAGAATAAAGATGAAACCCTACTGTTTAACAGAGTGTAACATTTTTCGAGTACAATCACCAGTTTGTAACTTTTTTCATTTCGGGTACCAAATTGTAAGTCGTGTCCCTAATGTTTAACGGAGTGTAACATTTTTCGAGTACAATCACTAATTTGTAACTTTTTTCATTTCGAATATCAAATTGTAAGTCGTGTCCCAGTATAAGTACCAAAAATTGATTTTTCCCATTTAAGTTTTAATGTTATTTCTTCTTTTTATTAACTTAGAAACCAAAAAAAGTTATAGCTTTTCCGTAATTATTTTTCATGTCCTTATTCATTCAAGTTACTTTTTTGGTTCAAGCTTGAATGTTAAAATGTTAGAATTAGGTAGGATGATCAAGAAAATTGTTTAGTTTAAAAATTATATCACAGTAGTTGGTACCCCGTACAATGCACGACTAATTTAAATAATTGATTGCACCTTTGTCTAAAATTAAGACATTATAATGACCGCTAAATATACAAAATTTCTACACTATAACTCACACACACAAACACACACATGCATGGTCATTCAACATGCAAACATTTATATCAATCTTAGTATAAGTTATGAATCAGGTACCCATCTTTAGTGAAATGTTGCTTGATTGGAAATTTTTACTGATCAATAAATCACTGTTGGATCAAAGAGAGATTATCCTTGCCTTAGGAAATGTTATTATATGGACTAATTGATATAACACTTGATATTTAAATTATCAAGGTCAATAAAATCAATTCAATAAGTTAGAAAAATATTTTAAGTTGAAGTAAAATAAGATAGATAAAAATATTTACAATATTAATCATATAAAGAGGATTCTAATACTTTACTTAGCTTAATTACTATTTATTGTTATCATCAAAATAATCCTAAAAGTTGGAGACCTATCACTAAATATTTTCTTTCTAAAATTATACTCCCTCCGTCCCAGGATAAAAGTCCTGGTGGACTTTTCACTCATATTAAGAAGAGAAATAAAATAACAAAATTTTCCATAATAATGTCATTAAATATGGAGAGAGAATTAGAATAAGAAAAGTATGAGATATTTAATGCTACGGGCATAATAGGAAAAAATGTGTAAAAGTTTGGTTATTAAAAGAAAGTGGACATTTAACACGGGACAATCTAAAATAGTAATAAGGACTTTTATCCTGGGACGGATGGAGTATTACTTATACTTGAATATAAATACACTTATATTTAATAACGAGTAACAAATTCAAGTTAGGTAAGTCGATTTATGTGAAAATTATTTTATTTTTAAACCACATTATCTAAATTGTAATAAAATTTTATCTCATAATGGTAACAAATTAATGATAAGTAATATGATCTTATAATTTTGTCCTTAGAAATTATATTATTAAATTTATTTTTGATTAGTTGAACTGAATGAATGTCTTTTTGAAGACTTATAATATTATTGTCATTTCGAATTTTTTTTTTTATAAATTCTTACTGGATAGATTTATTAATTTTTATTGTTTTATTTAATAATTGAATCATATGGTCAATTAATATATTATATTTTTATTTTAATAAAAATAACAATTATACCATCTAAATAATTATTATATCTCATTTATACTCGAAACTATTATTATAATTATATTTTAATAATAATAACAAATTTAAGTTAGGTAGATGCTTTTTATCATAATTTTTTTTCTTGTCAAACTATTTTATCTAAATGGAAATATAATTTTATTTAAACTTGTATTATATATATATATATATATATATATATATATTTGAATAAAAGAAATCAATTAATATTAGACACGATGATTTTATTTTAATTATTTCCTTAAACAATTATACTACTAATTCTCGTTTTCTTATAAAACTACGATACTAATTTCAATTTTTAAATAAGCACGTATTATTATGTATATATATTTTAATAAAAATAACAACTCAATATTATATAAGATGATCTTATTTTGATTGTCTCTTGATAAAACTATAAACTAATTAATTGCAAAGCACGAGGTCTTATTCTTTATTATTTTTTCTATAAAAAAAAATATTTTTTGAACCCATATTGAATTAAAAATTTAAAGAATATCTATAAAAAAAATCCTTCTCAAACTATATTATATAAGTTGCAAAAAAAAATTTATTTAATAATGGTAACAAATTAATATTAGGTAACATATTTTATGATTGTTTTATTGTAAACTATATTACTAATGTATGAGCCCGAATTTTCTTTATAATTGTTATTATAATTAGCAAATGGTTAAATTGATAAAATGTTAAAGTTAAATGTGATATTTGTAAATTATTAAAGTGTGTCGGGGAATATTCGTTCTGTCGGAAATATTAGGTAAAAGTACGACGACGCTGAAATAGTCAATATCATTGGTGGGACTCCACAACGAAATTATTTGTCAGATGCAGAAAACGACATAAATAACCTTTTTAATAAAAATTGTCAACGATATTATCACTTTCAATCCATTTAAATACCCGGTGATAAAAGTATAGTAGCGTGCGATATTCTAGAGTGACACACGACATTCCACAGTATAACACGGTATTGCACAATACTTCATATTATTGATTCAATAATTATTAAATAACAACTGCATAATATTTCATATTATTGAACTCAATAATTGTCACAGTAGCAAATGCCCTGTATTTCATATTATTATATCAATAATTGACATGGCACGATAAATCATATTATTTGATATGATATTATTAGACCAGTAAATATTATTAACAATTTCTAGAAAGTTCTGTCAAGGAAAAGGGAAAATTTAATTGCGCATCGTTTATACGAAAGGCCCCCTCTTTCTTGGGAACGGTGCGATTGTCAAGATTGAAAGTCTATAATAATTATACTCATAAGAAATTAATGAGCACCAGTTCATTGTAGCAATCACATGGAATTATGGATGTCACAATAATTGTCATAACATCTCATATTATTGAACCAATAATTGACATCGTAGCAAGGGTAGTAATGGAAAGTTGCATAAATGGAAGTCACGGGTATTAATTAGTTAGGCCGACTCATTATTTGAAGAACATTAATATATGTGATATTAATACATTAAGTCAATAATGTAGAAGATGAATAATATAATTAAAAATAAGGATAATTGAATAATCTTTTCGATAATGGATAAATCTTTTTGAATTTATAATTATAATGGATGAAAATGGGTAATTATTATGTTTAAAGTAAAGATAATGGATGAAAATGGGTAATCATTATGTTTAAAGATAATGATAATGGATGAATAATATATTTATAAAATGTGGGATAGTTTGGCTATAAATAGGAAGACTTAACATAAGAAAATCCATAACTTCCTTGCTTATACTTCCTTCCACTCTCTAAAAATTTCTTAGTGTAAGTTCTCTTTAAGTGTGTTAGTCTATCTTTAGTATTTGTGAAGATCAGTAAGAGTATGAGTATTGTTCAAGTAAGTCTTTCTATAAAAGTTGGTCAAACACCCACGCACATCACACGGTGTTTATAATTCTTCCTTTAAAAATGTTATTTTGAAAAACATCCTATGGAAGATTTTATTTTGAAATATTATTTTAAAGCTTATTATGTACACTACACAAGTTCATACTATATAGTCACTTTTGATAATTTCATAATATACAAGTTAGTGTACACCATATATGATAGTTACTAATTAAAGTATAAATATATTTAAGTTGATAAACTTCATAAAAGTAACATCCAATCACTTGTTTATTGAGGTAAGGGATATCATTTTCTTTCATACTCCTAAATCTAACTTACTATGGTAATTATTGCTTTTATAATTCCAAAAATGATTAAAAGTTCCTTTGAGGTTTGTGCTTCATCTAATATCATTTCACTTGAACTTTTTATTTACATGAACCTTCTTATTAAATTTTAAATCGTTATCTTTGAAATATGAATCTTGAATATCATTCTTCAATTTGACTCCACATTTTAGTCATCATGTTGGCAATTTGGATATTATTGGTCTCTAGACAAATTAAATGTCAAATCTAGAATATTTATTCTTTTATCTTATTATTCTTACAACTTTAGTTCATCCTTTATATCGCTGTTATTAAAATCAAGTTATTGTAAATATATTTGACTTGAGTGCAAAAATAATATGATTGGTGAATGTCTTTGGTCTGGATGCGAAAACGATATAATTATTGAGTGTATTTGGTCTGTATGGCAAGGACACGTGGTAAAAAGTTCTCTTTAGTCCGTAATACAAAGATGGATTTTTGATTGACATGATCATAATCATCAGTGTTACAATTGAATATCTTTGGCCCGTAGTGCAAAGATGAACTGTTGATTTGCATAATTATGATCAGGAACTAATGATTGGTGTTACATGGATAAAATATTGATGCTAAACTTTAAATGTGGAGAAGATTGTGGACAACATGATCTATTTTACTCACATAATTGATTGTTATTTATGTTACAGTTGTTGATATAAAATTTGTTATCTATTATATTCTATCAAAATTTTCAATGTTGAAGTCTAAGGATAATTTATTATTCATTATCTTAGTCATGATATTCATTATAATTTATTCGGTTGAATCTGACAATGAGTCGGTTGGATCGTCTAGTATAAAAGAATGATTCAATTTTTATGCTATTTAATTATGTGCTGGAAATAAGTTATCCATAAAATTTAATGGAATGAATTATGTGTAATTATATATCTCTCTTCTTTTCTTATCTCTCTCCCTCTCCTATGTTAGTGGAAAGCTAAAAAATTATTCAAGTCATGAATAAAATATTATGGGATGAATCACATGCAATATCTCTCTCACTCTCGTCCTTTTATGTTAGTTAAAATATTTTAGAATTTGAAAACTTGAGGGAAAATACAGAAAAATAATATAATGTGTTTCAAATTATAAAATTATTATTAGCTTTTGAAAGTTAATTTGAGATATTGTTAAAACTCTGAATTAAGTATATTCGATAAGAACTATAAAATTTATTATTGACTTTGGAAAGTCAATTTAAAATATTAAATTTTAAACTCAAAATTAAGTTGATTTTATAAGAATTGTCAAATAATAAATTTTACAATTAATAGTAAATTTTTTGATAATTTACAGTATTTACGATTATATTGACTACAATTAAACTAATATTTATCATATTTGATTTTAAAATTTCTCATATTGGCTTCAAAAAGTCGACAATGATTTTAAATTTTGGAATTGAGAGAATATAAAAATTCAAAATTTTATTCAATTTCTTATTTCACCATTTGTTACCCATTTTTTTATATAAAAAAAAATTATTCGTGATTTAATTTTTAAAATTTCTCATATTGACTTCAAAAAGTCGACAATAATTTTAAATTTTGAAATTGAGAGAATATACATATATATTCAAAAATATATCCAAGTTCTTATTTCAGCATTCGTTACCCTTTTTTAAAAAAAAAATTATTCGTGATTTTAGGTTTTATAGAAATTATTTTCATTTAGATAGTATTTTTTTTCTTTTTATTTTTATTTGGGTGTTATACAACTAACATAATAGAAAAGAATTTTGAAAATTTAAACTTTTAGGCAATTTCTTTTATTTGTGAGTACTTTAGATTTTAAAATGAACGTAAAAGAACAAAAAAAGAAATGGACGAAAACTTAAGTTTTTTGTCCAATTCTTTTGTTACCAAGTTTTTTAATGAATGAAAAAGTAAGAAATGTACGAAAAACTTGGCCACTTTTCTTGTCAAATTTTTTTGTCCAAAAGTGAAAGCATTTGGATGGAAAATTAGAAAGCTCTTTTAGTGCTTCAACCACACGTTTCGGTAACAAGTCGATAAATGCCACAGGGATCAACTTCTGCATGAATACGTGACAATCATGACTTTTGAGACCCCGAAACTTCACCTCTTTAACTTTACAGCACCTTGTTATATTCGAAGAATATCCATCTGGGAGCTTCAGTCCACTAATCCAATTACATATCAATATCAACTGTTCCCTGGTCAAAGTATATTCAGCTTTAGGCGTTACCGTCTTACTACCCTCCTGATACAACTGAAAGTAGTATGCACAGAAGCCAATCATGTTTGATGATAAAGCATATACTTTGTAACAATCTTATTCATTTATTAATAAAAAGTATTAATTTATTAAAGGTTTTTAATTATCTACATGATGCTGTTTTATAATATGTGATAACCCCATAGTTTTAAGCAATGCTTTTAGAATAATGATGATGATCATTGTAATGAGATCTAAATTCTTAGAAAGCTTAAAACAAAAATAGTTCCCAATCATTGGATTACTAAATTGGGGGTTAGTAAATCTGAATAGATTGGTACATACGTTGCTTGCTCATTGAATAAGGATGATTGATCTCATGATCATTTGTGTGGAGACACTAAAGCAAGTATGTAGGTGCTTATTAGAGAATAAGTTCACTGAACGTGACTCGCTAAGGAATACCTAATGGAGTTTTACTTGCATGTCAATAGGAATTCCTGTAGTGATAGTAGTACAAGTGATCCTTGGACTTGAGATCATCATAGTATCTTGTGTATAATAAGTTATACTTTGACTTATTTCTTAAGAGCCTTAGGGTATATCAAAGGGTATGCTTGGGTATAATAAGTTGTACATGGAGATAATGTATGATCAATAAAGAATCTACCACTTTTAGTAAAAGAAGAGAAATATCCTATGTGATTCGATAAATGACAACCAATAGTCCTTGACCAACGCAGAATGAAATTAGAAAGGAGTTTCTAATTTGAATTATTTGGAGTTGTGCATTTAAGGATCGAAATACATATAATTAAATAAAATAAGATTTCACAATAATTCCATGTCTTATATTTAATTGGGACATTGTATGGTGGAAGGATAAAATTTTACAGGTAACTATTTACTCAAAGGTTCTTTTATGATTAATGTTGAAATCTATATTATCTGGAAAAGTCGTTAAACGCTAGGGAGGCTTATCTCTATTGTACAATAAATATTATTTATTTAAATAAATTAATATTTAAATTTATTTATTTAAATAAGATTAGAATTGTTCTAATTAATTTATTCACAATCAGTTTAATATGGAGAACCTAAAGGGTCACACCATAAAAGGAAGAATAATTATTTAAGAACTTAATGGCATAATCGTAATAATATGTTAAGTGTATTTAATTTAATCTATGGTGATAGAATAAATTAAATAGCTTAATATTTATTATTTAATATTTTGAAAATATTAAATATATAAATTAATAAGAGGAGTCTTATTAATATTATTACAATTATTATTATTTTAATTTCTAAAAAGTTAGAAATTAATTTAACATTAGTACTCTCATTTATTCCTAATAAGATTAGGAGGCATATTAATTAAAAGTTTAATTAATTATTCCTAATAAGATTAGGAGTCTAATTAATTATAGGGGTTTAATTAATTAAAATAAAACCTAATTCCTTAATTGTTAAGGAGGGTTGCCTACATCTATAAATAAGAGGAGTCTTATTATGGGTGTAGAGTGGTTGTTGACTTTTCCACAATAGACGTAATTCCAATAGTTGGGAGAGTACGCTCCTTTTCTATGAGAGATAGAAAAACTAGGGCTCTGCCAAACACCCATCTTCTTGAATCTTTATTCTTTCTTGGTGGATCACCTCTAGAGGCCAAACACTTGGGTGGCTAACGTTGATCAAAGGAAGAAATCAAACCCGGTGGATTCAAGTTGAACGCAAAAAAGATTGGAGGTGAACTTGTACCTGAGGAAGCTCGAATCTTCAAGGGTATGTTTTTTATTCTTCATATCTTTTCTTTTAATTAATAATTGTGCATAAAGGATGATCCGGGTATATGGTTTGTAAAATTTTAAATTTCTTATTTTCACGTTTTCGCTTATTTTATGCAATTTGATTGTGTTCATGAATATTATAAACCTAAAAACAACCACAGATCTTCCCTAATGTTCATTTCTACCAAATAAAGTCTCGACTTGTTGTTGTCCTTTGTTCTACCACTGGCATCTAGGACTGTATAAAAAATGTTATCAAATACGTTCTTTTCAGTATGCATCGGATCTAAACAATGACGGATGCAGAGTGTAGCCCAATAAGGTAGGTCAAAGAACATGGATCTGTGTGTCCAGTTGTGAACCTTGTCGTAACCATAAGCTCGCTCCAATCTGTGATTTTTCCCTGGAGATGGAAACTTCAAAAGACTAATCCTACTCAACACTGTTGACCCAGAAAGACAGCCAGGTACTTGACGTTTCTCTGTTTTTCGATTGAATTGTCTACTCATCCGTCGATAACGATGTTCAATCGGCAAAAACTGTCTGGATGTTGCAAAGAAACTCATTTTCCCCCCATGTTTGAGCTGCATAGCTTTAACTGACCCCATGCATACAGGACATGACAAGCCCCCGTGAGTCGACC
The DNA here is from genome assembly GCA_020205505.1 of Panax japonicus. NCBI lineage: Eukaryota > Viridiplantae > Streptophyta > Magnoliopsida > Apiales > Araliaceae > Panax > Panax japonicus. Next base: position 15,526,230 of record CM035105.1, read on the forward strand.
ATCCACTGATCATTCCTAATACCGAGAAGTCATTTATTGTCCACAGTAAAGCTGCCCTCATGTCAAAGTTCTGCTTAATAGATACATCATAAGTTTGAACCCTTTTTTCCCACAACATCTTCAACTCATCAACTAACGGCCTGAGGTATACATTGATGTCTTTACTCGGACTCTTATCACCCGGAATTAGTAAAGGCATGAACATGTAGGGATCTTTCATGCACATAAAGGCGGGAGGTTATACACCACAATAATCACTGGCCAAGTTGAGTACGGCTTTGTGTAAGGCCCGTTAAACGGATTAAACCCATCCCTAGCAAGTCCAAGCCTAACACTGCGAACCTCTTCAGCAAACGAGGGGTCCTTGTTATCAAAATTTTTCCACTCAAGCCCATCTATCGGGTGCGTCAGTTGACCTTCGACTATGTCCCGTGTAAAAACCCATATTATTTTATTAATAATTAAATATTGATTGATTTTATCTTATACAGTTGTGTTTAAATTGGAAAAGGTAAATGATTTTATTTCCCTCTTTTCTTCTTTGTTTTGTTTGAAAAATTAAATTCGTTTAGTAGATAATTAAATAACTGATTAAATTAAAATTGAGAAAGATATTTCTTTTTGTTAAACTCTTGTGATTAAATCATTCGGAGCGGGAAGCTACTTGGGAGATAGATGAGTCTATTTGAGCGGAGTATCTACATCTTTTTGATAATTAGATACGTTTCATTCTTTAGATTCCGGGGACGGAATTCTTTTTAAGGGGTAGATGATGTAATACCCGGAACAAAATAATATGAAATAATAAAAATTATTTTGTTTTTAAACATACTAATTGGACTTTGTCCATTATTTTGGGTCAAAATAGTTATTTAAATTGTGTGGGCTAATAGATATTAATAAGTGTTAGATAATGTTATGTGGTTAAAATTTGGGCCTTAATATTAATTTAACCCAATTAGAAGTTTATTGAGGCAACCTATTTAATAAATAGCTAAACCTAATTACTTCATTATATCTATACAACCGAAAGAAAGAGAAAGAGAGGAGTCGACGAGATGACCTGGTCGTCAAGACCAACAAGAGATTTGAGGGGGTTTGGGTTATGAGCTCTTCTACACTGATAGAAAAATTGGATCAAATAATTCAAATAGTCTAATTTTCCTGTTTTGTTGGTTTATAGGATATTTATTTATTATATTTGTTTGTTCTTTCCTCTTAGGGATGGGAGCATTGAGCCAGCACATCACCATACTATTGGGCATGATTAGTAGTATTAAAAAGGAGCAAAAAGGTCTGGAATTTGAGTAAAGAGGAAAAATATGCATTGGGTGTTGGGGATTAATTATTTACTCCAGCTGGGGATGTGCATAAAGTGAAGTATTTGAGGATGCCAAAAAAAAATTTTATTAAGTGGAATGGGCAGTGGGATATTTTCCTGGATGAAGATCTTGCTACTATCGTTGCTGCAATAGAAAAGGATATTTAATTATAATTGCTGGGTGGATCATATGTGGAATCTATAGGAGATGGTTTTGACGCAGCGAGAAACGAAAAAGAGGCGGAAGAGAAGGTTGTAAAATAAAAAGAAAATTTGGGAAGAAGATTATGAGATGATATTCAACAGAAATTGTATATAAAAAAAGATCGAATTGAGGAGGTCTAGCAGTGTGATATTTGTGTTCGGTGAATTATTTCGGTATTATATTCAGGTACGGATTCCGTACTCTTTCTGCGATACTCTTGTTAAATTTGATTTGTTCGTTTTGTCGCTTGTTCGAATTTCATTATTATTTCACACAATTGTTTCCTATGAAATAAATATATTAGTTTCATTTTGGAGTTGATACACATGACTCGTATTTGTACTCTTTGAATTAGGATATCATGTTTAGTATTTATTTTTAATAATTGTAGAGCGGTACATGTTGCTACCTTCTTTTTGAGACCTTGTGACTATAATTTGATTTGGTTCAACATGTACATATAGAACCTTTTTATTGGTATTATGTCGCATGTGTTGTGACATGGTATTTTGTTAGAATATACCGTAGGGTATACCTGAGCTATAACCACCTGTAGGGGTACCACAGGCATGTCGTCTTGGCACGAGAGACATGACACTTTCCGTGGCGGTGTGATTAGTCCACGGCGTCTCCGTTTGGGCTCCGGAGTAAGTGGGCCATTTGGTGTTTTGTTGTGGGAGGCGTATGGGTTAACCCTAGTTTTCTGTTCTGCGGATTGGTGATGTTGTGCCAAACACACCTATCCGATTTGCATACATTTGGATTCGCGGTCCAATGTGTGATTGCCTGTGTGGCATTGTTTTGATGTGCCTGTGTGGCATTATTTTGGTTGCATGTGTGGCATCATTTGATTTGCCTTTGTGGAATTATTTTGACTTGCCTGTGTGGCAAGGTATATTTTTGAGCTCATTCGGTATGAAATAACTCCGACCGTTTGTTTCAGCCTATTATTTTATTGGATTAGTTTTGTTGGTTTTTGTTCAGTTCAAGTTATTGAGTTAGTTACTTCAGTTCGCTATTTCTTTATTCTTTTATTGGTTTCGTCAATTATGTTGATTCATATATATTCCATTCAGATCCTTGGATATTATATTTTCGTTCGTACTTGCACTTGAGGCTTGTTCAGTAATTTGTCTCAACTGTTTTGTATATCTGCTATATATCTTTTGTATATCTGTATCCGTACTGGGCAATTGGCTCATGCTGTGTTTTTCTTCTGGCAGGTTTGCAGGGGTGATTCAGGGCTAGTGTGATGAGAGTTTTGCCTTTGACCAGTTAGGTTGATTCAAATTTTATGTTTTGATTATTTTGACTCAGTTTAGAGAATTGTACTTATTACTTTATTGATGGATCACCACTATTAATATTTTAAGGTTGTTAGTGCTCTGTTTATTTATTTTGAGGTTTGTTGTGCTTTGCACGTGACCTCCCTTTCCATTTCGGGAAGGGGGTGTTACAGAGCTTAGGTTCTTTCTTGTAGAAAACCTATTTAGGTTTGACCTGTGAGTTGTGGGTAAATCAGTGGGTAGACGTAGGAGTTTAATTTGATTTAGTTCTCTGTTTGGTTGGTCTTGATTTTAACCAAGTGTTTTTAGCTCTTTAAGTTGTAGTTGATTTGAGAAAGGCGAGATAATTTGTTAAGATTATTATTGTTATGCACTAGAGCAATAATATTAGTTAAGGATTGTGATTGGATATCATTAAGGAGAATAAATATGTGATTGTGTTTGTGATTGGATATTTTGTACAGTTAAGAAAGGATTATATGATTATGATGTGAGTATTTGTATAAGCGAGTTTTTGATTTTGGGAAATTATTTGTTAGAGTTGTTTTTGGTGACTGTTAACGCCAAGATCTTCTGTCACGTCCCAATCACGTAAGACGTCTTGATCCTGCACAGTAAACACGATAAACACCACAAGCTTGACGGCTGTTCCGTCGGGGGATAGCTCAGGCGTGAGAATTAGTATGTGTTCACAAGGTTAACAATGGAGGAATGTAATGTCTAGTGTCTAAAGATATGATAATGCTCGATCGTGTGTGTATGGGTGAGAAGATATCAAAAATCTTTTAAGGTATGAGAACGTACCTGTTAGAGAAAGCTTCCTTGCTAAGTTATACTGTCCCTGCATGGATTACCGTGCCAACCACTACTACCTGACACCCCCCCTGATCTGATGGGCTTTACCGACTGTATATGGTTTATCTACTGCTTTTGGCCACTGTTTTCTACCGCCGGCCGGCTATGATCCCATCCACATTAATGAATGGCAGGAACTTTGGTCAACTGTCATGCTTTTTCATCATCACAAGTCAAAGATAACAGATATTAAAATGTCTAAGGGGTCAATCTATTGATCCGACCCGATCTTATAAGATTAAATGAAGCTGATACAGTGATTGGGCCCGATGAGCCCTATGACTTAATTATAACAGCCCAATAGATTAAATTAATAAAGGAGCCCAATTTACCCGGCCCAAAATAGGAGAAATATCATGACCCAACATTGCCCCCTGGTTTTTTATTAAACAGAATGTTTAATGGAAAATTATAAGTGGTCCAGGATAATTTACTAAAGGCTAATGATAGGAGATAATTAAAGTGCACGAAATGAAAGGAGGAATAAAAGGAGGCCCAACCCAGGAAAGCCCAATCTAATAGATACATGAACCCGAAACCGGATCCTTCCCATTCAAATTATGAATCATTACTAACATTTAATGAGCCGGCCTTTGGATAACGTGTAACCGCCAGTACAAAAGGTAACTTTACCAATTTTGACAATTTTACCTGTTCATTTGAAATTTGAGCGCCTTCTGAACTTTCTGCTCCTCTGCACTTTCTTTTTCCTTCTGAAAATCGTCAACAATGGCCTCCCAGAATCTTGATCAAGGATCTCCCATACTGGTAACCCCATTCACCGTTGTTCCACCGAGTTCTGCCCATGCCCACGAAGGATCGTCAACCTCGAACCCAAAGGGGGCAAAATCTGACAAAAATGTTCCCCCAAAAAACCCTAAATCCTCCTTAGAGTAATATAGGAACACAGAACGCTTCTCACATGCCAATACTCCCTCTATCATCACAGAGGAGGAACTGAAGAGGATCCGGACTCGATACCACATCCCGGATACCCATGCCGTCAGGATCCCCCGATCCGGCGAGAAAATGTACCAACGTCCAGAAGGTTGGACGGTCGTTCCTGTGACACTGTTGGAAAAAGGGGTTCGTTTTCCTTTACATATTTTCATAGTAACCTTGCTGGGATTCTTAGGGATAGGGTTTTCCCAACTGGTACCGAACTCGTACATTCACACCCTGGCCTTCGTGGCCTTCTGCCATGAATTGGGTGTTGAACCTTCTCTGGACTTCTTTTTCACTATATACAAGATAATCCAATCTAGAGAAAAGGGATTTAAGGCCCTTAGCAAGCAAACCCCAAAATCTGGAGAAAAATTCGAGAGGCGTTCGTTGGTAAACACTCCTTCAAGCAACAGAGGATGGCACGAGAAGTGGTTCTTCGTCAGAGGTCCCGAAATTTCTTCTCTTCCTGACTAGGCCACTGAAGAGAAGATCTCTGCTGACTTCGGAGATATTTCCGAAGAAAGGGAAGTTGATATGATGGAATTTTTCGATAATTTCCCTAAGGAGGAGTGGAAATATGGACTTCTCTCGAAACAAGCATGGTTATATGACCATAAATGTAAGTATCAACCTATTTTATATGTATATAAGGATTTTTTGAGAATGCTTTCATAATACGGGTTCTAACAGAATTATTTGGTTATGCAGTGTCTCTGATCAAACCATGTTCTTCAGAAATAAGAGAACTTGAAGATTTTTTGTCTGGGAGGTCTTCAGAAACTGTCGAAACTGTGACAGCCGAGGCTGTTCCTGAAGCCGAACCAATCCCAGAAATCCACACAGATGAGTTCGGAGCTGACGAACCAGAAACCGATGAGGTTCCAGTTCCAGAAGAAACCCTCCATCCTCGTCAGAAGAGGAGGGCAATAAGAAAGCCAAGATCAACACCTTTGCCAACTCCCCTTGCACCTACCCCTGAAGTTGAGCCATCCACCGCATCCATTCCCCGAGGAGGAGGTTTATTAGATCGCCCTGATCGAAGAAGCATCCTCCGAATGAAAAAATTGAAGAGCAAAGTGACGCCTCTGACGGCCGAAGAGCTTAGGGTGCCCCCGTCTTTGAATATCCCTCCCTTCGTACCGCTTGTAGAAATACAGATGACCGAAGATGGTGATCAGGATGAAGCTATCCCAACTCTGTCAAGGAAGAGGAAGCGCACTCCCGATAGCCATCCGAGCTCTGCATCGGCAGCTCCCTCTGAGGAACCCCACCAAAACAAAACTCCTTCCCCTGAAACTGTATATGCAGACCCCGAACCTGAACCTACCCCTCCCGAACAAACCGTTACTTCCCCGAATAGATCGAGACCTTTGCCTGAAAGACCCGGTCTTTCAGGTCAAGGTTATCATGCCGAGGCCATGGGGTCTCCGACTTTGTGGCCCAGATTCAATGCTAACTTTCCATTCGACCTGTTCGGGGCCTTTGTGAGGGATAGTGATGATCATCGATTTAGTGATCACACGGATGGGAATCTGCTTGACGAAGGGATGAGCTATCTGGCTAAGGTAAATAACCATTCCTTTATGTTTTACCTCTGTTCTTGTTTAGATATCTGACTATTGACTGAAATTCTTTTTTGAACGTATGCAGGCCAATGCTGTTTTCGGACGTTTATGTCCAAGGCATATAAATGGAGAGGCCGAGGAAGATTTCATGCGACAAGAGATTAATATGCTGAGATCGACCTTTGCCCGAGAAAGGGAAGACAAGGAAAACGCTCTTTACACCATCGATGGCCTCCAACGAGATCTTGATCGGGCCAACATGGACCTAAAAACGTCTGACGATGAGCTAAGGGCCACAAGAGATAGTTTAGCCGCTTCTGAAGCCAGCCAACGCACTCTAACCGATATGAATGCCGGCCTGGTTGAAGAAAATATGTTGCTGAAAGCAAAAAATGAAGAATTTTCTTCAGCCAACCGAAGTCTGGCTATACAACTTGGCGAAGCTCAATCGAAGGCCAAGGATGAAGAGCGGAGACATAAGAATAAACACCACAAACTTCATAATAAAATAAAGGAGCTTGAGGGAAGGGGTCCCCTTTTGACTGAAGAAATGAAAAAGCAGATCCAGGCAGAATACAGGGATTCGGACGAACTTAATGTTGATATCATGAAGGTCTACACAGAAGGCTATGAAGACTGCCGAGAACGAGGCAAAGAAAAACTGTCTGCTGCCCAACTGGATCCTACTTTACTCAATTCTGAAGACGAAGGCGGTGCTTAAATGTCTTTCTTGTCTTTATTCAGACTTATGTTTATATTTAAATTGTTTGTCTTTTGAAATATGTATAAAATTTTATATATTGACATTGTTAATGTTTTTTATTAGTGTATTTAATTTACGAGTAAATAGATCGGACGAATGATTTAGTTTTCCTGATGATGGATCTGTGATTCCCTTAACTTGTTTTCGGTTAGTTCCTTTTCAATAATTCAATATTAGCAAGAATGGACCCATGCAGTGTGTGACGCCCCCAAAATTAGGTATACATCACTCATCTTGAGTCGTCAGATACATGGTACAGAATTCAAATACAATTTACTAATACCACTGTTGTGTATAATACGACAAAATACAACTGTGAGTTTGAATACAATAATTGTCTATTAGAGATCATACAAACTCAAAAGGAGTCCTCATTACAATTATTAATACACTATTTCTCAGAATAGTGAGGACTACTAATGCTATCCTCTGGACCGTCACTCCATTCCCCGACTAGTCCCCCTGCTATGTTCTCGTTTCCTGAAGAGAACAGTGAAAGAAAGGGTGAGCTCAACTAGCCCAGTAAGAAATATTATGACTAAGATAATGCAGAATAAATTATCGTTAGCCTTCAACAGTATTAAACTGATAAAATATAACAACATCAAGTTTTACAGCAACGGATCAAGCAATCCATTAAAAGAGTCAAGTAGAGAATAGAATCTACTATCTTTTATGATTTAAAAAGTTTTTAATCACTTTTATCGCTGAGACTCAGCTTAATAAATAATCCACATGATCCCTGTACTACGGCCAAGGATACTCATTAGGGTCACGACCACAAATTCCATGCACTACGGGCCAAGGATATTTGTGTATTCATCAATGGTCATGATCATGCCAACAACGTACTGTCCATCAATGCACTACGGCAAATGAGACTTTTACCACATCATTTGTAACATTACGGTCATGATTACACCGAATAATCCCTGGTCATAATCATACCAAGTCCATCCATGCTCTACAGGCCACAGATGACTTTCAAAAATATAAATAAGAGGATGATGACAATGATATAAGAATTCAATAAAACAAGTTCAAGAATTATTTTATCCATGAATTATTAACGTCCAAATTGTCAACACGATACTATTTTGTGGTGTAAAATTCAAGAATGATCAGAAGAATATTTCCATGAAAGGATACTGGATGAAGCGCAAATGTCAAGGATATTCCACTAATTTCATGGAGTATAGAAATCAAAGTTTTATCCAACTGAGTATAATAAAGAATGGAATAACAAAAGAAATCACCATGCATGCGATAGACCGCACAGACAGGTTATTCCAACAGAATAATAATAATGGAACCAGGTCAGGTGAAATTCACACCGACAGGATGTTCCAACAGAATAATAAAGACGGAACCAGGTCCGGTGTAAAACACACAGACAGGATGTTCCAACGGAATAATAATAAAGACGGAACCAGGTCCGGTGTAAAACACACAGACAGGATGTTCCAACGGAATAATAATAAAGACGAAACCAGGTCCGGTGTAAAACACACAGACAGGATGTTCCAACAGAATGATAGAAGAATGTCACCAAGTATAGGGTAGACCGCGTATACAGGTTATTCCAACAGAATAATAAGAAATGGAATAACAACAGTTCTCTTCATGAATAAGAAAGAATAACACCCCTTACCGTAACAGAAACTGGATATGGGAAAAGAAAAGTTAAGTAACAGAAAGCTTTTCTTCTATCTCTCTATAGTTTCTCTCTCTAGAGTTCAGTGAATTCGTAAGAAAATAATGAAGGAATGAGCTTCTATTTATAGGAAAATGGAATGCATAGTAACTAATCCATGAACGGTCCAGATTGATTTAATTTAATCTGACGGTCCATATTTAAAGAAAAATCTTTTAAATAAAATATAATATATTCTATTTATATAAAAAGATTTTTACTATGCAAACACTATACAATACTATGCATAATAAAATATAATATATTCTATTTATAAAATAACTTTAATAAAGTATTCTGTTTTATATAAAAAGATGTTTCCGTTTTATTACGTTAATAATACGAATAAAACAAAACGTCATTATCGCTATAATAATTCATATTATTAATCGACAATAATTGAATCAAACTGAGCGGCTTCTCACATAAATATCAATAATCAATACCGTGTGCTACTATGCAACAACGCGTATTACTGTACTTTTACTATCCAGTAGTTCAACAGTATCAACGGTAAAACTTCCGCCGTTATTTTTAATAAAATATTTTTTGTCGTTTTCTCAATCCGACAATAATTCTGTTGTGGGGTCCACCAATAATTTTGCCGTCGTACGAATATTCCCCGACAAAAAGAATATTCCCCGACCAAACGAATATTTTATAACAACTTGCGTACTTTGCAAAATTTATAAATATTACCCACAACTATAACATTATATCAAATTTCTTCCATAATATTCAAAAATAATAATTATAAAAATTCATCTTTATTTATAAAAACTGGGGTCTTACACAGTGAATCAGTTAAAACATATAATGATTAATGCATGAGACGAAATGAACTATATTTCACGGACAGAATTTAACTTAACCGAACTGAATGGACTGAACTCAACACTTAAATAAAATAAAGTAATACATACTTATCGGTTCCGAAGTGTGAGATCGGTCGTTTGTTTACCACTCGGGGTGAAACATCTATATAAGGATCAAGATATATGGACCAAGATATAAGGACCAAGATATAAGGACCAATTGTGACCATTTACTTACCATCCTGGCTAAATCAATATAGGATCCTTTGTCTACCACTCGGGGTAGAACAAACAAATAGGCTGCCATCGAATGGCCAGCGAGTCCTACCATACCTCCTTACAACATAGTGACCATAGGACAAATAGGACCAGGACCAATAGTGACCATTGACTTACCACCCTGGCAAAATCAATATAGGATCTTTTGTCTACCACTCGGGGTAGACAAACAAATGGGCTGCCATCGAATGGCCAGCGAGTCCTACCATACCTCCTTACAACATAGTGACCACAGGACAAATAGGACCAGGATCAATAGTGAAAAAGTGACTTTTTATTGATAATGAATAATAATATACAGACTTCCGATGACTTGACTTGATCTTTATTGGAAGTATTTCCGAAGTCTGCCAGCATGCCATGTATTTTTGATCTCGGAACCATCCAATGACCTCAACCGATAAGTACCCGGTTTTAACACTTCAATCACCTCATACGGCCCTTCCCAGTTTGGCATTAATTTTCCAGTGTTTTGAGGTGTAGAAGCTTCGGCTTCTCTGAGGACGAAGTCTCCAACTTCGAATCTGCAAAGCTTGACTCCTTTGTTATAGTGCTTAGCTACTCTTCGTTGATAAACAGGTAATTTAAGTAGGGCAACCTCTCTGACTTCTTCCAGCAGATCCAAATTGGCCATCAGTCCTTCATCGTTGTAGATCTCTTTATATTGGCTTACCCGAAGACTTGGAGATCCAATTTCGACGGGGACTAAGGCATCAGTACCATAAGCTAGTCGAAAAGGTGAATCTCCCGTAGTAGTCCTCGGCGTAGTACGGTAAGCCCATAGCACACTGAGCAGTTCTTCTGGCCATCTTCCTTTAGCTTCATCCAGCCTGCGCTTGATCTCATTCAGCGGCGTCCTCAACTTGCCCATTTAACTGAGGATGAGCCACCGAAGTCTTCTTATGATGAATTCCCAGCTCCTTTAAAAATGCCTCGAACTTTGATCCCACGAACTGGCGTCCGTTTTCCGATATCAATACTCTGGGGATTCCGAAGCGAAACACTACGGAATCTTTTATGAACTTTAGACATTCTTGTTCCGTTATTAACCGAAGTGGCTTCGCTTCTACCCACTTGGTCATGTAGTCAATGGCAACTATGACAAAGCTAACATGTCCTTTAGCTTTCGGCAACGGACCCAATATATCTACCCCCCAGACAGCGAAGGGTATAGGAGATAAAATCGAGTATAACTCTTCAGGTGGCTGATGTGGGATCGGACTATTAAGTTGGCATTTTTCGCATTTCTTGACATACTCAGTAGCTTCTTTAAAAATCGTAGGCCAGTAGTATCCTTGCCAAAGTACTTTGTAAACTAGAGATTTAGCAGCCATATGATCTCCGCAAATACCCTCGTGAACTTCCCAAAGAGCATATTCCGCTTCGGATGGGACCAGGCACTTCAATAAAGGGGATGAAAAGGCCAATCGATATAAATCCCCATCAATAAGGACAAAATTGGTACTTTTGTACTTGATCGTTTTTGCCAGCATTTGATCCGAAGGTAGGACGCCATCTGCCAAATACTCGATGTAGGGGGTCATCCAACAGTTAGATCGCTCGATACACATTACTGCTTCATGAAGAACACTCGGCTGCTGCAGAATCTCCAAGTAAACTGATCCATTGAAAACATCGATATCCGTAGTAGCCAATTTCGACAGTGCATCGGCGATGGAATTGTCACTTCGCTCTATGGCCTGAAATTTATAAGAAGCGAAATACTGAAGTCGGTCCTTTAACTCCGCTAGATATTTGATCATTCGAGTTCCACGAGCCTCATAATCTCCGGACAGCTGCTTGACGACCAACTGTGAGTCACTGTAAATGATGAGCTTCTGGACCTCTAGACTCTTGGCCAATCGAACGCCTGCTAGCACTGCTTCATATTCAGCTTCGTTGTTTGTTGCTTTAAATCCGAATCTGATTGCCTGCTGAACTTTAAATTTGTCTGGACTTGTCAAGATGATTCCTGCCCCACTAACAGTCAGAGTGGAAGAACCATCCACATATAGAATCCAGGCATTTTGACCTTGTTGAAAGACCGTCATTGTTCGATCAGACGACTCAGCTTCTGGCAACTCTTCATCAGCTTCGGTGAACGTACATTCAACAATAAAATCGACTAAGGCCTGACCTTTGATAGCTGTTCGGGGATGATATTCGATGAAAAACTGGGACAACTCCATAGTCCATGCCGCTAGCCTCCCAGAAAAATCTGGTCTTCCCATTACCTTCTTTAATGGTTGATCCGTGTAGACAACCAGGAGCCGACCTTGAAAATACTGTCGAAGCTTTCTGTTAGCAATTATTAGAGCAAAGGCAAATTTTTCAATATTTGGATACCTGGTCTCAGCATCTCGCAAAACATGACTGATATAGTAGACCGGATGCTGCTTTCCACTGATCTCTCGAACTAGTACCGCTCCAACCGCTAACGAACTTGCTGCAAGGTACAGATATAAGGTCTCCGCTGGAACTGGCTTTAACAATAAAGGAGCAGAAGAAAGATACTCTTTTATGCCTTGGAAAGCATCTTCGCACTCCGAAGTCCATTGGAACATCTTCGCATTCTTCGGCCCCTTCAACGTATTAAAGAAAGGAAGGCACCTCTCTACAGACTTGGCGACGAACCTCCTTAAAGCTGCAATCCTGCCAGTCAGACGTTGAACGTCCTTGAACGACTGAGGAGTCTTCATATCAAGAATGACCTGAATCTTCTCCGGATTTGCCTCGATGCCCCTTTGACTGACCAGATAACCCAAAAATTTTCCTGCACCGAGGCCAAAAGTGCATTTGGATGGATTAAGCCTCAATTGTCGATGACGAATAGTTTGAAAGCACTCCTCTAGATCGTCCAAATGTTTATGAACCTGCATGCTTTTTACGATCATATCATCGACGTAGACCTCTATGTTCCTCCCCAGCTGCCTATCGAAGATGAAGTTCATCATTCTCTGATAAGTGGCTTCGGCATTTATAAGATCAAAAGTCATCTTCTTATAGGCATACACCGAACGGTGTGTAATAAACGCAGTCTTCGGGATGTCCTCCTTAAACATGGATATTTGATGATAACCTGAAAAAGCATCCATAAAGCTTAGTAAAGCATACCCCGAAGTAGCATCGATGAGTTGATCGATATGGGGCAGAGGATAAAAGTCCTTCGGGCAAGCTCTATTGAGGTCTGTGTAGTCGATGCAAACCCGCCACTTTCCATTTTGCTTCTGCACCAAAACTACATTTGCCATCCATTCAGGAAAATCAATCTCATAAATGAAGTCGGCAGCTAACAACTTCGCAATTTCTTCATCAATAATCTTCTGTCGCTCAGGTGCAAAGATCCGCCTTTTTTTGTCGAACTGGCTTCTTAGAAGGGTCCACATTCAAATTATGCTCAGCAATCTTACAGCTTACCCCAGGCATATCCTTCGGTTCCCATGCAAAAATATCCGCGTAACAGCGTAAGAGCTCTATAAGGTTCGTCAGAAGAGGTTCGGGTAGTCCCGAACCAATCTTTACGGTTTTGTCCGACTTGCCGACGATCAACTCGACTTCTTCCGTACTTCCTTCAGGAATAACCATTGGTTCTGAAATACTTTCAGTGAAGGGCTCAATCTCAATCGCCATAGTCTGTTTTTGCTTGCTGACCCCCACTCCAGAGGAAATAACGGCATTCCGGTAACACCGACGAGCTAGATACAAGTCCCCAGCCACCTCTCCCACTCCATACGGCGTGGGAAACTTGATTTTAAAATGAGGGATGGAAGTCACCGCTTGGAGAGCAGTCAAGGTAGGTCTTCCCAATATAGCATTGTAGGCAGAATCTACGTGCACAACGTAGAATTTGCACATTATTTCTACCTGCTGGGGTGCTGTACCAAAGATAACCGGGAGCTCAATAGTGCCTGCAACTTTAACCGGATCGTTGCTGAAACCGTATAACGGAGCTTCTTGCCCGACTTCCATCTTCTGTCCATCGAGATGCATCCTTTGATAGGCATGAGCGTACAAAATATCTACCGAAGACCCATTGTCTACCATCATACGCTTCATGTCCACCGAATCCACTTGTGCTGTGATCACCAAGGCCCCTTCATGAGGATCAATAGGTTCTGAAGGATAATCAGCGTCAGTGAATGATATGACGGTTCCTAGAAATGGCCTGTCAATCTTCAGGGGAGCATCCGTCACAGTCATGACCGAGTCCAAATAAGCCCTTCTCTTCTTTCCTATCAACTTCCCCCCAGATCCACCGGTTATCACATCGATGACATGCCTTGGAGGCGGTACTGGAACCATCTGAACCGTTTGGACAGTACGGTTAACATTTTGCTGGTTGTTCGCGGCCACATACTGTACCAATAAGCCATCTTTAATCTTCCTTTCCACAAAATCCTTCAAATTACAACACTCGTTAGTATCATGGCCCGCATCTTGATGATATCCACAATACTTGCGAGAGTTACCCTGTCCTGTTCGATAATTATCGCTGGGTGGTTCGAAGAAAGGCTGATTTCGGATCTGGTCTAGGATTACCGATCTATCAGTATTCAACTTAGTATAGATCTTATTCACCTTTGGGGCTGCAACAGGGGGACGACTGTTTCCTTGTCGCCAGGAATTATTATACTTCTTTGAACTACCTTCCGATCGGTCATTATACCCCCCTGTCCTCCTCTGATCAACTTCGACTTTAGGAGCTACTTTCTCTTTCAATTGATCCGAAGGAGGATGTTTCAGTCTATTAATGGCTTCTTCCACAACAATATAGCATTCTGCCTTGTCAAAGGCTTCGGCCAAGCTCTTCGGATGGTGGAACTTCAATTTTTTCACCAACTTTTCAGATTTAACCAGATCCAGCCCATTCTGGAACAATCCCACTGCTTGGAGATCATTAAAGTCGGATACTTGTCTGACTGCTTCTCGAAACCTCTTAACATATTGTCCCAAAGATTCACTGGTATACTGTCGGATCTGTGCCAGAGAACCCGTGGGCTTCCCTCTTCTTCGGTTACTTCCAAAACGGGCATGGAACTTATCACAAAGTTCGGTCCAAGAGGATATTGAATCTGAAGGTAGAGTTCCTAACCACTGCCTGGCATCTTTTCTCAATGTAGTAACAAAAGTTTGGCACTTGGCAGCATCAGTAAAGTCATAATAGTCCATTAGCCGGTCGAACGCCTGGCTATGGTCATAAGGATCTCCGGTCCCGTCGTAAATTTCCATGCGAGGCAATTTTTTAGTGATATCCACATTCTCTTTGAGGATATCCGAGGAAAAAGGGGACGCCTTCTTTCCTGGAGCGTCTTTCACTTACTGGACTTCAGCCAATTGCTTTCGGAGCTCTTTTAACTCCCTCACCAGAAAATCAACGCCTTCAGGTTGAGGGGAGACTCCTTTCTCGCGATCAATATTCTGTCTTTGAGGGGATCGACCTACTCCCGTCGACCCTAAAGACTTGGTGGGATTTCTCGATCTACTCCGACGTATAACTTTATCCTTATTGTGAGAATGGTCTCGTTGATAGTCCCTTACTCCGATCTCGGGCATGATCTCCTTCGACCTGCTTCTTCGTCTGTCGCTATCTCGATGATGAGAACCAATGACAACTAGTGTCTTCCTCGAGGCCACAGGAGTTCTGCTCCTCAATTTCCTCCTACTTCGGGAACGATCTCTAGAGACATGCGCGGAATGCTCCGGCTCCTTACCGTCTCGCTGTGGTATCTCCTTATGCCTACTTCACCTTTCAGACCGGACTTGGCTGGACGCTTCGTCCCTTAATTCTGCCACCCGAAGCATTTGTTCGGCTATATCCTCTCTTTGCTTCAATAGGACTTCCAAAGCTTTATCCGCTTCGTCCGCCATCTTCGCCAACTTGGCGGTTTTATCCTCCTGACCACTTCTATGATACGTCCTGGTCGGGGAGCGTTCTGTCTGTCTTTGATCATGATCCCGCTCCTTATCTGCACCGAAAACTAATCTTCGTCTAGCCCCACCGTGGATCTTCGGATGGAGATCTCCTGAATTATGCTTAGAAGTCGTGCTCTCATGAGCACTTTTAGAAGGACCCAAACGATCCTTCACCGAAACTCGGGGCAGTGAAGAACTAACAGCCATCGCCTGCCCTTCTGGTGTACCATCCCTACTCCTCATCATCTTCCGAAGCAGGTTAAATAATTATGATTGAAAGTTTTAATGACACTAGAACTAAAAGCCCTCCTTCTAGGGCCAATGTTAACGCCAAGATCTTCTGTCACGTCCCAATCACGTAAGACGTCTTGATCCTGCACAGTAAACACGATAAACACCACAAGCTTGACGGCTGTTCCGTCGGGGGATAGCTCAGGCGTGAGAATTAGTATGTGTTCACAAGGTTAACAATGGAGGAATGTAATGTCTAGTGTCTAAAGATATGATAATGCTCGATCGTGTGTGTATGGGTGAGAAGATATCAAAAATATTTTAAGGTATGAGAACGTACCTGTTAGAGAAAGCTTCCTTGCTAAATTATACTGTCCCTGCATGGATTACCGTGCCAACCACTACTACCTGACACCCCCCCTGATCTGATGGGCTTTACCGACTGCATATGGTTTATCTACTGCTTTTGGCCACTGTTTTCTACCGCCGGCCGGCTATGATCCCATCCACATTAATGAATGGCAGGAACTTTGGTCAACTGTCATGCTTTTTCATCATCACAAGTCAAAGATAACAGATATTAAAATGTCTAAGGGGTCAATCTATTTATCCGACCCAATCTTATAAGATTAAATGAAGCTGATACAGTGATTGGGCCCGATGAGCCCTATGACTTAATTATAACAGCCCAATAGATTAAATTAATAAAGGAGCACAATTTACCCGACCCAAAATAGGAGAAATATCATGACCCAACAGTGACAATTTATTATGATCTTAGAATTGAGGATTTGATTTTGATGATGATTTTGTTTATGTTAAGCTTGCGGATAATTTGAGGTATGTGTATTGATGGATTACTATGATAAAGTAAAAATTATTAAGTATAGATGGTTTCTTGTTAATTAAGTGGTTGATATTCGAGGTAATTAGTTTAATCATTTGGAGTTAATGATCAATTTTGTGGCTATTTTTCTAGAAAGATATTGGAGTCATGTCCTATGAAGTTTCTTTGTGATAGTAAGATGAGATTTTGAAATTCGTTGAGTTAAGGTTTGCACTACGAGAATGATTGATTCATTGAATGATTAAATATATATAATAAATGATGAAATTCAACTGATTATGAGAGATCCTAAATGGTTTTAGTTCGCTTATGCAGATGGTATCAAAAAGATTTTAGTAGTATATTTTGGTATTATAATATTTGAGAACTAATTTGATTTAAGGTTATGATATTTTGAAACTCTTAAGGACTTAGAAAAGTTGGTGATAAAGAGATATTAATAGTATATTCTTTGGTGTAATATTATTTGATGAATAGTTCAAATTGAAGATGAGATATTTTGAAGCTCTTGAGGACTTGGGGAGAGTTGGTAATATAGTTTGCATAGTTGTTTTATTTATCAGATGTCTTTAGAGTTTTGTATGAATTTATATAAAATAAAACAAAAAATAATTTGTTAGATCTTTGTCATGTATGGAATATAAATGTTTTACGAATTAAATTTTTTTTTTAAATATTTTGGGTATTCGAATCGTATTTAGACGAAGATAAATTTTTGTGATTGTGAATTATTTTCCGAAGAGTACGTTTACAAGAATGAAACTCAAAGATATTAGCGACGACCCGCACCAACGGTGGATCATGTGATCTAATTTGATGCAACGCGAAGAACTTATCCAAGGCTTGACACGGTAGCTGACGAATAGGTTATAAGTACATTGATGATTACGTGGACCGATGACTTATCCGTGTTGATCGTTACAAATGGCGGCGCTACGTCGTACCTAAATTATTTTTTTGTAGCTTATTTGAATTTCGAGGACGAAATTATGTTTTAAGGGGTAAAAAATGTAATAACTCATATTATTTTATTAATAATTAAATATTAATTGATTTTATCTTATACAGTTTTGTTTAAATTAGAAAAGGTAAATGATTTTGTTTCCCTCTTTTCTTCTTTGTTTTGTTTGAAAAATTAAATTCGTTTAGTAGATAATTAAATAACTGATTAAATTAAAATTGAGAAAGATATTTCTTTTTGTTAAAGTCTTGTGGAAAAATCATTCGTAGCGGGAAGCTACTTGGGAGATAGAGGAGTCTATTCGAGCGGAGTATCTGCATCTTTTTGATAATTAGATATGTTTCATTCTTTAGATTCCGGGGGCGGAATTCTTTTTAAGGGGTATGTGATGTAATACCCGGAACAAAATAATATAAAATAATAAAAATTATTTTGTTTTTAAACATACTAATTGGACTTTGTCCATTATTTTGGGTCAAAATAGTTATTTAAATTGTGTAGGCTAATAGATATTAATAAGTGTTAGATAATGTTATGTGGTTAAAATTTGGGCCTTAATATTAATTTAACCCAATTAGAAGTTTATTGAGGCAACCTATTTAATAAATAGCTAAACCTAATTACTTCATTATATCTATACAACCGAAAGAAAGAGAAAGAGAGGAGTCGACGAGATGACCTGGTCGTCAAGACCAACAAGAGATTTGAGGGGGTTTGGGTTATGAGCTCTTCTACACTAATAGAAAAATTGGATCAAATAATTCAAATAGTCTAATTTTCCTGTTTTGTTGGTTTATAGGATATTTATTTATTATATTTGTTTGTTCTTTCCTCTTAGGGCTGGGAGCATTGAGCCGGCACATCACCCTACTGTTGGGCATGATTAGTAGTATTAAAAAGGAGCAAAAAGGTCTGGAATTTGAGTATAGAGGAAAAATATGACTTGGGTGTTGGGGATTAATTATTTACTCCAGCTGGGGATGTGCATAAAGTGAAGTATTTGAGGATGCCAAAAAAATAATTTATTAAGTGGAATGGGCAGTGAGATATTTTCCTGGATGAAGATCTTGCTACTGTCATTGCTGCAATAGAAAAGGATATTTAATTATAATTGCTGGGTGGATCATATTTGGAATCTATAGGAGAGGGTTTTGACACAGCGAGAAACGCAAAAGAGGCGGAAGAGAAGGTTGTGAAATAAAAAGAAAATTTGGGAAGAAGATTATGGGATGATATTCAACAGAAATTGTATATAAAAAAAATATCGAATTGAGGAGGTCTAGCAGTGTGATATTTGTGTTCGGTGAATTATTTCGGTATTATATTCATGTACGGATTCCGTACTCTTTCTGCGATACTCTTGTTAAATTTGATTTGTTCGTTTTGTCGCTTGTTCGAATTTCGTTATTATTTCACACAATTGTTTCCTATGAAATAAATATATTAGTTTCATTTTGGATTTGATACACATGACTCGTATTTGTACTCTTTGAATTAGGATATCATGTTTAGTATTTATTTTTAATAATTGTAGAGCGGTACAAGTTGCTACCTTCTTTTTGAGACCTTGTGACTATAATTTGATTTGGTTCAACATGTACATATAGAACCTTTTTGTTGGTATTATGTCACATGTGTTGTGACATGGTATTTTGTTAGAATATACCGTAGGGTATACCTGAGCTATAACCACCTGTGGGGGTACCACAGGCATGTCGTCTTCGCACGAGAGACATGACACTTTTCGTGGCGGTGTGATTAGTCCACGGCGTCTTCGTTTGGGCTCCGGAGTAAGTGGGCCATTTGGTGTTTTGTTGTGGGAGGCGTATGGGTTAACCCTAGTTTTCTGTTCTGCGAATTGGTGATGTTATGCCAAACACACCTATCCGATTTGCATACATTTGGATTCGCGGTCTAATGTGTGATTGCCTGTGTGGCATTGTTTTGATGTGCCTGTGTGGCATTATTTTGGTTGCCTGTGTGGCATCATTTGACTTGCCTGTGTGGCAAGGTATATTTCTGAGCTCATTCGGTATGAAATAACTCCAGCCGTTTGTTTCAGCCTATTATTTTATTGGATTAGTTTTGTTGGTTTTGTTCAGTTCAAGTCATTGAGTTAGTTACTTCAGTTCGCTATTTCTTTATTCTTTTATTGGTTTCGTCAATTATGTTGATTCATATATATTCCATTCAGATCCTTGGATATTATATTTTAGTTCGTACTTTCACTTGAGGCTTGTTCAGTAATTTGTCTCAACTGTTTTCGTATATCTGCTGTATATCTTTTGTATATCTGTATTCGTACTGGGCAATTGGCTCATGCTGTGTTTTTCTTCCGGCAGGTTTGCAGGGGTGATTCAGGGCTAGTGTGATGAGAGTTTTGCCTTTGACCAGTTAGGTTGATTCAAATTTTAAGTTTTGATTATTTTGACTCAGTTTAGAGAATTGTACTTATTACTTTATTGATGGATCACCACTATTAATATTTTAAGGTTGTTAGTGCTCTGTTTATTTATTTTGAGGTTTGTTGTGCTTTGCACGTGACCTCCCTTTCCATTTCGGGAATGGGGTTCTACACTCGAAGTATTCCTTCTTCATCGATTCTTGCATCTGGCATAGCACCTTCTTGTACTTTCTTCCTTATACGCCTCAACTTCAGGTCTGTACTTGAGCAGCTTTAACTTTATCGATTAAAGTCAGTTCTACTCGTATATTTTCCATCATCACATGGGTCCCTGGAGTCTTTAACTCTATATCCATCCTTTGCAAGTCACACAAAATGGACCTTTGCATTGACAATATCGCACTCGTACTTGCATTTTCTACTCAATGCGTCAGCTACCACGTTCGCTTTTCCAGGATGCTATTGGATGGTATGATCATAATCTTTCAATAGTTCAAGCCAACATCGTTGTCGCATGTTGAGTTCCTTTTGAGTAAAGAAATATTTGAGTCTTTTATGATCCGTAAAGATCTCCACCTTCTCCCCATACAAGTAATGCCTCCAAATCTTTAGTGCGAAGACAACAACTGCCAACTCTAGATCATGAGTAGGATAATTCCTCTCATATTCTTTGAGTTGTCTTGAGGCATAGGCTATGACTTTTTCATGTTGCATGAGAACACATCCCAACCCTTTGCCCGAAGCATCACTATAGATGACAAATCCCTTTGAGCCAGATGGTATTGTCAGAATAGGTGCCGAAATGAGTCTCCTCTTGAGTTCTTGAAAACTCTTCTTACATTCTTCGCTCCAACCAAACTTTGTATCTTTCCGAGTCAGCTGAGTCAATGGAGTAGCGATTCGAGAAAATCCTTCCACGAATCTCCGATAATAACCAGCTAAACCGAGAAAGCTACGTACTTCGGTCACTGATTTAGGTTTCTCCCAGCTTTGAATTGCTTCAATCTTTGCTGGGTCAACAGATATTCCATGACTTGATACTACGTGCCCAAGGAATGCTACTTCCTCAAGCCAGAATTCTCATTTCTTCAACTTGGCATAAAGCTTGTATTCACGAAGCTTTTGGAGTGTCAGCCTCAAGTGTTGCTCATGATCTTCACGGCTTTTGGAATAAATAAGGATGTCATCAATAAAGACGACCACAAAGTGATCCAAATATTCCTTGAATACTCGGTTCATCATATCCATGAAGGCAGCAGGAGCATTAGTCAATCCAAAGGACATGACTAGGAATTCATAATGCCCGTACCGAGTTCTAAAAGCCCTCTTTGAAATGTCATCGATTCTAATCTTCAATTGGTGATATCCAGAACGAAGATCAATCTTTGAAAAGAATTTGGCTCCTTACAACTGGTCAAACAGGTCATCAATACGTGGCAATGGATACCTATTTTTGATTGTGACATGATTCAACTCCCGATAATCAATACAAAGTCGCATACTCCCATCTTTCTTTTTCACGAATAGAACAGGAGCACCCCAAGGAGAAGTACTAGGACGAATAAAGCCAATGTCTAAAAATTCCTGCAGTTGAGTCTTTAACTCTTGAAGTTCAATAGGAGGCATTCGATATGGGGCTTTAGAAATGGGTTTTGTACCGGGTTCAAGGTCGATACAAAATTCAATTTCACGCTCAGGGGGTAGGCCAGGAAGTTCTTCGGGGAATACGTCGGGAAATTTATTAACAATAGATATATCGTTCAAAACTAACGTATTTTTGTTTAAATATGTGACATGAACTAAGAAAGCTTGACATCCGTTTTTCAATAAACGAATAGCTTTATGGCTTGAGATGACTTTGATTGATTTTAATGGTTTGGTCGCTTGAATTCGCATAATAGGTTGATTAAAAATATGAAAGCTAACAACCTTATGGAAATAATTAATTTTTGCATGATGAGTAGTTAACCAATCAATCCTTAGAATCACGTCAAATGCAAGTATTTTCAATGAAATAAGATCTACAGGTAATGTGAGGGTACAGATTTGAACCAAACGAGACTTATAAACAGTGGATGTAATGAAGGTTTCTCGCAACGGAGTTTCCACAGATAAGTCAAAGTCTAATTTCTCCGGAGTCAAATTTAATCGATGAGCGCAAGTAGGAGAAATAAAAGAATGGGTAGAACCGATATCAAATAAAGTATAGATTTCGTTAGAGTTTATGATAAGCTTACCCGTGATGACCTCATTCGGGTTCCTTGCTTTCTGGAAGGTCACAACAAACGCTCTCCCTTGCACTACCGGTTTTGACTTTTCTGAGGGCCTTTGGTGCCTCCATCCTAGCTGAATTTATCTTCGATGAACGACAAAATCAGGCTAAGTGACATTCTCTTCCACAATTATAGCATGCTTTGGACGACATCGCGTAGTTTGGACTGATGTGCCCCTCCCCTCCGCAATTGAAACATATAATAAGTGGTCGTTCTCCTTCCTTAACGACAGGTGTTGGTGCTGACGTCTTTCCATCATTGTTAAATCTCATCTTCTTGAAATGTCCATTCTTATTGTTTTGACCCTGATTACCACCGAAGTGGTTACCATTTTTGGCCTATTAATTCCCTCCACGCTTGTTTTCACCGCTTCGATGACTGCTCTCGCTGGTCTTATCATTTTGTCGGCTGCTCTCTTTTAGTTGCGTTGACTCGTTATCGCACTCCACTAACCGATCCCTATTTACAACATCTGAATATAAACACAGTTTATGAGAAATAAGATGTTGACATATCTCCGGCTTCAAACCTCTTAAAAACATCCGTGTCATTCTCTCTTCATTATCCACCAAGTGGGACGCAAATCGGGATAACTCCGCAAATTTAGCCTCGTATTGCGACACGGTCATATTGTTTTGTTTCAACTTGATAAACTCCACCTTCTTCATGTGACGAATACTTTTGGGAAAGTATTTGTCATTGAACAGCTCTTGGAATTTCTCCCAAGACATCTTCTGTACGGTAGGTTGAGTACGTTTTATCGATTCCCACCAGTAATATGCCTCTCCGCGCAACATAAAGGCGGCAAAAGGAACTTTTTACTCCTCGGAGCATCCCAAGACATCAAATATCTTGGTGATCTGCGTTATCCATGCTTCCGCCATAAGTGGTTTTGGCTCTCCCTTAAACTCAGGTGGTCCCAACTCCTTGAACTGTTTAGCGGTGACCGCCCGAGAGTTTCCAGTGTTTCCACCTACATTTTGGACAGGAGCCGCTCTCGCTTGCTGTTGCATGAATTGTATAAAGCCCCTGAATATTTGATCATTCATCATATGGTCAGTGTTGTTGTTTGCATAAGGATTGTCACCTTCCTGATGCACATTATCCTGATTATTGATATGTGGTGAATCAATGGTCGCCTGTGCTCCATTACTATTCTCAACATTCTCGGATGTCATTTTCAGATACTTCCACAAAACAAAGGTTAATTGACATGTAACATATTATCCCTAAATTCTGACCAACCAATTAAATACCACATAAACTTAGGTAGGTCATACTAGCGAAGGAATTCTCTGTCTCTCCCCTCCTAGTACTATTCTCACATCTAAGCCATAGATCATATCCCTAAGCTCTGATACCAACTGTGACGCCCCCAAAATTAGGTATACATCACCCATCTTGGGTCGTCAAATACATGGTACAAAATTCAAATATAACTATCGTGTACAATACGACAAAACATAAATGTGAGTTTGAATACAATTATTGTCTACTAGAGATTATACAAACTCAAAAGAAGTCCTCATTACAATTATTAACACACTATTTCACATAATAGTGAGGACTACTAATGCTATCCTCTGGATCGTCACTCCGTTCCCCAACTAGTCCCTGCTATGTTCTCATTTCCTGAAGAGAACAGTGAAAGAAAGGGTGAGCTCAACTAGCCCAATAAGAAATATTATAACTAAGATAATGCAGAATAAATTATCGTTAGCCTTCAACAGTGTTAAACTGATAAAATATAACAACATCAAGTTTAACTGCAGCGGAACAAGCAATCCATTAAAAGAGTTAAGTAGAGAATAAAATCTACTATTTTTTATGATTTAAAAGGTTTTTCATTACTTTTATCGCTGGGACTCAGCTTAATAAATAATCCACATCATCGAATCACCCATGCACTACGGCCAAGGATATTCTTTAGTATCACGACCACAAATTATCCATGCACTACAGCCAAGGACATTCGTGTATTCATTAATGGTCATGATCATTCCAAAAACTGTTCATCAATGCACTACAGGCCAATGATAACTTTTACCACATCATTTGTAACATTACGGTCATGATTACACCGAATAATCCTTGGTCATAATCATACCAAGTCCATCCATGCACTACAGGCCACATATGACTTTCAACATAATATAAACATGTGGATGATGACAATGATATAAGAATTCAATAAAACAAGTTCAAGAATTAATTTATCTAAGAACTAATAATGTCCAAATTGTCAACATGATACAGCTTTGTAGATTAAAATTCAAGAATGATCAGAAGAATATTTCCATGAAAAGATACTGGATGAAGCGCAAATATCAAGGATATTCTATTAATTTCACGGAGTATAGAAGTCAAAACTTTAACCAACTGAGTATAATAAAGAATGGAATAACAAAAGAAATCACCATGCATGCGGTACTTCGCATAGACAGGTTATTCCAACAGAATAATAATAACGGAACCAGGTCAGGAAAAATTTGCACCGACAAGATGTTCCAACAGAATAATAATAAAGACGGAATCAGGTCCGGTGTAAAACACACAGACAGGATGTTCCAACATAATAATAATAAAGACGGAACCAGGTCCGGTGTAAAACACACAGACAGGATGTTCCAACAGAATAATAGAAGAATGTCACCCAGTATAGGGTAAACCGCGTATACAGGTTATTCCATCAGAATAATAAGCAATAGAATAACAACAATTATAGTGTATCTATGACGAACCAAATTATCTATTTAATTATAGTGTATCTGTGTGTGTGTATATATATATATATATATATATATATATATATATATAATAATAACTGAATTAATATTATGTAATATGGTCTTATTAATTATTTGATTATGTCCTTATAAAATTATACTACTAATTCTTGTTTCCTTATAAAATTATGATACTAATTTCAGTTTCTAATTTAGAATATTGATAAATAATTTAGGTTGACTTAAAGTAAAAAAAGGCAAAAGTGAAACCAAAAAAAGGCGGATAAATCAAATTGTCTATTTAATTATAATATAGATAGATAGATAGATAGATAGATAAATTACATAATAAAAAAATAATAACAATTTAGAAATATTAACAATTTTAGACACATAACACGATATATGAATAATAGCATCTTCACCCATGCAAAACATGGGATTTTACTATAAAGTTATGATATTGTAAAAAAATTATAAATATATTATTAGATTTATTAGGTAAAATAGTTCTAATAACTAAATAATTTCTTTCTAAAATTATAATACTTATACTTGAATATAAGTACACTTATCAATCCAACCTGATCATTAAGTTATTTAGATAGGTTTTGTATAGAGATAAGGTTGTATCCCTTATCCAAAATAGGTTATTCATACATATGTGTATCCTCTCTATATAACTAGTCATGTACTACAATCAAGAACAATATAAGTAAAATTATTCAATTACCAAAGCAGACTTATTTACACTTATATTTTATAACGAGTACCAAATTCAAGTTATATAGGGCGATTTATGTGAAAATTATTTTTTTTAAAACCATATTATCTAAGTTGTAACAAATTTTATCTCGTAATTATTATATCTCATTTATACTCGAAACTATTATTATACTTATAGTTTAATAATAATAACAATTTTAAGTTAGGTAGATGAATTTTATGATAATTTTTTTCTTGTTAAACTATTTTATCAAAATCCTTCTCAAACTATATTATCTAAGTTGTAACATAATTTTATTTAATAATGGTAACAAATTAATATTAGGTAAGATGATTTTATGATTGTACATATATCCCTTCAAACTTACCATAACTTCACAATACAAAATATTAGCGCAATCCTAAATTTATTCAATCAATTAAAAATCAACCAAATAACTTAAATTGAGGCATCATATCTTCAAAATTATGTCGTGTCATCAAGCAAAAATTTATCCACCTTCAAAATTATGTTGTGTCATTCATCAAGCCAAAATTTATCCACCCATTTTTGCATGATTAATGGTTTCTAACAGTATATATATAACTCATGCATTATACATCAATAGTTGTCTGCACCTCAAAAACAAGTGTCTTAAACCACAAACATTAAGTATCATCATGTCAACAACCCCAGTAAGTTGGACATGGGAAGAGAACAAAGCTTTTGAGATCGGCCTTGCGGATTATTTGAGGAAAGAATCGGAAGACGAATTCCAGCAGATTGCGGCGATGGTTCCGAGTAAAACCATGGAGCAAGTGAAATATCACTACAAGATTCTTGTAGAGGATCTACAGAAAATAGAAGATGGACTTGTTCCGCTTCCTAATTATATTGATGCGGAGCAATCTGACAATGAGTCGGAGGAATCTGACAATGAGTCCACTGAATCTGACAATGAGTCGGTTGGATCGACTAGTATAAAAGAATGATTCAGTTTTTATGCTCTTTACTTGTGTGCTAGAAATAAGTTGTAAATAAAATTTAATGGAATGAATTATGTGTAATTTTCTCTCTTCTTTTCTTCTTATCTCCCTCCCTCTCTTATCGTGGAAAGCTAAAAATTTATTGAAGTCATGAATAAAATATTATGGGATGAATCACATGCAATATATATATATATATATATATATATATATATATATATATATATATCTCACTCTCGTCCATTCATGTTGGTTAAAATGTTTTGGAATTTGAAAACTTGAGGGAAAATAAAGAAAAATTAAATAATGTGTTTCAAATTATGTGCTGGAAATAATTTATGAATTTAATGGAATGAATTATGTGTAATTATTTCTCTTCTTTTCTTCTTATCTCCCTCTCTCTCCCTCTCCCTCTCCCTCTCCTATTTTACAATTAATAGTATTTTTTTTATAATTTACAGTATTTATGATTATATTGACTACAATTAAACTAATATTTATCATATTTGATTTTGAAAATTTCTTATATTGGCTTTTAAATTTTGGAATTGAGAGACTATAAAAATTCAAAATTTAATTCAAGTTCTTATTTCACCATTCGTTACCCATTTTTTTTAAAAAATTATTCTTTATTTTAGGTTTTATAGAAATTATTTTCATTTAGATAATACTTTTTCCTTTTATTTTTATTTGGGTGTCATACACTGTGTTTCAAATTATGTGCTGGAAATAATTTATGAATTTAATGGAATTAATATGTGTAATTATCTCTCTTCTTTTCTTCTTATCTCCCTCTCTCTCCCTCCTATTTTACAGTTAATAGTAAATTTTTTATAATTTACAGTATTTATGATTATATAGAAATTATTTTCATTTATAGAAATTATTTTCATTTAGATAGTATTTTTTTCCTTTTATTTTTATTTGGGTGTCATACAACTAACATAACAAAAAAGAAATTTGAAAATTTAAACTTTTAGGCAATTTCTTTTGTTTGTGAGTACTTTAAATTTTAAAACGAACATAAAAGAACAAAAAATGGACGAAAACTTAAGTTTTTTGTCCAATTCTTTTGTTACCGAGTTTTTTAATGAATGAAAAAGTAAGAAATGTACGGACCACTTTTCTTGTTAAATTTTTTTGTCCAAAAGTGAAAGAATTTGGATGGAAACCCAAATAACATAAGATTATCTTTTATAATCTCTATTATACTCTCAAAATTATAAATATAATAAAACAAATATAAGGGCAAATAAGTAATTTAAATGTGATCAAACTTAAGTTTTCTTTTTCTTTTTCCTTATAAACTCAATAACATCCTAACAAGAAAGAAAACAAACAAATTTCTAGCCTTTTTTCATAATAAATTAAATTAAATTTTACTGACAAACATAACGAGATTTAATAACAGGGTAAAGTAATCAACTTTTGGTACCTGTATTGGGACACGAATTACAATTTGGTACCCGAAGTGAAAAAAGTTACAAACTGGTGATTGTACTCGAAAAATGTTACACTCCATTAAACATTAGGGACACGAATTACAATTTGGTACCCGAAGTGAAAAAAGTTACAAACTGGTGATTGTACTCAAAAATTTTTGTAATCTGGTGTTTGTACTTTTCAATTTTTAAATAATCGTTAAAATTGATCCAACGGGAGAGACAAACATACAGATAGAGAAGCGAAGTCGACGCGAAGAATATCATTGATGTTTTGTTCCATCTTTTCTTGCCTCCCACATTCGCACCATTGCTCCACAGTGATACCGACTTGGGAACTCTGGTGTAATCCATTCATTTTTGTTGCATGAACTACAATCTTCTTCCCAGATTTCATTTACGATTCCACTCCAAGACGAGCTCATCCTTTCAATTAAACACTGAAAACCTTTAATAAATATATGGGAACCAGTAATCAATGGAGAATCGAGACAAGAAGAATGAGAAAAGAAGAAGGACAGAAGAAGAGAACCCTAATTTTCAAACAGAATAAAGATGAAACCCTACTGTTTAACGGAGTGTAACATTTTTCGAGTACAATCACCAGTTTGTAACTTTTTTCACTTCGGGTACCAAATTGTAAGTCGTGTCCCTAATGTTTAACGGAGTGTAACATTTTTCGAGTACAATCACCAATTTATAACTTTTTTCACTTCGAATACCAAATTGTAAGTCGTGTCCGAGTACAAGTACCAAAAATTAATTTTTTCCATTTAAGTTTTAATGTTATTTCTTCTTTTTATCAACTTAGAAACCAAAAATAGTTATAGCTTTTCCGTAATTATTTTTCCTGTCCTTATTCATTCAAGTTACTTTTTTGGTTCAAGCTTGAATGTTAAAATGTTAGACTTAGGTAGGATGATCAAGAAAATTGTTTAGTTTAAAAATTATATCACACTAGTTGGTACCACGTACAATGCACGACTAATTTAAATAATTGATTGCACCTTTGTCTAAAATTAAGACATTATAATGACGGCTAAATATACAAAATTTCTACACTATAACTCACACACACAAACACACACATGCATGGTCATTCAACATGCAAACATCTATATCAATCTTAATATAAGTTATGAACCGGGTACCCATCTTTAGTGAAATGTTGCTTATAGATATTATACCAAATTTCATCCACTTTTTAAAAGAAGTTATTAGAAGATTAGAAATTTTTACTGATCAATAAATCACTGTTGGATCAAAGAGAGATTATCCTTGCCTTAGGAAATGTTATTATATGGACTAATTGATATAACACTTGATATTTAAATTATCAAGGTCAATAAAATCAATTCAATAAGTTAGAAAAATATTTTAAGTTGAAGTAAAATAAGATAGATAAAAATATTTACAATATTAATCATATAGAGAGGATTCTAATACTTTACTTAGCTTAATTACTATTTATTGTTATCATCAAAATAATCCTAAAAGTTGGAGACCTATCACTAAATATTTTCTTTCTAAAATTATACTCCCTCCGTCCTAGGATAAAAGTCCTGGTAGACTTTTCACTCATATTAAGAAGAGGAATAAAATGATAAAATTGCCCATAATAATGTCATTAAATATGGAGAGAGAATTAGAATAAGAAAAGTATAAGATATTTAATGTTACGGGCATAATAGAAAAAAATGTGTAAAAGTTTGGTTATTAAAGAAAGTGGACATTTAACACGAGACAACCCAAAATAGTAATAAGGACTTTTATCCTGGGACGGGGGGAGTATTACTTATACTTGAATATAAGTACACTTATATTTAATAACGAGTAACAAATTCAAGTTAGGTAAGTCGATTTATGTGAAAATTATTTTATTTTTAAACCACATTATCTAAGTTGTAATAAAATTTTATCTCATAATGGTAACAAATTAATGATAAGTAATATGATCTTATAATTTTGTCCTTAGAAATTATATTATTAAATTTATTTTTGATTAGTTGAACTGAATGAATGTCTTTTTGAAGACTTATAATATTATTGTCGTTTCGAATTTTTTTTTTATAAATTCTTACTGGATAGATTTATTAATTTTTATTGTTTTATTTAATAATTGAATCATATGGTCAATTAATATATTATATTTTTATTTTAATAAAAATAACAATTATACCATCTAAATAATTAGTATATCTCATTTATACTCGAAACTAGGGCTGTAAATGGTAACCGGAAAATTCGTATTCGTCCGCATCCGTATTCGAAAAAAAGCGGATATTATTCGTATTCGGAAAAAAACTAATATATCCGTATTCGGTTTAAAGGTATCCGTAAATAAACGGATACGAATACGGATATAGGCGTATTCGTATTCGATTAACATCCGTCCGTAAATATATCCGGCAAATACGGATATCCGGATTCCGATATCTGGAATCCGTATCCGAATAACTTATATATATATATACATACACACTTAATATTTACATTAATTAAGTTATTAATTAATGTAAATTATTAATTAATAATTTACCTATATAAGTTGTTAATAATTTAATATATATATAATATATGTATTTATTAATAACTTACATTCATTGATTAATCACTTACATTTATTTATGTAAGTTATTAATATATACGTGTGTGTATATATATATATATATATATAATTCATAACTTAGATTCATTAATTAATCACTTTAACTTATATTCATTAATTAATAACTTACATATACATTTATATATATAAGTTATTATATATATACACATATATATATATTAATAACTTGCATTAATTAATTAATAACTTACATATATATATATATAATATACACACACACATATATATTAATAACTTATATTCATTAATTAATCACTTACATTTATTTATATAAGCTATTAATATATATTTATATATATATATATATATACACACACGTTTAAGGACAACGGTTGAGAGGCGGAAGCAATGGACAATATAATTTTATTGTTAAAATGTGTTAGGTCTGAATTAATTTAAAATTAATCTAGAAGGGAGAGTTAAATAAATTAATTCATGTTTATGAATTTTTGGGTGGAGAGAGTATTTATCACTTTCATTTGCCTAATTATTTAGAAACTAGAAGTCCAAATATGTAAAATAAGTTCAATGTCAATTTTGAATTAAGTTAGATTAACTAGTTGTCACACATACATTATAACTCGTACTCTCCATAAATATAATGAAATCAAATAATCTCTTATAACCATGTAATTTATTTATTGAGGATAAATAATAAATAAATCTCCCATAATTATTACTATTCATTTATTAAATATTATTATTTCTCTTTTTTATTATTTAATAAAATTTGAAAGAATAATATTGAGATTTTAATTTCAATTTGATCCATCAAACAAAGTATCGGTTACATTATTGAATCTTTTTATTTTCACCCAAAACGTCAATTAGCATGTTCCTCCCTTTATGATTAGGATGTTTAATTAATATGTATGGTTTAAATATTAAATTGTGTTTAATTAATATGTATGATTTAAACTTTAATTTTTTTTTTCGTAAATATTTTGAATGAATTTTATATTAGGTTACTGATAAACGAATTCGGATATTCGGATATCCGAATAATTTGTTTATTCGGATAAAATAAACGGTAACGGATATTATCCGTATTCGAATATTTTTCCGAATACCGGATACGGATATTTTTTTTAAAATCCGCCGGATACCGGATACGGATACGGATAGCGAATTAGTTTTCCGGATACGGATACGGATATACCTGTATCCGTATCCGTTTAATACCGTTTACACCCCTACTCGAAACTATTATTATAATTAAATTTTAATAATAATAACAAATTTAAGTTAGGTAGATGCTTTTTATCATAATTTTTTTTCTTGTCAAACTATTTTATCTAAATGGAAATATAATTTTATTTAAACTTGTATTATATATATATATATATATATATATAT
Source organism: Panax japonicus (assembly GCA_020205505.1). Taxonomy (NCBI): domain Eukaryota; kingdom Viridiplantae; phylum Streptophyta; class Magnoliopsida; order Apiales; family Araliaceae; genus Panax; species Panax japonicus. The sequence continues at coordinate 15,558,431 of CM035105.1, forward strand.
ATATATATATATATATATTTAAATAAAAGAAATCAATTAATATTAGACACGATGATTTTATTTTAATTATTTCCTTAAACAATTATACTACTAATTCTCGTTTTCTTATAAAACTACGATACTAATTTCAATTTTTAAATAAGCACGTATTATTATGTATATATATTTTAATAAAAATAACAACTCAATATTATATAAGATGATCTTATTTTGATTGTTTCTTGATAAAACTATAAACTAATTAATTGCAAAGCACGGGGTCTTATTCTTTATTATTTTTCTATAAAAAAGAATATTTTTTGAACCCATATTGAATTAAAAAATTAAAGAATATCTATCAAAAAAATCCTTCTCAAACTATATTATATAAGTTGCAAAAAAAATTTATTTAATAATGGTAACAAATTAATATTAGGTAACATAATTTTATGATTGTTTTATTGTAAACTATATTACTAATGTATGAGCCCGAATTTTCTTTATAATTGTTATTATAATTAGTAAATGGTTAAATTGATAAAATGTTAAAGTTAAAGGTGATATTTATAAATTATTAAAGTGTGTCGGGGAATATTCGTTCTGTCGAAAATATTAGGTAAAAGTACGACGACGCTGAAATAGTCAATATCATTGGTGGGACCCACAACGAAATTTTGTCAGATGCAAAAAACGACATAAATAACCTTTTTAATAAAAATTGTCAACGATATTATCACTTTCAACCATATAAATACCCAGTGATAAAAGTATAGTTGCATGCGATATTCTAGAGTGACACACGACATTCCACAGTATAACACGGTATTGCACAATACTTCATATTATTGATTCATTAATTATTAAAATAACAACTGCATAATATTTCATATTATTAAACTCAATAATTATCACAGTAGCAAATGCCCTCTATTTCATATTATTATATCAATAATTGACATGGCACGATAAATCATATTATTTGATATGATATTATTAGACCAGAAAATATTATTAACAATTTCTAGAAGCTCTGTCAAGGAAAGGGAAAATTTAATTGCGCATCATTTATACGAAAGGCCCCCTCTTTCTTGGGAACGGTGCGATTGTCAAGATTGAAAGTCTATAATAATTATACTCATAAGAAATTAATGAGCACCAGTTCATTGTAGCAATCACATGGAATTATGGATGTCACAATAATTGTCATAACATCTCATATTATTGAACCAATAATTGACATCGTAGCAAGGGTAGTAATGGAAAGTTGCATAAATGGAAGTCACGGGTATTAATTAGTTAGGCCGACTCATTATTTGAAGAACATTAATATATGTGATATTAATACATTAAGTCAATAATGTAGAAGACGAATAATATAATTAAAAATAAGGATAATGGAATAATCTTTTTGATAATGGATAAATCTTTTTGAATATATAATTATAATGGATGAAAATGGATAATTATTATGTTTAAAGTAAAGATAATGGATGAAAATGGGTAATCATTATGTTTAAAAATAATGATAATGGATGAATAATATATTTATAAAATGTGGGATATTTTGGCTATAAATAGGAAGACTTAACATAAGAAAATCCATAACTTCCTTACTTATATTTCCTTCTACTCTCTAAAAATTTCTTAATGTAAATTCTCTCTAAGTGTGTTAGCCTATCTTTAGTATTTGTGAAGATCAGTAAGAGTATGAGTATTGTTCAAGTAAGTCTTTCTATAAAAGTTGGTCAAACACCCACGCACATCACACGGTGTTTATAATTCTTCCTTTAAAAATGTTATTTTGAAAAACATCCTATGGAAGATTTTATTTTGAAATATTATTTTAAAACTTATTATGTACACTACACAAGTTCATACTATATAGTCACTTTTGATAATTTCATAATATACAAGTTAGTGTACACCATATATGATAGTTACTAATTAAAGTATAAATATATTTAAGTTGATAAACTTCATAAAAGTAACATCCAATCACTTGTTTATTGAGGTAAGGGTTATCATTTTCTTTCATACTCCTAAATCTAACTTACGATGGTAATTATTGCTTTTATAATTTCAAAAATGATTAAAAGTTCCTTTGAGGTTTGTGCTTCATCTAATATCATTTCACTTGAACTTTTTATTTACATGAACCTTCTTATTAAATTTTAAATCGTTATCTTTGAAATATGAATCTTGAATATCATTCTTCAATTTGACTCCACATTTTAGTCATCATATTGGCAATTTGGATATTATTGGTCTCTAGACAAATTAAATGTCAAATCTAGAATATTTATTCTTTTATCTTATTATTCTTACAACTTTAGTTCATCCTTTATATCGCTGTTATTAAAATCAAGTTATTGTAAATATATTTGACTTGAGTGCAAAAATAATATGATTGGTGAATGTCTTTGGTCTGGATGCGAAAACGATATAATTATTGAGTGTATTTGGTCTGTATGGAAAGGACACGTGGTAAAAAGTTCTCTTTAGTCCGTAATACAAAGATGGATTGTTGATTGACATGATCATAATCATCAGTGTTACAATTGAATATCTTTGGCCCGTAGTGCAAAGATGAACTGTTGATTTGCATAATTATGATCAGGAACTAATGATTGGTGTTACATGGATAAAATATTGATGCTAAACTTTAAAAGTGGAGAAGATTGTGGACAACATGATCTATTTTACTCTCATAATTGATTGTTATTTATGTTACAGTTGTTGATATAAAATTTGTTATCTATTATATTCTATCAAAATTTTCAATGTTGAAGTCTAAGAATAATTTATTATTCATTATCTTAGTCATGATATTCATTATAATTTATTCGGTTGAATCTGACAATGAGTCGGTTGGATCGTCTAGTATAAAATAATGATTCAATTTTTATGCTATTTAATTATGTGCTGGAAATAAGTTATCCATAAAATTTAATGGAATGAATTATGTGTAATTATATATCTCTCTTCTTTTCTTATCTCCCTCCCTCTCCTATGTTAGTGGAAAGCTAAAAAATTATTCAAGTCATGAATAAAATTTTATGGGATGAATCACATGCAATATCTCTCTCACTCTCGTCCTTTTATGTTAGTTAAAATATTTTAGAATTTGAAAACTTGAGGGAAAATACAGAAAAATAATATAATGTGTTTCAAATTATAAAATTATTATTAGCTTTTGAAAGTTAATTTGAGATATTGTTAAAACTCAGAATTAAGTATATTCGATAAGAACTATAAAATTTATTATTGACTTTGGAAAGTCAATTTAAAATATTAAATTTTAAACTCAAAATTAAGTTGATTTTATAAGAATTGTCAAATAATAAATTTTACAATTAATAGTAATTTTTGATAATTTACAGTATTTACGATTATATTGACTACAATTAAACTAATATTTATCATATTTGATTTTAAAATTTCTCATATTAGCTTCAAAAAGTCGACAATGATTTTAAATTTTGGAATTGAGAGAATATAAAAATTCAAAATTTTATTCAAGTTCTTATTTCACCATTTGTTACCCATTTTTTTATAAAAAAAAATTATTCGTGATTTAATTTTTAAAATTTCTCATATTGACTTCAAAAAGTCGACAATAATTTTAAATTTTGAAATTGAGAGAATATACATATATATTCAAAAATATATCCAAGTTCTTATTTCAGCATTCGTTACCCTTTTTTTAAAAAAAAATTATTCGTGATTTTAGGTTTTATAGAAATTATTTTCATTTAGATAGTATTTTTTTTTCTTTTTATTTTTATTTGGGTGTTATACAACTAACATAATAGAAAAGAATTTTGAAAATTTAAACTTTTAGGAAATTTCTTTTATTTGTGAGTACTTTAGATTTTAAAATGAACGTAAAAGAACAAAAAAAGAAATGGACGAAAACTTAAGTTTTTTGTCCAATTCTTTTGTTACCAAGTTTTTTAATGAATGAAAAAGTAAGAAATGTACGAAAAACTTGGCCACTTTTCTTGTCAAATTTTTTCGTCCAAAAGTGAAAGCATTTGGATGGAAAATTAGAAAGCTCTTTCAGTGCTTCAACCACACGTTTTGGTAACAAGTCGATAAATGCCACAGGGATCAACTTCTGCATGAATACGTGACAATCATGACTTTTGAGACCCCGAAACTTCACCTCTTTGACTTTACAGCACCTTGTTATATTCGAAGAATATCCATCTGGGAGCTTCAGTCCACTAATCCAATTACATATCAATATCAACTGTTCCCTGGTCAAAGTATATTCAGCTTTAGGCGTTACCGTCTTACTACCCTCCTGATACAACTGAAATTAGTATGCACAGAAGCCAATCATGTTTGATGATAAAGCATATACTTTGTAACAATCTTATTCATTTATTAATAAAAAGTATTAATTTATTAAAGGTTTTTAATTATCTACATGATGCTGTTTTATAATATGTGATAACCCCATAGTTTTAAGCAATGCTTTAGAATAATGATGATGATCATTGTAATGAGATCTAAATTCTTAGAAAGCTTAAAACAAAAATAGTTCCCAATCATTGGATTACTAAATTGGGGGTTAGTAAATCTGAATAGATTGGTACATACGTTGCTTGCTCATTGAATGAGGATGATTGATCTCATGATCATTGTGTGGAGACACTAAAACAAGTATGTAGGTGCTTATTAAGAATAAGTTCACTGAACGTGACTCTCTAAGGAATACCTAATGGAGTTTTACTTGCATGTCAATAGGAATTTCTGTAGTGATAGTAGTACAAGTGATCCTTGGACTTGAGATCATCATAGTATCTTGTGTATAATGAGTTATACTTTGACTTATTTCTTAAGAGCCTTAGGGTATATAAAGGGTATGCTTGGTATAATAAGTTGTACATGGAGATAATGTATGATCAATAAAGAATCTACCACTTTTAGTAAAGAAGAGAAATATCCTATGTGATTCGATAAATGACAACCCAATAGTCCTTGAACCAGGCAGAATGAAATTAGAAAGGAGTTCTAATTTAATTATTGGAGTTGTGCATTTAAGGATCGAATACATATAATTAAATAAAATAAGATTTCACAATAATTCCATGTCTTATATTTAATTGGGAACATTGTATGGTGGAAGATAAATTTACGGTAACTATTTACTCAAGGTTCTTTTATGATTAATGTTGAAATCTATATTATCTGGAAAGTCGTTATAACGCTAGGGAGGCTGATCTCTATTGTACAATAATATTATTTATTTAAATAATTAAATATTTTAATTTATTTATTTAAATAAGATTAGAAATTGTTCTAATTAATTTATTCACAACCAGTTTAATATGGAGACCTAAAGGGTCACACCATAAAAGGAAGAATATTATTTAAGAACTTAATGGCATAATCGTAATAATATGTTAAGTGTATTAATTTAATCTATGGTGATAGAATAAATTAAATAGCTTAATATTTATTATTTAATATTTTGGAAATATTAAATATATAATTAATAAGAGGAGTCTTATTAATATTATTACAATTATTATTATTTAATTTCTAAAAGTTAGAAATTAATTTAACATTAGTACTCTCATTTATTCCTAATAAGAATTGGAGGCTAATTAATTAAAAGTTTTAATTATTATTCCTAATAAGATTAGGAGTCTAATTAATTATAGGGGTTTAATTAATTAAAATAAAACCTAATTCCTTAATTGTTAAGGAGGGTTGCTACATCTATAAATAAGAGGAGTCTTATTATGGGTTGTAGGTGGTTGTTAATCTTTTCCACAATAGACGTAATTCCAATAGTTGGGAGAGTACGCTCCTTTTCTATGAGAGATAGAAAA